>VZTE01000722.1:92623-187386 GCA_013397775.1 Eulacestoma nigropectus
CCGGCGGCCCAAGAGCTTCTGCGCGGCGGGGAACGGGCTGCCCGGGGCGCTGCTGCCGCCGCCCCCCGCCCGCGCCCGCGGCGGCCTCCTGGACCTGCTCCGGCTGCGCTCGCCCCGCAGGCAGAGCCCCGAGAGCGAGAGCGACGGCCCCGATGAGGCGCAGCGCCCGCGCCCCAGCAGCATGACCTTCCTCCCCACCGCCCGGCCGCCGCACTCCACCGAGAGCTCCGGCTTCCTCCGGGGGGGCTCCCTGTGGGGCAGCCGCCGCTGGAACCTCTTCGGGGGCAGCGGCTGGAGCGGCTCCAGCCCCAGGAAGAACTTCAGCTCCCTGCGGAAAAGCTTCAGTTTCCGCCTGCGCCGGGGCCACGAGCTGCGGCGGTCGGAGTCTGGGGGGCTCCTGCGCCCCACACGCCTCCGCACCAAGAGTGAGGGTGATGCCAGCTCCCTGCACACCTGCCCCAGCAAGCGGGACCTGCTGTATCCAGAGCTGACTAGGGTCGGGGGCCGGCTGCACACCGACCCCGTGCAGACGGGGGGACTCTGGAAACTCCTCACAAGCCGCTTCCGAAGGCGAGAGCGTGGCAGCACCGGCAGCGTGTGCCCCAAGGATCCCCATGGCAGTGTTGAGCCTGTTCTCCTGGGTGGGGGTCCTCTGCGGGCTCTGGGTAAGTAAGCACAGGAGCAGTGCTGGGCTGGCGAGAGCCCCCTGTGCCCACGGGGCATGTGGAGATGGGTGGCTGTGGCCTGTCCCACCTGAGGTCCTGGGTTGTGCACTGGTGCTGGTTCTGTCCTGGTGTTCTGCAGGGTTTGCAGTGAGGTTGCATGAGCGTTCACAGGGTCGTGTCATACTCCAGTGCCTGAGGCACTGCCATCGTCCCGGAGCAGCCGTGCTGTGGCTTGGGAGGATGTGCTCCGGGGTCTGGTTCCCTTGCTGGCCACACACCTGGGAGTCAAGCACGTATGTTGCATGTCCTGCTTGCCCTGGTGGTGTCCCAGCAAGGGCGAGGTGGACTGAGCCTCCCTGCCCTTGCCCCACAACATAGGTGGAATGGGGAGAGGAGTGCTGTTGGTGGGCTCCCAGGCAAGTGGGACTGTTTGTGAGGTTGCCAGAGCAGAGGTGTGGAGCAGCACAGGAGGTTGGGGAGCCCAGAAGTGTGCCAGCACCCCCCTCTTGTGAGCAGCTCCCTGGTGCCAGGCCTCGTCTGGGCGATGCTCAGCCAGGGCTGTCCCTGCCAAGGTCCCCCACTGGGGCTGAGCGGAGGCCACGTGTTCAGGAGCACAGGGACCCTCATTGGGTATGGGACAGCCTGCAGAGAGCAGGCGTGGCATTACCAGTGATGGGACAGGGGGACAGGACCCCCATGGGGTTGGGCATTCAGTGGGCACTGGCAGCTGAAGCAGCTCTCTGGCGTTGGACTCTCTGATGCTGCTGGGGAGTTCTTTGGCGCCGGGGCTGTGTGGGGCCTCAGCTGGGGCTGTGCTGGTTGTGCCTCTGTGCCCTGTCCCCTTCCCGGCGCTGTGGAAGGAGCTGCAGGCGAGCCCTGTGGCCTGGCAGGGCCGGGAGGCGACAGCAGCATCCACAGCTTTTTAAGGCATGGAACGCATGGAGCTGGGGGTGGGCCAGGCCCTGCCGCCCGCTCCCCGGGGGCCTCGCTGGGTTCCATTGCTCTGCTCTGCATCTGGGTGTTGTGGAGGCAGTTCTCTACTTGGCTTACATGCCAGAGGGATGTCTCAGGGCTGGCAGCCTCTCCAGGGAACCCACATGCTCCCGAGGAACCTGGTTGTTCCTGGGGCAGTGGCTGTCCAGGACAGCGTCGTGCCCGGACATTCTCCGGGAGGGCTGGGCCACAGGTATCAGCACAGGAGCAGCTCTGCAGCTGCCCGGGAAGCTCAAGGGGCTCCATCCTCCAGCCACCTCTGTCCTTCGGGCTCCCTGTGCTACAGGGAAAGGTTTTGGAGGCTCTGTGCGCCACGAGCCAAAGGGCCGGGATGCTGCTGCGCTCCGGGGGTTCCGGTGCTGGCAGGGCAGCCCGGGCCGTGTGCCGGTGCCGGCTGGGTGGCGGGAGGTTCCCAGGAGAGGGGAGGCTGCGCTCATGGCTGGGGAATGTGGGTGTATGCGGGCAGGGAGGGCCGGGCCCTGCCCCTGCAGCGGGGGGCCTGTTCCTGCTTGCCGCTTCCAGTGGGAGCTGCGCCAGCAGCAGCCGGCCTGGCGGCCGCATTCCCAGAGAAGCAGCTGAGGTTGAGCGCTTGGTTGGCGTCCTCGCGTCTCACCTGGCTCCTCCATGAGGCAGGTAGGAGCTCCCTTTGGATCCATCTTTGGGAGACCCTGCTGAGGCTTCTGTGGGGAATGGCGTGGGGGGCTTGGGGCCCCTGCAGCGGTGACCAGCCAGCTCATGCAGGACCACTGCTTGTTGCAGGGATCAGTGTTTGCCCCCGTGGCTCGTGCTGGAGGCAGAGGCTCAGGGATGACCTCTCCAGGCTGCCACTGGCACTGTGGCTCCTTGTGGAGCTCACACCGGGTTTAGTCGCACTGAGAACACTGTTTACTACCTGCCTGGTACCTGCACGGTCCCTGTACCCACCAACCTGTGTCCTCCTGGGGACAGTGAGGTGTAAAGAGGCAGTGGTGAAGTCTGCACAGCGAAGTAGCTGCTGCTTGTCCTCTCTTGTGCCCCATTTCCACGTTGTGTCTCTGCTTGGAATGTTGGTCCATGGCTTCCTCCAGTGGGAGCTGTGGGCCACTGAGCCAGGGCTGGAGTTGCACAGCCTTGGTGCTGCTCTGATGGGGCTGCTCAGGAGGTCTCTGCGCCATTCCTGTTCCAGTCTTGCAGGCCGATGGTGTTCCAAACACCCTCTTGACGTCCCACAAACTTTGATGCTCTGTGTGGGCGCTGCCCACCATGCCTTGGGAAAGCTGCTGGTGCAGCCCCAACTTGCCCTCCTGGGGGATGCAGCTGCACCTGCGGTTATCAGCACTTGGAAAAGCTGGATGTAGGAGTCCCGGCAGAGAGCCAAGCCAGCACTCTCTCTGTTTCCAGAACCTGGAGTGGTTTGTTTACAGCACACTGTGATACGCACCCAGCACCACGCTCTTCATCCAGACATACCCACAAGAGTCAGGGGGATGCTCCAAGTGCTGCTCCCAGCCCTGGAGGGGTTCGGCTGGGATTGAGTGCACAGAGAAGTGATGGGGGATTTCAGGGTTTGTTACCCAAAAAAGATGTAAAGAGCTGATCTTTGTGTAATGGGCAAGGGAGGGCAACAGCCCTTAGGACTAGAGAGCAAAGTCGACACAGAGTCTGGCCAGCTTGGACTGACCCAGGTGACGGTGGTCAGTGGTTCAGAGCATTTTTAGGTATCTGAGTGTTGGCTGGTGCTATGCCAAAGAGGCTCTCTAATAGGCATGGTCTTGGGAAAACTGGATTGGTTTTGGATTGGAGTTGTCCCTGTGCATAGAGGGACCGTGTGATGGGTACAGCATCTGTGATGGCTCAGGAAGCATTCCTCACCTGAGGGAACAGCATGGACCTGTGTCAGGGAGGTTTAGGTTGGATATCAGGAAAAAGTTCTTCCCCCAGAGGATGGTTGGGCACTGCCCAGGCTCCCCAGGGAATGCGCGCGGCCCCGAGGCTGCCAGAGCTCCAGGAGCGTTTGGACAATGCTCTCAGGCACAGAGTGGGATTGTTGGGGTGTCTGTGCAGGGCCAGGAGTGGGACTTAATGATCCTTGTGGATCTCTTCCAGCTCAGGATATTCCATGATTCTGTGATCACTGCCGTGTCCCCTCTCCCAGAGAGATGCTCTGCTTTTTGAGGTTCTTTAAGGTGCCACCCTTCAACCTCGTGTGGGGAGTACTGATGTGCAGGGCATGTGAGGGAAGGTGTCTGAGAGAAGACAGGGGCTGTTTTCTCATGGATTGGGTGAAGTTTGCATAGTGAGTTGGGTAGGTCGTGATAAATATCACCTCGTGTTGGTACTTGCCTTGGTTGAGCTGGGAGTGTTGGTGAGAGGCAGAGGTGTCATGGTGGGGTTAGAGATGCCTCGGATGCTGAGGCCAGTCTGGTGTCCCCACTTTGGAAAAGCTTGAGAGTTCTGGAAGGTGTCAGGGAGGGAGCTGTTGGGACAATACTCTGAAAGGCTTGGTTCTTAGGATGAGGTCAGAGGATGTGCAGTGGGTGCAGAGGTGTCTGACTGCAGTCACTGGCAGCCTTAGGGAGAGGGAACCCTGTGCCCTCAGTGTTCACCTGCCAGCGCTCGTGGGGTTGCACAGCTGGAGCTGAGGTCAGGCACATTGGGAACAGGTTTGTGCTGGCAAGGTGGGTCCCCACGGAGTGCTGTGATGGGAGGTTGTGAGTTACCTGTCTCTCCGTGTCACTCTCTGCTGGGTTTTCCCTTCCAGCAGACCCTGTCCCACCGTCACAGCAGGGTTTGGTCTGGGTCTTTGACAGTGTTTGGATGGGGGCTGGAGAGCAGCAGGTGCCGAGAGGTTGAAATGCCTGGATCTTCCAGAGTCTGCGCTGACCTCAGAGCACAGTGACATTGGCTGCTGCTGCCCATGGCGTGGTGACGAAGCAAGGGTGGCAGTTCCTAAGCGTGCCCTTTCCCAGAGAGACACAGAATTGTCTCCTTTTGTTGCTGTGGAGAGTTTAAAGCTCTGCTGAGATAACTCGTGCTGAGATCGTGTCCTGCAGTGGGTTCCCGTGCTGGCTTAGTGCTGACCAGAATGCTGGCTGTGCCTCTGCTGGTCCTTGAGCTGGAGAAATCCCCCTCCTGCCAGCATTGCTAGGGCAGAGGCTTTGTCAGCCTGGCCTGGGAGGGGTGGCTGTGCCCAGGAAGGGTGGCTGTGCCCAGGCACTCTGCCTCTGCCTCCCTTTGATCTGTGTGTGGGCCACAGTGGTGGCCACGTCGGTTTGTGTGGCCTGTGCTGTGTTTGCGTAGCCTCTGACCTGGTTTCAAGGCTGGGTTTAGTGTCCGGGGTTGCAGTGTCCGAGGGAGTTCCACCATGGCTTGGATAATGAGTTGGTTAATTATTAGTTGCTCTGTGAGGAGACCAGATGTGTCTGGCATTGGCACTTCTGGAGCACAGGGTAGATGAACCTGCTGCAGATCATCTCGTGGAGGGAGCATCTGGGGTGAGGAGTTGAATTTGTCTGGCCAGCCCCTTTTTCCTCCCGGCTTCCCTGCAGCACGTGGGTGCTGGGAGCTGTGGGTCTGTGGCTGAACCCCCTCCAAGCTGTCTTCAGAGCACAGGGAGCTACAATGTCCGAGCTCTGTGATGGAGGGTGCTGATCCTGCCTCCTCAGTGCGTGACACTGCTGTCCCACGGCTGGGGTCTGGTCTGTAGGTCCTGAAGGTGTCCAGGATGACAAACTGACCAAGGGACATCAGCTACAGAGTGCCTCCTTTATGTCCCTGTCTGCTCTTCTGCATGGCAGGGGCTCTGCTCACCCCACCTCCCAAATTTCCACCTTCTGTAGTAGAGCTGCCTGTGCCAGGAAACCTCCATCAACAGAAGCTTCAGGGGAGTAACAGAATTGGCCTGAATCTCCTTTTCCCAGGCCAGTCTGGACTGATCTCCTCTTGTGTGGTTGTGTTGTGGAGCCAAGGAGACTGTTGGGCTGTGCTGAAGCTCTTGCTATGACAGTGGTCCCTGAGCCCACTGCTTCTGCTTTGGAGCTCAGGTACACCTGGGGAAGGTGTTGAACCGCAGCACGGACAGCCTGGTCCCCTCTGTGTGATGAAATAACAAAGAGAAGATGCGGGAAGAGTGACCCGGTGAATTTTCCTGTGCGATTGCGCAGCCAGTCCAGCAGTGAAGCCGATCCAGTAGATCGCGACTCCCTGATGCTACACGAACCCCAGTGCTCGGTGGGAGATCAGTCCCTGGAGCTGTCTCCTGCTGCAGGCAATCGCTGCTGAGCGAGCTGGCACCAGGGCCCAGGTGCTGTGGGGAAGGAGCCCCGCTCACCTGCCTGCCGGGATTGTGGGTGGTGCCTCAGCCCTGTCAGGTTGCCGGTGGCTCGCTGTGTGCTTGCACATGGTTACAGCTTCACCCAGGAGACGATGGGGATCTTGTGCCTGTTCAGTGGGGAGCGGTGCCTGCGGGCTGGGCCCCCCTACACCCCCCCAGCTCAGCACGGTGGGTGGGGAGGGTCTGGGAGGGCCTGGAGGGAAATGGGGAAGGTCTGGCAGCCCCAGAGGGAATGGTGCTGTTCGAGGGGGGCTCCAAATCAGTCTGCTGCTGCAGACTTGGACCTTTCCTGCTGCTCTGGTGTGTAATAGCTGCAGTGACGCACGGGGTGTACGATGTCACACTGGCGGGGTTCGTAGCCATGAGTGCAGGGACTTGCCACGTTCTGCATTTTGACAACCAAGGATGAACACTTGTATGGACAGAGCTGACATCGGGGTCATGTCACTGGTTTTCAGCAGCCAGCTGCTTGGTTTGTGGTTGTTTGGGGTTGAGAAACTGCTCGTGAGGTGCCCTTTGGCAGCTCTGTGGGTGTGATCTGTGCCCGCTCTCACACACTGCTGCAGGAGCTGATGGCAGAGGAGGGAAGCAAGTGCAAGAAATCGGTGGGGGAGGAGGAGGCTCCATGCTGAACATGTCTGAGACCTGGGTGACAGCCGTCCCTGCAAGCACAGGTGCAGGCAGCTGCAGGACACGGGGCCCAGCTGATGTGAGGGATGTCTTTGGGTCTGTGGATGGCTCATCTGCACAGATGTGGGCCCCCCAGCTGTCGGGCTGGTGTGTCCGTGTTGTGTGTGTCCCTTGTGTGGTGAGAGAAGGGTGATTGGCATGTCCTGGGGCAGAGCAGGGGGTGTAAAAAGGACTGGGGGACACTTAAAGTGACAGACTGTAAGTCATGCAGTTGTGGCATGGACCCCAGCCTGACATGTGGATTGTGCTCCAGACCCTCAGGCCTTCCCAGGCTGGCTGATAGTCACAGAATCACAGAATCACTGAGGTTGGAAAAGGCCTCTCAGACCATCAAGTCCAACCATTCCCCCAGCACTGCCAAGGCTACCCCCAACCCATGTCCCCAGTGCCACATCCACAGGGCTTTTAAATCCCTCCAGCAATGGTGACCCCACCACTGCCCTGGCCAGCTGTGCCAGGGAAGAAATATGCAGGGAAGAAATACTCCTAATATCAAACCTAAACCTCCCCTGGTGCAACTTGAGGCCGTTTCCTCTTGTCCTGTCAGGTCTTGATGGCCTAGAGCACCTTGTCCAGGTGGTGGGTGGGAAGCTTCCCCACATGCCTCAGGGTGCAGGCAGAGGACACGTGCCTGCTCCGGAGTGTGGACATGCATGGCCTCTTTGCCTCCCAGGCACCGCCCTCTTCATCCTTAATCAATCTGTGCAGGAGGAAACTGCCTCCAGCTCGGCTGATGAGGCAGGAGAGAGGGTGGGGGCGGTGCACAAGTGGTGCTCCAGACAGGTGTTCAGAGTCATGGTGGGATGCCCACCTGAGCAAGAGGTGTGTCTGTTCACCGAGGTGGTGCTCAGATGAAGGGTTGGTGTGTGCAGGTCTGGCCCAGGGTGGCAGGGGCACGCAGGGGTCTTCTGCTCCTGACACCTGTGAGCTTGGCTCCAGAAGGGGCCTCAGAGGGACCACGCTCCTCCAAGATGTGCATCTCAGTAACTTCCTTGTGAAAGGATGGAGACTCCAGCTGCACCGTGTAAAGTGGTGCTCACACCCTGGCATGGTGCTGAGTGGAGACTGTGGGTGCAGGCAGAGTGCTGGGCTGTGCTGGGACCCGTGTGCTGTGCTGGGACCCGTGGGCTGCACCGAGACCTCTGGGCTGTTGATACCACACGTGCCGGGTGGGTCACCAGGACCAGTCGGTGGCCTGGGCTGACATTCAGGCCTGGCAGATGCTGGAGCGGGCAGACAGACGTGCAGGCTGTGCCTGGTGTTCGGTGGGAGTGAGGAGCTGGGTGTGTTGTGTGGCTGAGCACAGTCCTGTTGGCCTTGTGTTGTCAGTGGTTATTTGTGTTGAGGTTTACTCAGGGGCCTTCTCAGCAAGTCAGAAATCAAAGTGTTGTAAACAAACTCTTGAACCTGGGTTAAAAACCAAGCAAGGATCTGTTGGGACAGTTGATGCGGGAGGCAACTGGCAGCTGTTGGGGCAGCTTATCCTGGTCATCCTTGAGCAGATCCAGAGAGAGCCCAGCCTGCCCTCTCCGGGGCTCTCCCTGCCTCTCCTCCTTCCCAAGGCCGATCACCGAGTGTGTGTACCTTGTGCTTCGCTCAGAACCTGCCAAAAACCTGCTGTGTGTGGTGAAACAGCACGAGTGTGTGCTGCCTGCTCCCATCAGGGAATGCTGGGGACAGAGAAGGCCTGGATGGTGCTTTATCTGTCACATTACCTGCCAAAGAGGCTGAGCGAGGCAGAAATCCCAAGTGGAGGTGACAGCTTTTTTTAGACCCGGTGATGCAGTTGGAAATACAGGTGTGCTGTTACCTTTTGGAAAGGGCTCAAGAATGTATCATTTTCCTTCTGACTGATGAATTGTTGTAATAAAAAAATTACCTCTGCCTAAAAAAGGAAAGGGCAGGTGAAAGACACCGCAGAGAAATGATTCCTAAGGATGGCTATAAATAACCTGGTATTCCTGCAGCAGACTTGGTGATTATTTGTCTGTAGCTCCTGGAAAAAGAGTGTTCCTAAATCAGCCATGAAAGGTAAACTCCAGGTAGGAGCACCATGTTCTCACCTTTCTTGTACACGGTGGATGAATGTGTCGTGGCCTGTGGGTGCTGGTGGCTGCACAGAACCGGGACACGGGCACAGTGCCGGGCCGTGGTTTGTCACCTCGTGCTCTCTGAGCAGCTTAGGCAGCCCTCTGGCAGTGGGAGCAGGCCTGGGCTCTTCCCCATGGCTTTGGGCTGCCATGAGAGGTGAGAGAGGTGAGATGAAGCTTTAGCCTGGAGATGGAGGAAGGGCTGGTGCTGTTGCGTGTCCAACCTCTCCTAAGGAGTTACGAGGGCCAAACCTGAGTTGGGGTGAGGGCAGGCGGGCTCTGGCAGGTGCTGGCCAGTGCTACCCCAACACAAGATAGATGCTCTGGGGGCTGGAGCCCCTCTGCTCTGGAGCCAGGCTGGGAGAGCTGGGAATGGTCACCTGGAGAAGAGAAGGCTCCAGGGAGAGCTCAGAGCCCCTTCCAGGGCCTAAAGGGGCTCCGGGAGAGCTGGAGAGGGACTTGGGTCAAGGGATGGAGGGACAGGACACAGGGAATGGCTTCTCACTGCCAGAGGGCAGGGTTAAATGGGATATTGGGAAGGAATTCTTGGCTGGGAGGGTGGTTTGGGGACTGCTGGAGCAGGCACTAGGAGTTGTGGTTGTGGGGTTGGGGCTGCTGGGGCAGGTCTGGAGCTACCCTCCCTGTGGCCTCAGGTGACACTGCCCAGGTCACTGTGTTTGATTGCTGCCTGCTTTTGGGTCTGGTGGATTTGCTGCTTCCCTTCTGAGCCCATCTGAGATTCCCACTCCTGCCATAGTCTGTGGCCACAGATTTGGCAGGTTTATTACAGGCTCCTGAAGATGCAGAGCTCCCACAGGTTTCTGGTCTCCAGAAATCCTTTCTGTTTGTATGTGATAAACATGCAGGAGGTGCTGCTCCTATGGGTCCTGCCCTGGAGCTGCTGTTGGATGTAAGGTCTGACCTCGCCAAGGCGAGCGAGGGACTCAGGCTTGTCAGGAGGGGCTCCTGGCTGCTTCTGGTACTCAAGGTGTCCTCCAGGCTCCTGCTCCTCCTCCAGATGCTCTGTGGCAGGATGGGGGTGTTTCCTCAAGCCGTGCTGGATTGCCACAGCCTCTGTAAGCCTATTGCAGCATGCTGCCAGTTCCATAATATGCCATAATTAATTGTGTTTGTGTTCAGTCAGGAGCGTGGCTGATATCCTGCCGTCAGCTCCAGCGCTGCACAGCCTGCGGCATGCTGAGGGCAGGGCTCGGGGGGCTGGCATGGGCCCTCAGTTCTGGGTCTTGTGCAGCCGGTGCTCCCCAAAACGGTGTCTGGTCCCTAGGGCTTCCCTTGTCTGCTGTGCCTCGGGGCAGGGGATGCTGGAGGGGTTTCTGTGCTCCTGCAGGGCAGAAGGGAGGGTTCCAGCCAGCAGTGCCCGGCCTCTTTGCCGCCGTACTGCCCTTGGCTCGGCTGCTCCTCCCCACTTGGGGCTCCGGCTGCGTGTTGGGTCCTCATACATCTCTGTGTCTCTGGGTAAGATAGGAGGGAGGGAAGAACCATAAATCTGCCTGGAGGGAGCAGGGAGAGTGTAGCAGGATCCTTGCTTGGATCTTGAGGGTAACCTGATGGTTTCTCCTCTCTGTCTGCAGATTCGTTTGTGAACAGCCAGGAATGGACCCTGAGTCGCTCGGTGCCTGAGCTGAAGGTGGTGAGTACTCGTGGCTTGTGCCTGGGATACCCCTGGTTCCCCAAATCCTCAAGAAAATCCCACATTTTCATGTGGCCAGGTAGAAACAGACAGAGGCTTCAGCCTCAGAAGGGAGGGAGGAGCTGGGGCTGCCGCTGGGCCACGGAAGAACTGGGGTTTCTTGGCAGCTCATGCTGGTAGGGGTGAGCCAGAGGTTGCTGATCCGGGAGAGCACTTGGATGTGAATGTGAAAAGGCACCATTTGAGCTGCTCGGCCTTTCTGCTGGCCCTGGCAGAGCTGTGATGCTTGTCTGGGTGCTGCTGCTCAAGCTGGTGCAGCAGAAGCAGGTGTGGATCCCAGGCGGTGGTTCGGGTACGTGTCCCTGGTGGTCACCCCCAGAGCAGCCGTCCTGGCATGGGAGGTGCCACTGCTCCTTCAGAGCCTCACCCATCTCAGCTCTGCCCTGGAGCTTCCCCTGCCTCTGCTGAGGTGTTCTTGCCCTGGAGGGGTGCTGCAGGATGACACTCACCTCTGTTCTGCCAAACTGAGGGGATGAGGCTCCCCAGGTGTGTCAGTGTAGGGCATGTTTCCCCAGGACACGCCATTGTGAGGCTCTACCTGCTCCCCGTGGGGTGTGGTCACTGTGGTCAGGGGGCTGCCCCCGACCCCCTTGCCCCTGGCACAGCCCCTCCAAGTGGGACAGGGTCAGTGTTGCGGGCTCTGGGGTGGCTGGGAGGTGATGTTGGGGTGGGCAGGGTGCTGCAGGTGCTTCAGTGATAGGTTCCTCCCTCTGCTCTTCCTGCGCTCTCCATGCCAGCCCTCAGCTCCCTTTGCAGGCTCCTGGCCTGTGCTCTTCAGCTCTTTCTCCCTTCAGCTTTGCAAGATTAACTTTTTTCAGTATTAGTCCAAGAAGCAAAAGAACAAAATTCATCTTGCAAAACATTCCAGCACCATCCTGCCACAGTGTCTCTTACCTGCAGTCAGAGAAAATCAAACCAAACTTCAAATATTTGTTTGTTAATTTACCTGTGAAATGCATTTTTAAAAACGTTGTCACAGCTGTTTGGGTGTTGCTGCCTGCTGCAAAGCTGTGCTGCCAGCTAAACCATCCCAAAGCTTTTAGTTCTTCCTCAAGTAGCACAGCCCTTTCCCCAGGCTTTGTATGACCTCTGGGGATCTCTGTTGCTCTGGGGTTTCATCCGGCCAAAGCAGCTCTTCTAAAAGCCTGGAGGCCTTTCGGAGCCCTAGTTTAGAGTGACAGAACCATTTGGGTTGGAAAAGCCTTTGGAGATCGTTGAGTCCAGCTGCTTCCCCAGCACTGCCAAGGCCATCACTGACCATGTCTCCAGGTGCCACATCCACACAGCTTTTAAATTCCCCCAGCAATGGGGACTCCACCACTGCCCTGGGCAGCTGTGCCAGGGCTGGAGAGCCCTTTCCAGGAAGGAATTTTCCCAATATCCAACCTGAACCTCCCCTGGCACAGCTTGAGATCACTTCCTCTCCTCCTGTCCCTGTTCCCTGGGAGCAGAGCCCGACCCCCCCGGCTGCCCCCTCCTGTCAGGGAGTTGTGCAGAGCCACAAGGTCCCCCCTGCGCCTCCTTTTCTCCAGGCTCAGCCCCTTTCCCAGCTCTCTCAGCTGCTCCTGGTGCTCCAGCCCCTTCCCAGCTCTGTTCCCTTCCCTGGACATGCTCCAGCCCCTCGATGTCTTTCTTGTCATGAGGGGCCCAACACTGACCTCCGCAAGAAATGTTGCCAGGCTTCACTCCCCTCCCATTTTCAAGCAACTCTGTGTCCTCTGTCTCTCCCGCAGGAGTTGAGGGTCTTGCCACTCTCCCTGCTTGTGTACCCAAGCATTCAGGATACTTTCTCCAAGGTTTTTGAATAATTCGATGTATTGAAGATATGTTCAGCAGTTTTCCCTCCCTCAGTTTTTCCCCAAAGCTCCCTCCCAGTGCTGCAGGCCAGGAGGAGGCTGTGACTGAGCAGTTCTTGCAGAGGGGCACTGACGGTGCCTCCTGGCAGGACTTGTCCCCTGCATCTGGCACTGGGCAGTGGCAGCACAGTGCCGACTGCGTTCCCGCATTCTCCCAAAAATCATGGAGCAGAGGTTCCCACAGTGCTTACACACCTTGTTTGGCTCCAGTTTGCTGCCTCTCAGGGGCTATGTTCCTCAGGACTGTCAGTTCTGTGGCTGGTTTGAAGCTCCAGGTGAGCTTGAGGACACGGCAGAGCAGCAGGATTTTGGTGAGATGCAGGTCAGGGTTTGTACTATGTGCAGACAAAGTGTGACTGCAGCCTCCGTCCCAGTTTTAGAGCTAAATGCCATTGGAGTGTTTATCTTTGGCGTGGTATGGCACCCTCGCTGCTGGCAGCCTTGGGAACCGCTCCACTGGCACAGGAGCCGTGGCCAACCTGGCACTGAACCCCTGAGCTGCCCGCCCGGAGCTGGGCTCTCCAGAGTTTCTTCCGTGAGACCTGCTTCAGTACTGCCACCGGGAGTGCTGTGTCCATGTCAGGGGCCCTCCGATTGACCTGGAGTGAGTCCAGAGGAGGCCATGGAGATGCTCTGAGGGCTGGAGCCAGGCTGGGAGATTTAGGGGTGTTCAGCCTGGAGAAGAGAAGCTTCTGGAGGCCTTAGAACCCCTTTCCATGGGTTGCAGCCCAGCCCGCGTTCTCTCTCTGTATTGTCTGAAGGCGCTGTCAGGCTCTGTAGTTGCTGTGACAGGTGGCAGATGTGGCAGTGGTGTGAGCAGCCCGGGCGTGCCCGTGGGAGCCCAGCCCGTTGATCGGCGCTCCCCGGTCCTGCCGCACGCTGGCTGCACTGGCACGAGAGGAGTTGGCAAACAGGGCGGTGTCCTGCGCTCGGTAGCATGGTCTGTGCCGTCGGAATGCTGGCGGCCACAGGGCTGGTGCCTCTCTGCTTCTCACTGGGAGCGTGTGGATGGCCCAGGGCAGGACCCTTGGCAGGACCCAGAGCAGCGGGAGCGTTCGAGCACCAGGCTGAGAGCTGGAGAACCTGCCTGGTGGTGACTCACCTGCCAAGCTCATCCCAGTGCCTGGAAAAGTTTGGCTGTAAACTTCCCTGGTGGCAGAGGCAGCTTTAGTGTTCGTAGCCACTCCTCACCCCACGTCTTTGGCACTCGTGTGGCCATGTGAGTGCAGCTGTACAGAATCACAGAACCATTAAGGCTGGAAAAGCCCTCTGAGCTCATCAAGTCCAACCATCAACCAGCAGCACCATTGTGTTCACTGCTAAACTATATCCTCAAGGGCCACATCCACATTTTTTGAACACTTCCAGGGATGGTGACTGGGTTCACCTTCAGCTGAAGGTGACCCCTTCCCTTTTTGTGGAAAATTTTACCTGATATCCAACCTAAACCTCCCCTGACGCAATTTGAGAGTGTTTCCTCTTGTCCTGTCGTTAGTTACTTGGGAGCAGAGCCCAATGCTCACTTGGCTGCCCCCTCCTGTCAGGGAGTTGTGGAGTGAGAAGGTCCCCCCTGAGCCTCCTTTTCTGCAGGCTGAGCCCCTTTCCCAGCTCCCTCAGCCTGATCCTCATCAGACTTGTGCTCCAGACCCTTCAGCACAGACCCGATCCCACAATTAAGTGGCATTAAATGGTCAGGAAGACACTGGCAATGGGCAGAGCTGGGCTCTGTGACTGACCCATCCCGGGGCACCCACCTGCATTTCATAGCAAATCTGAGGGTGCTGCAGTCGCATGTGCTCCCGCCCCATTAAATTCAGTGCTCAGTAGCTTTGTCCTTCAGTTTGGTTGAGCACTGGTGCTGGGTGTTCCCGTGTGGGCAGCACCAGCGTGCTGGGAGATGCACGTAGTGCTGCCGTGCTGCCGGAGTCTCAGGCGTGAGCACATGCCGGGCCTGTACCCGACGTGTAGCTGGTCTCTGCTCCCCTTCTACTGGCAGCTGCTGTCCAGAGCTGCAGCACCCCAAAGCTGGGGATGTGTGGGCTGGGAGAAGAGGTTTTTCTCCTTCTGAGTTGACTTGGGACAGCAGGTGTTCCCTGAGGAGCAGAAGGGCTGTGGGAAGAGCTGATGTGGCTTTGACGGGCTGTGCCTGTTCAGGTGAGGACGAGAGTACCCACTGCCCTCTGTCCAGGCGGCTGCGCCCCAGTCTCGGCTGCTCTCTGCCCAGCTGAGCCCAGTCAGTGTCCCCTGGCCTCCCACCGAGCACTGGGGTCACAGATGGGTCACACCATCCCCGTGTCCTCTGAGGGACCCCTCTGCCTCTCCTCAGCGTGTGCCCAGGCACTGGTGGTGTCACCTCACGGGGGTGACCTTGTGTCCAGGGGCACGTGCTGGGCGCACGGGTGACACGTCTGTCTGTTCCAGGGCATCGTGGGGAACCTGTCCAGTGGCAAGTCGGCCCTGGTGCACCGCTACCTGACCGGCACCTACGTGCAGGAGGAGTCTCCAGAGGGTAAGGTCTGGTTCCCAGGGTGCCTGGGGATGGGCTGGGTCCTCACTCCTCTCCGTGGTGCTGAAGGTGATCCCAGTCCCTGCACCTCCTCCACCACTGCCGTGGGGCTCTGCAACTCCCCTGGCCTTCGTTTGGGGTGTCCCCTGCTTGCACTTTGCTTGCTGACCGGCAGCTTTGCTCCCCCAAGGTGGCCGGTTTAAGAAGGAGATCGTGGTGGACGGTCAGAGCTACTTGCTGTTGATTCGAGATGAAGGGGGCCCCCCTGAACTCCAGGTAGGAGTCCTGTCCTTCCTGTGGTGCCTCCCCACCCGTCCTGTTGGAGGGACTGGGGGGAGGCGTGTGCTGGCTGAGCCCGGTGTGTGGCTGCCCTTGCTGGCTGCTCCGGGCCCGGGTCCCCAGCTGCGCGTCCGCGCTGTAATCCTGCCGCGTCTCTTCAGTTCGCTGCCTGGGTCGATGCAGTGGTGTTTGTCTTCAGCCTGGAGGATGAGATCAGCTTCCAGACCGTCTACAACTACTACCTGCGGCTCTGCAGCTACCGGAACACAGCGGAGGTGCCGATGGTGCTGGTGGGCACACAGGGTGAGAGCGGCGCCTGGGCTTCCCCCACACCCCCAGCCTCAGGCTCTCGCTGGCCTGAGAGCGCGGGGTGCCAGCCCCGTGAGCACATCGGGGGATGCTGCTCTGTGAGCCCTGCATGGGGCTGAGGGACGATGCTGAGGCCCCAGCCCAGGGCCCTGAGGAGGGAGTTGCTGCTCAGACCATCTCAGCTTCCCCACAGAGAGCTGCCGCATTCCCTGAAGCCAGTTTCCTCTTGGAAATGGCACAATACCCTGGTGCTGCCTCCCCCAGCTCTGCCAGCACAGGCAGGAGGGATCCTGGGGCTGAAGAGTTTTCTGTGTGACAGTAGAGAGAAAGAGCAGGACATGTATGTGGGGAAAAACTGTCCTGGCAGGACAGTTCCCGAGCACTGTGTGACTTGGCCAGGAAGAAGCTCTGAGGCCAGGAAGACAGGCAGGAGCAGCAGGAGGGAGTCACAGGGGTTTTCCTCCAGACCCTGTATTAAAAGCAGAACAAAGTTGTTAAACTTTGGATATTTAAAGATTGTGGAATGAATGTTAGGACTGAATGATCTTGGCTCAGGAATGGGGTGGCAGCATGCACTGTGGAGGCGCAGGAGCGGGATAAGTAATGGGGTGAGTGGCCATTGTTGTCCCAGACACAGAACCAGGTGAGGTCCTAGCCATGGTACAGTCACACAACCATCTGGAGAGCCCGAGGAGGGCTTCCTCACAGTGCAGGTCCCAGTTCTCCAACCCCTTCTGAGAGCGTGGATTTGCAGCCCCCACTTGTCCCTGGCTTGTCTTCAAGGAGTTGCATTCCTCTTTGGAAGGAAGTTTTTCCAAAACAGGCAAGCACTTGGTGGCCATCTGGGATACAAATTGAGCCTGTATTTTAGAGCTGTCCAGCAATGCCTTGGCTGTGGGGACATCCCAGCAGAGTTGACTTTCTCATTAGACCAGGAGGATTTCTCCCTTGGATTCTTTAACATGTAGGGCTTGGCCATGAACCCTAAAATGATGGAGACTGACAAATCCATTTTATTTGGCAGCTGGGGCTGCCTGGCCTTGGTCCCCACACCTCTCAGAGGTGTTCTGCCTCTGTCTACCGAAATGTCGGTGGCTGGGTGGTTTGGGAGATTGAGTCAGGTTCATTTACAGAGATTCATCAATTTTTCTACAAATGTGGGACTTGGTGATCGCAGGCATTTATGGGGCAGTGCTATGGAGGGGGTTCCTCTGTGTGAAGAGAGGGAGGGAGGCCAGAAGTGTCGTGGGACCTGTGGGTAGGTGGGGCAGGGTCCTTGCCTTTCAGCCCCCTGTCCCTTTGGTTTGCAGATGCAATCAGCGCCACCAACCCCCGCGTCATCGACGACTCCCGGGCACGGAAGCTCTCCAACGATTTGAAGCGCTGCACTTACTATGAGACCTGTGCTACCTACGGCCTGAATGTGGAGAGGGTCTTCCAGGACGGTAACTGCAGCCACGTCAGGGTGTCCGGGCAGGACGGGGCAGCAGTGAGGTCTCACGGAGGAGTTTGTGCTGCCCGGGCCCAGGGCCTCAGGCACCCACTCGTGTGCGGGGCCGCTGCTTTACACGCACGGATCTGGTGCGGGGAGCTGGACGCACTCTGTGTACTGGGGGTGTAAGGACACCGTGTGTGGCGTGTGGGTGTGCGTGAGGGGCCACAGGACGGGGCTGGGCAGCACCTTCTGCCGCTCTACAGGGGCTGCCCTGGGGGTGAGTGCTTGTTCCAGGGAGCAGAGAGGCTGCAGGGGACATTTGCACCTTCACAGGGCAGCACGGCAGTCTGTGAGGACTTGGGGAGCTGCAGAGAGCGGCTTGGTGGCCTTGGTGTGGAGGAGAGGAGGAGTCACAGCAGGACTTGCGGGTGCTAGAGGAGGAAAGCAGCACCTAAACAGCTGGATGGGGCAGCTGTTCCATGGGAACAGTGTGGGAGAGCATTCCTGCTTAGGCTTGGAGAAGGCTCTGCAGCACAGTGATGCTGAGGGGCACAGGGAACCTGCACCATCTCCTGGGAGTTTGCAGTCTGCTTAAATAAACTGTGATCTTGCCCTTAAGGGAATTGTGTGTTCCCTCTAGTGACAGGACAAGGGGGAATGGCCTGAAGCTGATGGGATGAGGTGTTTCTGGAGTGGGTAAGCAATTCTTCCTAGTGAGCACTGGTGGGTCATGATGCAGCTGGTTTGGCATCTGGTGGATCCTGGTGCAGCTGGTTTGGGATCTTGTGGAGTCCTGGCAGTCCCAGACTCCGTGAGGACCTTGCCTCGCACAGTTTCCATCAGACCTCGTCTTTATATGACTTTTTCTACACAAGTCACCACCCCAGATCCAGCAGACCTACCCCGGGCAGGCTGGGAAGGATGTCCACTTCCCGCAGCAGGAGCAGGAGGAGCTGCTTTCAGTGCCGAGGTTGCTTGCTTGCCTGTGCTGTGTGAAGCGTGTGCTGCACCTCTGTTCCCAGAGAGCCCTTCCCTGCCACTGTCCTGGGTCACAACCAGTGGCCGCTGACCTTTTTGGGGAGCAGGTCCATGTTCTGGCACGAGAGCTTGAGGGAGTGACCACCCTGCCCCTTGGTGTTCACAGACAGCTCTTTCCACACGCGCACGTGGTGCTGCAGAGTGTGGGGGTTGCTCCAAGATGGAGAAACTGGGATCTCCATCTTCACCAACTGCACAGAGATTCTCCAAGAACTGGGTGGCCCTGGCTGTTGTGCCACCAGAGCTCAGGCAGGAACAGCAGAGACCCTGTTCCTCAGAGCAGCTCCTGGGTGTCGGGTCTGTAGCCTGGAGCTGTGTGTGGTTGAGCTGTGCCGCGTCTGCCCTGAGCACGTTGCAGTGTGTACCTGGTGGTGTTGAGGCTTTTGTGGCCGAGGCTGTGTCTGGGCAGTCAGGCTGCTGAAGGACACGTGGCAGAAGAACGGGGGTCGCTTCCTCCGTACTGGTTTCTTGTGTCCTGGCAGAATTCCCCCTGGAGGCGCTGCTTGCTGTGAGAATTGCGCTCCTCCATCCTTCCGAGTCCACACAGTGACTGCTGCGGTGAGAGGATGGGATTTTGGTATTGCCAGGAGGTGGCCCTGGCACAAGCAGGGACAGTGCCCTGGGCCAGGCTGTGTCCTGCAGTGTCTGGTCAGCTTCAGGACTCCCTGAGGTGAGCCTGCCCTGAGGGGTGGTTGGCGTGGTCCCCTCACGACAGAGCTCCACTGAGGTGGAGGCTGGTATCAAACCTGCCTTCTGCCCTCTTGGCTCCAAAAAGGTCTGGTTAAAGAACTTTCTTCTCAGGATTGCCCCTCACAATTCCTGTGTGCAGAAATCTGGGGTTCAGCAGATGCCAGAACAGTTTGCAAGGAGCCATCAGTGTGGGGGGGCCTCAGTTCTTGGGCTTCACTTTAAGGATGCTTCTGTACCAATCAAAGATCAGGGTACAGGTTGTCAAGAGCCCCTCGGCCATGGTCGCCTCGGTGATATTCCTGAGGAAGAGGAGGAATGACCCAGCGCCGGTCCTGGAGAGCACAGGAGGGACAGCAGCTGTGCTGCCCCGTGCTGTGGTGACTTGAGCTTCACCTCTGCTGCAGATCCCAAGTGCACGGTCCTGCCTTTCCTCTGCCCTGAGCACTGGAGAGGGCAGGAGAAGGTGGCCAGCAGCTCCATGGCCCAGGACCCGTGGCTGAGGTGCTGGTGGCATTGCTGCTCTCCATCCTCCCCCTCAAACACGGGGCTGCAGGCCCAGCATGAACTCCCTGAGAGGCTCTGGATCCCCTGCCCAGGGGTTTGTTTGGGTTTCTGTGGCCTGAGTGGGACAGCAGGTGTCCCTCCTGCTCAGGTGTGACACTGTTCCTGGCCATCAGGGTGATGGGCAGCATTGATTGCCATGTCTCCCGGGACAGTGCAGGATGGATGTGAGGGAGGGTTTGGCTGGACCACATCAACAGAGAGGCCAAGAGCTTGTGCACAAGGGTGTACAGGGCCTTGTGGGTCTGTGAGGTGACAGCCTGAGGGGTTCTCTGCAGAATCCTTGGTGGGTCACTGGGGACCTTTGCATGCTCTTGCTCTTCCCAGACTTGGAGTGTTGGGTTTGCTTTGAAGCGCTGAGCGAGGCTCAGGTGCTGGTGCTCGCAGTGACATTGGGCAGTGGGGCTGCTCAGGCTCTGTGGGTAGGGTACACCTCACTGGGGGTACAGCAGAGCTGTGTGTGGCAGCCAAAGAAACCGGAACAAGCAAACAGTCCCAAAGACTGGTGCCAGGGATGGCAGAAATTATCCCAGAAAAGTCTGGCTGATGTTCAGGAAGTAGAAGACCCTGGGCCCAGCATGCAGAAAGGTGAAGGTCACCTCAAGGTGCCTCATTTCAGGACTGGGGAGACATTATCCCTCTGGTGTGGTCTCACTGGCCTCATGGTTAATTCCTTATTAAGCAGTAGTGGTATGAGATAACTGATGGGCACAGCCTCTGTCAGGATCCCTGCCCACAACAGCAGCGGCTGAGGGTTTTTTCTGGATATTTTCTGGCCCCTGGGGTGCCTGAGCTCACAGTGTGCCCCGCCAGCATTGGAACGGGAGATGTTCCCATGAAGAACATTGGATGCAGCTGGTTGGAGGGGAGGAAGGAGCCGGGGAGAGCAGGAAAGCAGCAGATTGATATGGTCTGTTTGGTGGGTGCAGGACAGCTTCCTTGCTGTATCTGGAACTAATGTTTGGGAGTCTGGACGGGCTCCCGGCTTTGTGAGAACCCAGCGGTGGCCCCATGGACCTGTGGCTGTGTCTGAGCAGGACGTGGCACCGTGGCCGCGAAGATGCCAGGACTCTGCAGTTGCTGCTGGCATCTGACCCTTCCGGACAGGTTTAGTCACACACAGGTGTGGTGCAGCATCTTTTCTCCTGGAAAAGGAACATGGCAGCTCCACAGGTGCATGGCATGAGGCATGCTGGGGTGGGCATGGTATGTTCCCAGTGCCTACGGTTGCATTCATCTGGAAGATTCTTCCTTCTGTGCTTGTGGGGGTACCTGGCCAGTGTGCAGGAGAAAACCAGGAATGACGGTGTGTTCTTCTGAATTCCCAGCAGCCCAGCTCATTTGCTGTCATGCTTTTGGTCAAGGTGTTTATTTCCAGGAAAAGCAGGAGATTGGGAAGGTTGAAATGCTATCGTGGGCTGTTGGCATCAGACAGTGAGTTCACAGGAACCGGGAGAGTAGTTCCTTGGGTTAATTTTCTGAACACCTGGAGCCTATGAGGGTCACAAGGGCCCAGACTGATGGAGGTGGCATTGCCCAGGCAGTTCAGTCCAGTACCTGGCTCCTGGAGCTGCCATGAGGGGTGACTGAGAAGTGTCTGACTGCCCAGGGATTCTCCTGCAGCAGCCCAGGGCTTGTAGTGTCTCCATGGTGTCCATGGGAAGTCGCTGTTCTGCGTGATGCCCAAGAGGGCAGGCGGTCTCTGGGGACCTGCCGTGCGCCTGCCCTGTGGCTGGGCTGTGTGGCAGTGGGATTGCCACTTGGTTCTGCTGAATCCTCCCTGTGAGTGAGGGGGGCACAGTTTGAGCCCCAGGTGTTGGCATCAGTCAGGGGAAGGGCCTGGGTCTCCCTGAAGCCCTCCAGAAATCTGTGGGTGGAAGAAGCTGCTTTCTGGACTCTGATCCTGTCCCTTTCTCCCTTTTGCAGTGGCTCAGAAGGTGGTGGCTCTCCGGAAGAAGCACCAACTATCCATCGGCCCCTGCAAGTCCCTGCCCAACTCACCCAGCCACTCATCGGTCTCCGCAGCCTCCATTCCTTCTGTCCACATCAACCAGGTGGGGAAGGGGAATGGGAATGGGGAAAGCCAGAGACCTCTTGTGCTCTCCACACCCTCAGCTCAGTACCCAACAGTTCAGCCTTAGGCTCGTACCACTGCCCAGGGCTGGCTCTTGTGGTGTCACCCTGGTGCTTCTTCCATGGCCCAGAGCAGCTGTGGCTGCCCCATCCCTGGAAGCGTCCAAGGCCAGGTTGGAGTAACAGGGCTTGGAGCACCCGGCTCTAGTGGAAGGTGTCCCTGCCCATGGCAGGGGGTGGAATGAGATGTACTTGAAGGTCCCTTCCAACCCAAAGCACTCCATGATTTTATGATTCTGTGACAGTTTGATGCTTGCCCTGAGGTCATGTTTCTTGTCTAAACCGTTGGGTCTGGCTCACAGTCCCCAGCCTGTGTCGTGCTTTGGCAGACACAGCAGAGCCCTGAGCGGTGCGTGGGGAGCTCCTGGGCAGCACTGGGGGGCTGTGGGAGGGTTGTGCTCTGGCTGCCCCAGCTGGGCAGGCACAGCTGCTCACGATCCTGCTTCCCTCAGACTCGGGAAGCTGATGGTCTACGTGCACATGCACCTGAGGGCTTCTGAGGGGATGTACCTGTGGAGAGGTGAGCTCACTGGTGAGCTGAAGGAGCAGAACAGGGAAGGAGGCGTTCCCTCCCTTCTGCCAGAGGAAGGGCTCTGTGCTGTTGGTAAGGGTTGCCAAGGTCTTGGTGTGGGGAGGATGGTGATGCTGTAGGTGTTTGTTCCGTGATCCTGGAGCAGAGCTGAGGCAGCAGAGACAGGTCAGAAAGGAGGACAGGCTCCCTGGTGAGGGGCTGGGGAAGGAGATCCTTTGAGCAGCCCCCTCACTGCATTCAGGCTTTGCTACATTCCCAGTGCCCGCAGAAATGCTGGCTGGGCGATGGGTGAGGAAGAGATCCTGGGCTCCATTGCTCCCCAGGGCACTCAAGCCAACAGATTCCATCTCTGGAGCCACTGGCATACAGAAGCACAGGATCTGTGACCCGGACTGCAGGAAATCTGCCTGTGGCTGAGGGACAGCAAGTGTAGCCGATGAGTTTTCCGTAAGGGGATTGCCTTTGAAACTCTGGGTGTATCAGAACCCCCCAGCCCTGGGAGGACTCCTGGTCCCCCACCATGGGAGCCTGTTCCTGCACAGACCTGAGCCATATCTGCAGCCACCAGATGGATCATTACATGGGGAATTTTCAAATGTCCCCGTGAAGTTTATACCTGGTTGTAGAGGCTTCTAAAGCTGGATTGCAAGTAGGTGGATGCAGGTTTTTGCAGAGACCTGTGCCAGCTTGCTGGTGCTCCAGGTCACCTGGACACCAGCAGGTTCAGGTGAAGTCTGTGTGCAGGTGGATGCGCTGCTGGGGAAGGCTGCAAAGCCAGGTTCTGTCAGAGTGTGCTTGTGTCCAGAAAGCTGGGGACAAGTTCAATGGGAGACATCCAAGGTGGAGAGCAAAGTCCCAGGGAAACAGAGATTTGAGTGTCTCTGGTAATTGGAGGGTTTATTAGGAAATTGTGTACAGCATGAGCCTGGCTGGGAAGGAGAGGCCACCTGTGCTGGAAGGGAAGCAAGAGGCTGATGGCCAAGGTCAGCATTTCTCAAGGGAGCTGGACACTTGTTTAGTGTTTTCTTCCATGTCCAAAGTATGAGAAGAGTCCCAGTAAATAGGTGCCATTGGCACTGGCTGTGCCAGGCAGGCAGTGTGTTTACAGTGAAGCTGAAAATGTTCTCCCCGTGCGAGGGATGGGGTTGCCAGACGCTCCAGGTCCCCCAGTCTGAATCCAGTCGCTCATGTGACCGTGCATGGAACCTGAAGGAGTAGCAAAAACGTATGGGAGGGAAGAGACCCCGACACAGGACGAAAGTAAGCACTTGACTGATTTAGCTGAGGAATGAGTGCAGAGATAGGCCAAACCTGACCTAAAATACACAGGCGTGACATGAAAGAGCTCCTTAAGGAAAGGCAGCACTGGAACCAAAGGGGTGGATTTAGGACTGGCTACGGGAAAGCAAATTTTGGAAGAATTTTTTAACTGCATGTCATGAGCTTTGTGAGGTGTTTGCTCAGAGCTGTCCCTGCTTTCCTCTCCTTTCCTTCCCACAGAGCACCTCTCAGCACGGCTTGCAGATGACATCTGTGTAGAGGTGAATTCTGGCTGCCTGCTTGGGGACAGACCTTTGCTCTCTGTACCTTGCTGTGCTCCTGGCTTGGCTGGAGGGATGTAGGGAGCTGTGGTGGGAAGCAGAGCTGTGAAGGGAAGTAACGCAGCGTGCAGCTCACAGGGATTGTGGCTTGATGGCCTGCGCCCCCTCCCCAGACCTGCTCTGTGCCTGTCCAATGCCGTGTCCCTCCTGCCCTCAGCAAACCTGGGCCCCACAAGGGTGATCAAAGTCAGTTTGTGTTCTCGGGGTCTTGTGTGGCCCCAGCACAAACCCTCTCAGTGCCAGTGACCCATGTAGCGATCTCTGCCCTGGTGTTTGCACATCTCTGCCCCGTTACTAAAGACACTTCTAAAAATAGTGAAGCAATGGTGAGTGATCCTAAAATGCCGTGAAGTATTTCCCTGTTCTTGCATGGGCTCGGAAGTGAGGTTCTGGAGCTGCTCCCCACTGTCCTCAGGGAAAATCCATCTGGCTTTGGCAAACAAATTCACCCATAACTGATGGTTCTGACAGGGAACTGGGCAGAGCAGCCCTCACACTCAGGTGTGTGCTCAGGCTGCCCACTTGGGAGGGCACAGTGCCCATGTGGGTACTGGGGAGCAGTACCCTGGTGTCCCCTGCTCCTGGCATGGTGGGGCAGCTCTGGGAGGGGGTGGACAGGCTCGCCCTGCCAGGAAGGACCAATGGGAGAGTGACGAGGTGTTGGTGGAGCGGAGCTGAGCTCTGTCATACCTGAGGGCCTGGGGCTCTCACCAGGGTTTCTCATTTGCTTTTGCAAGTCAAAGAGCAGTAACTGGCACAGGGAAAACAGGAAAAAGGCTCTCAAGGAAGAGTTTAGGAGAACAGGGCTTAACATGGAGAGGAGGTGGAGAGAAGCCAGACGAAAAACACAATTGGGAGCTTTTGTTTGCTTTGTGCCGCAGGTATCAGTGTGCACAGGTGAGACACGCACTTGGGACAGAAGGATCCCCTTCCCCTCCAGTACTGCCTGGGAGGGCAGGAGGAGTCTCTGAAGCAGTAGGACTGGCATTTGGGGGGCAGGAGGAGCCCCTGGAACAGTGGGATTGGCATTTGGGGGCAGGAGGAGCCCCCGGAACAGTGGGGTTGGCAGTTGGGGGCAGGAGGAATCCCTGGAACTGGGATTGGCAGTACTGCTTTGGGCCTGGTCTGCAGGGACAGCTCTGTCCTCTGGAGCTGCCAGTGGAGAAGGCACTTTTCTTGGAATGTGAACAAGGGGTCCCCCACAAAGGGCTTCTTACGGTAGGTAGGAGCTGGGAGCCAGCCCTGCCCCTTCTCTTGTTCTGAGCACAACTCTTCTGGAAGTAGCTTGACACTACCGGCTGAGCCAAACTAACTTTTTTGGAAATGGCCTCTGCTTGTCTGGTCTGTCAGTCGGACCAGTCCAGCGTGGTTACTGGGAGAGGAGGGGCTCCAGAGGACCCTGGTGATTTTGTTACCCATCTGTCCAGAGGATTCCCTTCTCCTGGGACAGGGCTGCTGTGGATGTGTCCTGGTCTCCTTGCACAGTGGATGATCCTCTTGGGAACCAGCCAAAGGCTCCGGTTTCATTTCTGCCTTTGGGAGTTTGGGGTTTTTTCTCTTATTCCGCGGGGGCGCCTGGAGCCTGGAGGACATTTCTCCATCCATGGGGAGGGGAAGGGAGCTGTAGGAGCAGGTCAGCCCTGGTCAGGGTTTTCCACGAGCTCTCACGAGTCACTAGATGTGCTCAGCAGGTCCCTGACCCTGGGTACTGTGTTCAGCTTCAACCTGGTTCTCTGCTACAGCAGGAGCCAGGGCCAGCCCTGGAGTCCTGCACTCCTTGGGGTCACAAATCTGTCCCTTTGTCCTTCCCAGCGGCTTGAGGGGTGTGGGTCTGCACCCCCTGGAGCAGGCACCTTGTATTCCCCAGAACCCAGCAGCCCCAGGGAAAGCTCTTGCCTGCCGCCTTGGGCTCTCCTCTCTGTATCTTGCCCACACCTATTTCTGGGTGAGCAAGTTGGATGGGTTTGGGAATCCCACTCCTCACTTGGCCCTGACTCCCACCTTGCTCCCTCCTGGCAGCTCCTGGCCCTTGCCTGCAGGGAGGGGATGGGAGTTTCTCGGGCCAGTGCGTGCTTGCAACACCTGCAGAGTTGTTCTACCTGATTTCCTCACTTTTGCTGCCCCATTCTCAGTCTTTCTTCAGGGCCTCTGGGATGCCTTTGGGAGTTCCCCAGGCTGTGGGTGAGTCACTGTTGTGTTTGCTGTGGGATGGCAGTTTGTCTTTCCGCCAGGAAACTGGTTCCCAGCAGCTGGCAGGAGGTACCACAGGTACCCATGCAGGTACCTGGCAGGCTGGTGGAGGGAACTGGGTGTCCCCCTGGACCTTGGGAGCTGCTGCCATCCCCACCGTGCGCTGGGCTGCCCAGTGTCATGGCTTTTCTCGATGGCCTTGGTCTGCCTTCCTGCACAGGCTCTTTGGGGACACTGGAAGGGCCTTCATCCAGACTTCAGTGAGAGATCAGATGAAAGAGGTGGAAAATCAAAGTTTGCAAGTGAAATGAAGCCCCAAGGGCAGCTCACCTGAGCTGGTAACAGTGCTCGCTGGCCTGCTGCGGCACGTTCCGTCAGAGTTCGGGAGCTGCAGCGGCGGGCGTTGGCGTTTCCTCCTGGAAGCCCGTGTCCCGTTGCCCGCTCGGCTCATGGTGCCCGCATTCCATGGTCCATATGCTCCTCTGGCTTCTCCTCTCTTCCCACAGACGCTGGGTTGGTGTTTACTGTTTGTGTGTGCTCTTCCACTCAGAGCCCTTCCCAATCTACCTGCTCCATCTCAGGCCTTGTTATACCGGGAATTGCTGCTCCTGAACTCCAGCTGCATTCTGCCCTTCCCAGGCACCCCTGGCACTGTTGGTGCTCTTCCACCGGTTACACACTAACGGGAAGGACTTGTCCCGTATGTGTTGTACCGAGTTTCCAGTTCCCACCGTGTTCTCAGATTCCAGTGGTGACCACAGGTGGTTGTTCAGGTCCACCAGCAAAGTGCCTGCCAATAGCAGACACGTGGTACTGGCCCAGACCTGTCGTCTTGTCAGGGTTCTCCCACATCCCTGAGATTGGTCCTGTGTCCCTGGATCCTGGGGAAGTTCTGAAGCTCCCTGCTCCAGCAGAGTGGTGGTGGCTCAGGATTGCCTGTCTGAGCCACTCTCTATCTTTGAGAGACTCTCTCCTCTGCCCCCAAAACTCATGGGAGCTTGCCTTCATAGCCTGGCGTGAGCCAGACTCTGCAGCCTCCTCTGAACTGGCTCCTCCCCACAGTCACAGCATCATGAATGTGCTGCCAAGGTCACCGACACATGCCAAGCATGGCCAGAAGCTGATCTTGGAGGTGCACGGGGAGTTGGGCAGCCATGCCCAGCTCACTGCTCCATGTGGCAGGTTGTCTGTGCTGCGGCATCCTCCTTCTCTTCCTAACGCTTGAAATACTTCACTTTCTTTGACCTAGTTCACACATGATGGATCAGTTAAACACAGACTGCGCATGTGTGTACTCGGTGGCCCTGGCTCTCTGCAGCTCTTCCTTCAGCACAGCACCTGCGGAGCTCCTGTGTGGGTGTTGGACCCAGGATTCACAGGAGCTCGCTGTGCTGAAGGCTCAGAAGTCACTGGCAGGTGACACGTTGCTTCGCCCCCCCTTTGTGTCCCTGGTGGTCCCCCCTTGCTGGGAGTCAGCAGCAGAACCTGCTTGTCCAGCGCAGGGTTCCTCAGCCTGCAGAGGAGCTTCCTGGCAGCCTTCTCTTCTCTGGACAGAGTTCACAGCCTCTTCTACTTGTGGAAAAGCACAGCCAGACCAGGTTCCCTCTCGTTCTGTGTTTCAGGACTCCAGAAATGTTCCTGTTTCCAGACAGGCTGGGATGGTCCGAGCCACCCACCTGGTCACAGCATGGAATTCCTGTCCTTGCTCTGCCTCTGTGAGGAGGAAGCTGAAATGCTGCTTGGGTGACTCTTTCCTCTCATAAGTTTTCATTGTGTGTCTTCTCCCATTTCTCTTGCCAAAGATGAGGGGATCCATGGCTTGGGTGAAGGTTGCACCTCTCTCTGAGACCGGGCTGTCGGTCACGGTCGCTGCTCTGCCTGTGCAGCCCCTTTCACACTTCCAACATTCCTGAACTGCCCATCTCAGAATAAGGTTCTGATCCCACTGGGGATGGGGGAGGTCTCTTGCGGAGCCTTCCAGCAGATCATCACCCTGCGTGGGCTCCACTCCTGCTCAGAGTGTAGGCGGGATGGAGGAAGTCACTGGGCCGCTGATGCCACCACTCTCTGAGCGTGGAGCTGGGAGATGGGAGGAGGCGGGCTGCCCCTTCTGGGATGCTGGAACTCACCTGCCCTTCTAGGAGCAGCTCCTCCATGTGTTTCTGAAATCCTGTTCCAAAACTGCCAGCGAGCTTGGGCTGCTATGTGCCGTGTCATAGTGAGATGTCCTGGGCTGCGGATCTGAAATGCTTCCATGCAGGTGCTGTTTCTGTCCCTAAGCCCCTGTCCAGTGGCTGCCCACGTTGCTGGCATGGCCAGAGTGGGAGTGAGCAGCCTTGTCTGGAAGAGATGTGTTGGTGACGTGGGTGCATGGCTGCACGGTTGGATCTTCCTCTTGCTGTGAAGTCCAGTGAGGTGCTAGTGAAGCCCCTTCTGTTTCCAGGCATAGGCCACCATGGCTACTGTGGTCTGCAGGCACGGGAGGCATGTGCCAGCCCCAGGGTCTGCTCAGATAGACCTCCAAACCAGCAGCAAAGATGGGTTTCACACGGAGTTTGAGCTTGGGGTGTGGCTCTCTGTGCTTCGGGACATGGGAAAGGTGAGGGCTGGCCTGGGGACATGCATCCCCACTGACATCATGGCTGTCCTCATGAGAGACAGATGGATGAGTGGGACTTGGAGCTGGGCATGCTATGGGCTGCCTCGCATCCTCATGTCTGATGGGCTCAGTGGAGAGGAAGGGAATGACTGCCCAAGGAGAGTGACCCTGGTGCTGTGTTCTGGGAGCAGGTGGAGGTGCCCTAGCTGTGCCCCTCTGTGTGGGACCCCGCTGCCCCAGGCCTTGTTCCACACCTGTGTTTGGAAGGGCTTCAGCTGGGTTTCTCTGGCCATTTGCTGCCCTTCTCTTTGGTTTCAGAACTTGAACATTTTACTGATGAAAAAACTAGAGTAGAAAGAGAGGAAAGGCTTCCCAAGCCCCTCTGTTGAGCAGGAGCAGTGCCTGGCACTGGATGTTCCTCTGGGTTGCCCAGAGAGGTTGTGAGCTCTCCATCCCTGGAAGCGTTCAAGGCCAGGTTGAATGGGGCTTGGAACAATCTGGTCTAGTGGAAGTTGACCCTGCCTATGGCAGAGGGTTGGAACTAAATGGTCTTTAAGGTCCCTTCCAACTGAAACGATTCCATGATTTTTTGGACATCACCCTATCCCAGTCCTGTGCAGCATTCCCTGCCCTGGCATGAGGCCATGTGAGGCAGGTGGTGTTCCTGCAGTCGTGCCCCCAGTAGCCTGTCTCTGACCTCTCTGACCATCCGTCTCCTCCTCCAGGCCACCAACGGTGGAGGAGCCTTCAGTGACTACTCCTCCTCTGTGCCCTCCACCCCAAGCATCAGCCAGCGGGAGCTGCGGATTGAGACCATCGCTGCCTCCAACACGCCCACCCCCATCCGCAAGCAGTCCAAGCGGCGCTCCAACATCTTCACGGTAAGCGGCACAGGGAGCCCAGGAGCTCTGGGGTGGGTTTTCAGCAGAGGAGAGGGGAAGGGAGTGGGTCACGGCAGCCTGACCCCATGGGCTCTCCCGCACGGCAACCCGTGCTGTGCTGGCAGGAGGGCCGGGGATGCAGGAGTGTGCGTGTGGGAGGGACCTTCTGCGTGTGCAGGGACCGTGGTGCTGCGAGCTGCTTCAGGCAGAGTGTGCGTGCGTGGGGGAGCACCTGGGAGCAGGACGTGCCTCACACACGTAGGAGTGTGCAAGGGTGCACTCGTGTGGGTGTGTAGTGCGTGTGAGCTCCTGCTCGTTCCAGGGAGTGCAGCTGTGCGTGCACAGCACCAGTGACTCTGCTCATCTTCTCCTTGGGGCTGCATTCCCCGAGCGTGGCACGGAGCCCCTGGTCACTGGGCCTCCTGTTTGGTGCCGGTGATGCTGTGCCCAGTGGTGCTGTGCAGAGCTCAGCACCTGGCGTGGGGCCCCACTCCCGTTCCTGAATCCTGCGTCTGCGTGACTTGAGCAGCGCACGTGGGAGCTGCTGCAGGTGTGGAGGGAGGGAAGACAGAGGGGAGGCAGCGAAGCCGTGGGCCCCAGGTGGAGCAGGGTACATTCGCAGCTCTCAGCTGTGCTGGTTGCCTTGCAGCCTGCCTCTCTGCACGCTCTCACACCATGCACACGCCGTCCACGCGGTGTGCACAGTCCTGCCCTCACACTCACCCTTGCTCTGAGCACAGCCATGAGTGTCCCCTCACTGTGAGCGCACACGTGTCCCAGTCCCATGTCTAGCATAGGTGTAGCCTCTGTTCCCTGTGTACGTGTGCAGGCTCCGGCCTTGCTCCTCTCCCCATCTCTATGTGCTTTCCAGCCACCATTGCTCAGCACACTGTGTCTGCTGTTTGTGGAACCGGCCACCACAAAGCCCTTGTACCTGTTGCACCGTGTCACCCTTGTGACCAGCCGCTACTGCTCTGAGCCCAGACCACACAAATTCAGTGTCCTATGCCCCATTCCTCTCACTGCACCATTGGCATCCCAGATTCTCCACTCCTTGTGCTGGGAATGTTCCCATCTGCCTTGGCTTCTGACATCCTGGAAGCTTCTGCGCTGACCTCCCAAATACTCTGTGCACTCCCCCCGGCTGCATCTCCTGCACCCCCAGCTCTCTGTGCGCGCCCCAGGCCCACGCTCACCCCGTCCGTGTGCTGTGGGTGGGTGGGCTGTGCTCCCCACCCCCTCCTGCCAGCGCACACCGCCCCTTGCAGCAGGTCCCCACTGCCAACGCATGGTTGTTCCCTCACTGCCTTCCCCTCCGTGTGCTCCCCCCCTCTCGAATGCCCTGTAGCTCTGCCGTGGCCGTGGCTGCACCGCACGCAGCGCTGGCGGATGCTCGCCCCCGCCCCGCCGTTCTGTCACTCGTGCTTGCTGCCGTGCCCCGGTGCGCGGGCGCCCGCGCTGTGCCACCACCCATCGCGCTCGCCGATGCGTCTGGACTCGCCGCCGGCTCATGTTCACGCTCTCTGGAGCCCCATGCTCGCTCACTCGGGGTGGGCACACGCTTGGGGGAGGAGGAGGGCGGCTTGCTGCGGGGCTTACGCTTGTTCGCTGTGGACGTCATCATGCGTGTAGGGCTCTCACGTGCTCGCTCATCCTGGGCTCACGCTTGCTCTCAGCCGCGGGCTCACCTGTGCTCGGCCGGCGCGCGCTCACTCGCCGCGGGGCTGGGGCTCACCTCACCTGCTTGCTCGTGTGCTGGTGCACGTCCATGGCTCACGTTGACGTCTTCACCCATCTGGTCGTGGCAGCAGCAGCAGCTCCCGACACCTCCCGCAGTGGGACAGGACCAGGAAGGGCGGGAAGGGAAGGAAAAGGCAGGCTATTTTCTGCCACTAGCTTTTCCCAGGCAGGCAGCGCAGGTGTAGCCAGCAGCCCTCGTCCTTGTGGGGTCCCTAGGTGGGCACAGGCCTCTCCGAGGTGCAGTGCTCGGCCCAGCTCTGGGAGCTGCTGCAGCCCCAGCCCTGAGCTATGCCTGACTCCTTTGCTCCTCTTCTCCTCTCCTCCTTCTCTTTTCCTTCTCGTCCTCCCCATTCTCCTCCTTCTCTTTCTCCTCCTCTTCTCTTTTCCTCCTCTCCTCCTCTTTTTCTGCTCTCCTCCTTTCCTCTTCTGCTCCTCTCCTCCTCCTCTCTCCTGCTCTGGCTCCTCTCCTGCTCCCCTCCTGCTCCCCGCTGGATCGCACGCCCCCAGCGGGGTCTGCGTGTCCCAGAGCTCCAGGTGGAGACAAACTCTGCGCCCACCCCTGCCTTGAGGCGCCCATCCACTCCTGGCCCCCAGCCCCAGCCCCGACTGCTGCTGCCGCCGGCACCCACTCCGTGGCCTGTCCGTGCTGTCCGCTGGCGCCCATCACTGACAGACTCGTGTCCGTGTTCTGAGTATAACTTGCCAAACTCTTTATTCTTTCGATATTTGCAGATATGTGCCACTGTTTCCAACTTTTCATCAACAAAAAGGCCTTTCCAACTCCTTCCAAATTAGAAGATCCAGGTGGTTACACACGGCACCTCTGTACAAATTCTCTCACTTTTCATTGCCTCTCCAGGGCCGGATAAGGGATGGGCACTGGGATTGATCTAAGATTAGAGGCTCGCCCGCCCTCCAGCCAGCATGGGTCCCCCCCTCGGAGACACGCAGGAGCCTTTTAAATCCCCCCAATGTAAAGTCTAGGAAGCGCTGAGACGGCCTGCGCCTGCACTTTAAGCTGGGACATTTCTGGGCCTGCTGGATGCTGTCTAGGCACTGCCCTTTCTCGGGGATGCCAGGCGGACGACCCTCCTGGGACGGGAAGACCTGCAGACCCACCGGGACCGGGCGACAGCCGCGCATGGAGCTGGATGGGCCAAAAGACGCTTTGCTGCTGCCTGCGGGAGCCGCTGCAGCGCCTGCCACTAGCGCTCCGCTCCTTCTTCCCTCCTGCACCTCTGCAGCCTGCATGGACTCCTGCTCCTCTCCTCTTCTCCTCGCAGCCGAGCAGCCATCTGTGTCTCTTTAGTTTTCTTCTCTTTCGATCTCTTTGTTTGGTTCTGGGCCCAAAAGCCGGTGAATCGGTGTCCCAGGCGCGCGGGGCTCGTATCCCTTTCTGATCCAAAGCACACGGGGCCCTCCTGGACTGAGGGGGTGTGTAGGACGCTCCAGAGAGACGCTGCCGCTGCCTCCTGCCATTGTTGTGATTCTGAATGTATTGGTTGTGCTCCATGCCATGTATGACTTGGTATTTCCCTCTGTCCTAAGCACTTTGAATGAGTTCTGCTCAACAGACTGTAAATTTCATATTGTATTTATCAGAGTTTGCTCTCCCCGCGGCCCTCGGGCGCTGGTGGGTCCCGCTCTCGCCGCTCTAGACGTGTGGTAGATATTTATTGTCCATGCTCTTTTGTAAGGGGCTGGTATCTCTGCCCGGTGACCTGTGCTACTTTGTATGGTGCAAGTGTGTTACCAGAATAAATCTGTTGGATTAGTAGAGGTGTGAGTTCCTTCACTGCCTGAGCCTCTCCTGCTTCCCTCCATGCTCCACCTGCATCCCATGCCATTTCTGTCTGTCGCCATGTCCTGTGTGCCCCACGGGAGGGGGGGCCCACAAAGCCCCGCTCTGCCAGGAGGAGGACAGCTCTGCTTGCAGTGGGGGGAGAGGAGAGCTTGCTGGGGGGCTGGGCTGGAGTGTCCCGAGTGTCCCTAGAGGGGCCGGGTGAGGGCCCGGCTGCTCTGTGTGCTGGGAGAGCTGGCCTGGGGGAGAGCAGAGTGGTCTGGTCTGGTCTGGAGCCTGCTGGGGACAGGGGACCGTGCGTTTTGGTCTCCTGTGCCCAGCTCTAACGCACCTGTGTCTCTTCTCTTCCAGTCTCGGAAGGGCGCGGACCCGGAGCGCGACAAGAAGGTGCCGGAGTGTAAAGCGGACAGTATTGGCAGCGGGCGGGCCATTCCCATGAAGCAGGTTCGATGCTCCCCCTTCGCCCCGCTGCGAGCAGGGTCCAGGGAGTGTGGGCTGGGGCGCCTCTGCTCAGCACGCGGCGCGGGCCCGCTGGGGGCTGGCTGGTGCCCCTCTGCCCCGGGGGGCCGCCGGGTCCGGCAGCGAGCGTGGTGCTGGGGGTGCTGCTGTGGACCCTGTGCCGTGTGGGGGTGGGGGGCTGCAGCGGGGGCTGGTGGGGGCTGTGGCAGGGCTCTGCTGGGGGGCCGCGGCGGCGGCTGCAGAGCGGTTCCAGCAGATGGCATCCATGCCCCACGCCCGCTGCAGCCCCCGCCGCAGCCTCTCTCTGCTCCTTTCCTGCTCCTCCCCTCTCCTGTTCCTTTCCGCTCCTACTCCTGCTCCCGGCAGGACAGGAAGGGGATTCCCCTCCTGATAGGCTACTGCAAAAAGCTGTGAGCACAGTGCCCGCACTGTGAGCCGTTGGGAATCTAAGGGAGGCACTGCTTCCTGCAGCAGCAGTGTGTTCTGCTCCTGCCCCCTGGCTTCCAGGGAAGCTCGAACTGCCTGGAACCAACCCAGCGCGTTGCCTGCCGCTGTGTCCATCACTGACAAGCAGCGACGGGTGATGTCCAAGCGATGTGGATTGGGTGGATGGTGTTTCCACCAGGATTTCCTTGCATTACAGGAAAGACTGATCCATACGCTGTGTGGCAGTGCCTGGTTGTGCTCCCGCCTTGCACATTGTGCCCCCGTTGTGGATCCATTTTCCCCCAACAGTCTCTGCTGGCCTCTCTGTGCCCCATGTGCCCCCCAACGCTGCCAGGGCCGAGTTGCACAGGGCCAGTTGTGTCTCTGCGTTGCAGGAGTGCTGGGACGTGAGGCAGGAGAGTAGAATCTACATCCCCACCAGGTTCTGGCTGCCTGGTACCATTCCATGCTGAGATTCCATGGGGAAGGACTCAGTGAGGCCAGACTAGCTGAGGAGTGGAGTGGTGGGTCAGAAGAGACAGACCCTGCTCACTGCTGGAGCTGCCAGAGCTCCTGCCCTTCCCCGCCCCTGGAGTAATCCTGCGGCAGGTTTGTGCAGGGCTGTTGGTGCCCCGGGCAGGGGGGTGTGCTGAAAGGAGGGTGGTGCTGGGAAGGCAGCGTTGGGAGGATCGGCTCTGGGGCCAGAGGGAGCAGTGGCAGGAGAAGCAATGCCAGGGTGGGGCCTGTGGGATCTCACACATGGGGGCTCTGCTCCTGAGGTGCCCAAGTTTGGCACAGCCCCAGCAGGAAGAGGCAGCCCAGCTGCATGCTGGGCCATGCCCTGCTCTCTGCAGCACAGTTGGCGTGCAGTGGGTCGCTGTTTGTGGTGGGCCCTTGCTGGTGTGCGGGGGTCATTGGTCTGAGGTGGGTTGCTGACTGCGGTGGGTCGCCGGTTTGCAGTGGCAGTGCCCATATGCTCTGGTTTGGGGTCAGCCCAACCTGGGCAGCAGGGGAAGCGGTGAGTGGCGGTTCTGTGGTGAGGCAGGGGAGGCTGAGAGTAGAGCAGCTGGAGCCCTCATTGAGATCTGACTTGGTTCCCCAGAACCTGCTGCTGCCTGCCAGAGGGGTGGTCCTGGAAGGGCCCCCGCCCCCCTTCCCTCCCTGACAGCCTTTTGTGCCTGGACCTTTGGGTTCCTTTTTCCAGGATCTCCCTCCACTCGGCAGGGCAGGATGATTGCTTTACCTGCTCTTGTGTCTCTGTGCTGCTGACAGGGCCTGGCCTGCCAGAGGCTGTGTTGGTTTAGTGAGATTAAGTCGTTCCATGCTGTAGGCAGGGCACTGCTGTTCCTGTGTGAAATGGGGAGAACTGGGGCCAACGGAGGCTGAGGTCTGCAAGCACAACCTGTACATCCTTTCTGGGCTTTGCAAGGCGGAGGAGATGCCAAACTGCTGCCTGGTTCAGGACTGAGCAGAGGGATGAGTTCATGGCAGCAGCAGCTCACAAGGAGAGCCTGGAGCAAAGAGTTCCCATGGGAGACCCAGGTCCATGCTGGGTTCAGGACTGGCACCTCCGTAGCCAGAGTTGCAAGAGGTGATTTCACAGAGATCAGAGATCCTGGCAGTGTTTTTACAGGAACATACGTGGGGGGAAGTGGTGTTGGACAGGTGGACGCCAGCTTGTGCCAGCAGATATCCACATGTGGCTTGTGGGGAAGGGGTTGTCAGGGGGTCCAGAGTGAGGTTAGCACTGCAGTTCGGCACATTCCTGCCATGGCCCTACGCCACAAGGAGTGATGGCTTGGTACCACCAATGGAGAGAGGAGCTCCCAGGAGGTGTAGCTCTGTATCACAAAGACTCAGGACGGGGGACGGTCGCTCTGGTCTCTGGTATAGGCCTGCCCCTTCTGGAAGATGGTGGAGGTCTCACTGCTGGCTGTCTCTGAGAGGCAGTGGGAGAGTGGGGCCTTTAGTTAGTTTTCCTCTTAGACTGCCCAGTGGTCCTGCCCAGCCGTAAGAGCAGAGAAGCTGGTGGGTTTGGGGCTGTGAGTGGCAAATGTGCAGGATCTCCTGCCTGGGTTTGTGGCCAGCATTGCGCTGTTCGCTTCCCTTGGCATGGGCACTGCTGGGCTGGCGTGTTCGGTGCTGGGGCTTCTGGCAGCTCACCTCGGGAGCATTTGGGTTCCTCGGCTTGGAAGAGCGGGGCTGGTCCGTGCTTGCATCGCCAACCGACGGCTGAAGGCAGCGAGTGCTATGGGGCAGCAGGCTCCCCATGACACCCATGGCTGCAGTCACTGTGATCCACGATCCCTTCCTGGTCTCTGTGAGGACACAACAAGCATTGGGAAGCGCTGGCAGCCCTCCTCAGCATGCGAGGCCTGGGGTTTGCATGGAGCCAGGAAGCAGGAGGCTGGGCTGGGTGCTGCAGAAAGGAGAAACACTGGGGAGACTCGGCTGAGGAGGGATGTATGTTGCTGCTACAGGGTGCTTGGTTGTCACTTGTCACCACCTTCTCTAGCGCAGCACCTCTGGGTGACCTGATCTGTCTCCCTTATGCACGTCTGGAAAAGATGGAGCTCCCCAAGGGGACAGGTGAGACTGTGGGCATTGGGGCCCCCACACCTGGGACAGCACCTATGCACTCCAGGCATCTGGTGCCTCTGCCAGGGCTGCTCTGTGCCAGGGACTGGGGGTCCCTGTGCCACAGTGTCCTTTTGTGGTGGTCCTGCAAGGCTGGAAGAGTTCCCTCAGAGCTGGACGCTTGTCTCCAAGAAGTGGGTTAATTAGGCCGGGAGACGAAGCTTCCTCAGCTGTTTGTTACCAGGAATGAGCTCCTAATTGCACATCTACCAGATCTTTCTGGGAAGGCTGCATGGAGCACGCTGGCAGCCCGGGGGTCCCCTGGCCCCTGGCCTGGCTCTGCTCGGGCCATGCACTCCAGCAGGGCCCAAGGCGGGTGACTCCTCCTCTTTGGGAGCTGGGATCATGCTGGGAGCTTAGATTACATTTAAATTGCCATTTGCATTTTCCAATCAATACGCGACTTCACAATTAAGTTTGGTGTTAAAATTCTTAGCAAAAAGTGAGTGGAAGGGAGATTTGTGGAGTAAACGAGTCCTCTGGGGGCCATCGCCGCTCCCTGCTTCATTACGCTGCATATTGCTGCTGCTGCTTTTACTGTGCACCAGCACAGCCCAGCGCGGCACAGAGCCGGGCACGGCCCACGGAATGCCGGGAAGGGAAGAAGAGTGGGGAGAGGAAGAGGGTCGGTCTCTCCTGCCGTTCATCTCTGTCACCTCCTTCCCTTTGTGTGTGACATGGGAAGAAACTTGTGGAAGAGTTATTTCCTGTAAGTCTTCCCACAGGGTGCAGAGGGAGGTTGAGGAGCACCCGCGTGCGCCGGCACGGGGGGCTCGGAGCCGCGAGGAGCCTGGCTGGGAGCGTGCACAGGAGCATGGGCGGACGGCCTCAGCCATGGGTTGTTCCCACTCTTGGGCTCCTATTCCTTCTGGCCTGCAAAAAGGGGCTGTAGTGCTGGGTCCTCCTTTCCAGCTCGGAGTTTGGTTGTGCTTCAGTTTGCCAAGCTGCAGGTTTGAGGCTGACCTAACTGCAGCCGAACCGTTCTCTGCAGGCAGCACGTGTTTGGGGCAGGCTGGGAGTGCTGGAGTGCGTGTTTCGTAGCATCAAGGTGCACCGGCTTGAAGACACATCAAGGAGAGGAGAGGAGCTGTTCTGCAGGATGTGTGGGCAGGTCAGGCTGTGTGGGCAGGTCAGGCTGTGGAACTGAGCCGGGTTTAAGGCCGGAAGGGGATCATCATGCCCAGAAGGGATCATTACATGCCCAGGAGGAATCTTCATGCCCAGAAGAGATCACTGTGTCCAGAAGGAATTGTCACGCTCAGAGGCCAGAGAATTCCACACGGTGACTTTGAGTTAGATCTGTAACTTACGCCTGGTCTGGAGCAGATTTGTTTGAAAGATAGCGAACAGATGTTCTGAATTACAGAGAATTCACCATTTACCTGGGTGAGCTGGTGGGTGTTAAACTGGCTTTGTATGGGAGGAGGAACAATCATTTTCATTCACGGTGTGGGAAATGTGTGGCCCAGCTGTGGTGTTAAGAGAGGACGATTTTGGATAGGTCCAGAAGCAGAGTGCTGAGGAAACGTGGGTACCGCTAGCTGCGCGTGGGAGGATGGCGCGCAGGACCAGGCAGCTGTCCTGCCCCGGCACGGCGTGGCTGCCATCTCATCTGGGAGGTGCGGGGACATCAGGATCCCATCTCCAGTGGGGAGGACCAGTGTCCATCTCTGCAGGCTTTGTGAAGAGGTTGGAGTGACGTGGTACGGCTGAGCCTGTCGAGGGAGGGAGAGGCGAGGTGAGCTCCCAGCACTCCTCCAGCTCTGCTTTGCTGTGATGGTATCACAGATGGGAGTCAACTCTGCCTGTCCTGTCTGACCCCACAAGCGCTGCCAGGCTCAGGCACCTTTCCCACGGGGCACTGGGAGCTTGGAAGCTGCTCAGTGATGGCACATCCAGCCCAAGAGCTCACACGTGGGCTGCTCCCACCCAGTCCCCGTGCAGGACCAGCCCTGACAGCCCACTGCAGGGTCCTGCCACCTGGCCCCTGAGCAGGATTGTGCCTGCTGTCCTCAGCAGCTCAGTTTGCCCAGTGAGGAGGCAGTTGGGGTTAAGGACCAGTCACTGCACTGATTTACACCACACACTTGCCACATTAGCTTTAGGTTTTCTGATTTTATGTTTTCTTGGAGTCCATTTGACCAAGACATTGATGAAGTAGTCTGAGTCAGATGCAGGTTGGCTGGACCTCTGTAAGTCCTTCTGTTGGACACAGGTTTGCCATTTATAACCACGCTTGTTCTCAGACATGGGTATATTTTGAGACCTGGCACTTGACTAGTTCTCATTCCATCCATTACTGGCTCTATGGATTTTGTACAGCTGGTGTTTAAGGGTGTTGCTGCTCAGTTAAAGACCTGACAGAAAGCTAAAAACATTTGTCAGCACAATCACTTCTGCCATCAGATACTGTGTTTTACCCAAGGTAGAACCAGGCTCCTCTAATGTCCTGTTTGCACTGGCTGACATTGGCTGCTGTGCTCTGCTCTCCTCTCGTTCTTTGCCCATCACTCTTTGCCATAGCTTTTCCATAGATTTGCTTGGTGTGAGTGTCCAGCGGTGATTCCAAGGGTTGTGATTCCTGGCAGATCTTGGCAGAGCAGGAACTGTTGGTCAGCTGCCACATTCCACGCCATCTTCCCATCAGCACCTTCTTCAGCTCATTTCCTTTGAGCTCTTGAGGGCAAGGTATCAGATCCTGGCAAGGGATCCGATCCTGACAAGGGATCTGCTCCTGCCCACACACAGCTTTGCCCTAGCCACTCTGTTTCGCTGTCTCGTCCCTCCCTGCATGTGCAGGAGGCAGTTCCTTTTCCTGCTGTTTGCTGCCCGAGCACTGAGCTGGAGTGGTCACGGGGCACTTCTGCCTGTTCTGCACCATTTATTGCTGATTTCACGGTCACGTCTGGCAGCGTTGTTCCCCTGCATGTGCCAAACCCCACCACTTTGTGCTGGGCCTTTGCACCGTGCAGGCGCAGCAGCTCAGTCTCCAGGCGCTGGGATGAGGTCCCCAAATATGCCGAGGCTGGCAGGGCTGAGACTTTCTGCCCAGGTTTTTGAGGAGGGGCTGGCCTGGGGCCCAGATTTTTGCCACGTTAGGAACAGGCAGTCTGGGTGTCTGTCCAGACAGCACTTTCGGAGGGCCCAGGCCCAACAGTTGGTAGATCCAGCTTTTTCCCAGACTCTGTTATTCATTCCTACCTTTGTCCCCCCATGCTGTCCTTCCCTCCCTGCCGACAGAATGCTTTATGTCCCCTCCCTGCTCCAGAGCCCTTGCACCTGGTGTCTTGCCCCAGCTTCCTTCCCCCTCTCCACCTGTCCTTACCTGGTACATGAACTGCTGGTGGAGGTAGATTTCCTGAGGAGGCAGAAATGGATGGGGAGAGGATGAGGAGGGTCTGTGCTCTGAGCCTTGGTTCAGATCAGTGGAGTTAGTTCTGGGTTACCCCGGTGGGAAGAGGGAGTTCAGCACATGCGAGTGCAATTATTTCCTGGCCCTGGGAGCGTGTTGTGCCAGAGACAACAGGATGGGTCTCGTGTAAAATCCTGATGAGAAAAGGGGATGACCCTAACTCTCAACTGCCCAGGACCTGCACTCCCTCCTGCGATGTGTCCCTACTGTTTGACAGCTCTCAGGATCACAAGCAGGCAAGAAAATGTGCATCCCTTGGGAGACCTGTATTTGGAGTGTTGTTTCTCAGTCGGCCCCTGCCTGTCCCCATTTTTCCCTGCCTTGACTATCCCTCTGTGCTTTGGGTGGTGGGAGAAGGTCTGGGAGCAATCTGTGTCTGTGGTAGTGAGGTTGGCTCCTGCCCTGTGTGGGCACTGCCCTTCATTTCTCAGAGGGAGTGGTTTGGGACACCAGGGGATGTGATGGGTCCCTCAGAGGACCTGGACATTGGCACTGATGTGTGGAGAACCTTATCCCTGAAAGGGAGGGGGCTGTCTGTGGGGACTGAGGGGTTGGTGAGGAAAGGGTGCAGCCCAGGGAAATGCTGTGGGAAGGCCGACCTAGAAGATGTTTTCTTGAGTCTGCTCATGGTTTCTTCTCAAAGACCAGTCTCCAAGGGGCAGTACTGGAGTGAAGCGTGAGATGCCTGGACCAAACACCATCTGAGATTCTTGACTCCTCTCTTTTAGGGCATTCTCCTCAAACGCAGCGGCAAGTCCCTCAATAAGGAGTGGAAGAAGAAGTATGTGACACTGTGTGACAATGGGGTCCTCACCTACCACCCCAGCCTGCACGTGAGTACTGGGCTGAGTAGAGGAGCAGGGTGGGACAGAGCAGTGTCCTTCATGCTGTGGCTGCTGCTGCAGGTGCTCTTGCAGCAGCCATCATGGCAGAGGGGCTGGGGAAGAGTTTGGTAGCAGGTGGAAGTTCTGGGCTCTGCCCTATGCAGGAGTTCAGCGTTGGCCACCTCCAAGGCAGCATTTTCAGCAGACCTGGTTTTTACCAGGGTCTGGAGGAGACTCTCTCTCCTGCAGGCTGTTTGCTCAGTGCTAGGCTGGTGGAAACACGCTCTGTGCGGGATTACACTGGGGAGCTGCAGTTCTCTCTTGTTTGCCTGCTCAGTCCATTAAAGCGGGGCCTACGCTGCAGCCGGATGAGGAGCAGGCAGAGAACTCTTTGCAGCCCTATCTGATGGTGCCATTTGGGTGTGAAATGATTTTCCTGGCTGCTAGGTGTTGGGTAATGGAGACGAGGTGCCTGTGCAGAGCCTGCCGAGCTGAGCTGCCGTCGGTGCAGCTCTGATCCTTCTCGCCGCTTGGCTCAGGCACGCAGCTGCCGCCCCATCCATCTCTGTCACCTCCCCACTGTGGGGCTAATGGCTTCTTCCCTATTCCCTCTTGAGCACAGTTTGCTGCTGCGGCAGCAGCCACGGACAGACACACCTGTGACACAGGCCCAGCACCTCTGCCAAGGACGTACTGCCGCAGGACAGACAGACGGGCAGTGGCTGGGGGGCACAGGGTGGTTGAGGGGGCTGCAAGGAGAAGAACAAGGTGCTGCAGCTCTTGTGAATGTTCCCAGACCCTCAGCCTGTCCTCGATCTCCTCAGATGTGTGGTATTGGAGTGCCCCGAGCCTCAGAGTCTTTCTCCTCATTGCTAACCCTGCACCCTCACTCCGGGGTTCACCGTGCTGAGTTATCCAGCCCCAGAGCCCCTGGACCCTCCTGTCCTTGAACTGGAGACCCAACCATTGCATTTCCTTTCTCTGATTTGTTGGAGCTTTTTCTTACAGTCCTCAATCCCCATACTATGCTGTGGTCTGCAGTTCTCTAACTTTGTAACCCCAGGGTTTGGTCTTCGGAGCCCCACACCAGGAGGGAGTGGCTGCTGCTGCCATCTCTGTGTGTGTGCTCACCTGTGTGTATGGGTTTATCATATTTCCACCGTGGACTGTTGTTACCATCAGCTGTAGAGGCAAAGCAATTTCTGGGCTATTGTTTAACCACTCTCAGATGCTGCTGCTGCCACACACCAGGTTTCTCTCCTTTTTTCACCATTCCTTCCTCAGGGGGTGATCGAGATTAGTGCCACTCGCTTTCCTTCCTGCACATCAGTGTTTCATTTCATTACTGCGTTGCTCCGAGAAAAAATCTGGTTTGCTTCCAGCTGGTGCCACTGGCGATCCACAGCCCGTTGCTGAGGGTGGTACGAGTTGGGCCTCTCCTGCCCAGTTTCCACGGGGAGCTCTGAACCTTGCACCTGAGATAGGAGCTGTATCACCCGGTGTGTTTACCCACGGCGAGGGTGGATTACACATGGGCGCAGAGCATGGGGCTGCCCAGCCTGTCTGCTGCAAGGCTGGGGTTCTGCGTGCTCCCCTGTGGCATCGCCTGCCTAAGAACTGGGAACGGACCCTGGCACCCACCGTCGTGCCCCATTGTGTGCTGCAGTTTTGGCAGCATGCTGTTGGGATCAGCAAAGCCTCTCTGCCTCCCTTTCCCTCTGGTGCCTGGTGTACGACCTGCTTGGAAGGGATAGATGCAGGGACAAGCAGGAGGAAGAGGCAGTCCAGAGGAGGATGTCCCGTTGTATCTGCTCCTCCCCATCTTCCAGAGTGAATCAGGAGGTGCTGTGACAGATTTGGGCCCTGTGGGCAAGGCAAAGCTCCCATGTCCTTTCACAGGATGACACAAGCAGAGCACATTAGGGATGGAACAAACCTGTGCTCCCAAGGATGGACACATCCTCTGCTATCACTTCAGTGTGGCAGCAGAGCCCAGGCTGGCTGGTGAGAGGAGCTGTGGGCTGGAACAAACCACAGAGCGTCAGCCAAGGGGACATGCAGCATCCAGGTCTTGCCATGGGACGGGAAGTCCCAGCTTCTTCCCTGCCTGTGCTGCCGTGTGTCTGAGGGATGGCAGAATTCTGGGTGCAGCAAAGGGGTCCCTGAGGGCAGGCTGAGCCTTGCAGAAAGAGAGTCTTCCCTGTCCATCAGGATGTTCAATGCCCCAGGGCATTTTTGTGGTTTTTTTCTGTCCCAGTGGTTGTTCCTTGGCATGAGTCAGGGCAGTTCCTGGCTTGTCTTCTCTTCCATCTCTGTTACATTCTCTCCTTGTCCCTCCTGGGATGGATGTTGGGACCCCAGAGATCAGCAGCCCTAATTTCTTTCTCCTCCAGTGTGCATCTGGCCAGGATGTGTCCGTGCCCCATTGGATGGAGGTCAGGGCCTGCCTCTGGCAGTGCTGATTTTACCAACCAAAGCTTCCTGGTGGAGCTCTTCATCTGCTTTTGGGAGTCCATCACTCAGCCTATTTCTGGGTTTGGATCGTGGCACCTCCAGCCCAAGCTGAAAGTTTCCTCAACAGGAGTCAGCCATAAACTCTGGGTTTGCAGTCACAGGCTGGCGAAGCGTGTGCTGGTGAGCTGGCCTTGGCTCTGGAAGTGCCTTCCTGATGGAAGCAAATCTGCCTTGACCACCAGCCCGGACCCATGCTCGGGAACTGTGGGGCAGTCAGTGGGTTCCTGCCCTGAGGTGCCACCTCTGCCTCTGCACCGGAGCAGTTGGTGGTTTCAGGGACAAGCGGGATGCCTGGAGCTGGAGGCAGGAGTGCTGGGGGCCTGATCCCTGGATTCAGCAGGGCTTTCCTTGTTGCGTCCATGTTTTTACCTTTCTGTGAGCGTGTTCAGCAACAGGAAAAGAACAAGTTGTGTGAAGTGCCTGGTGCAGCTTCCCATCACTTCCCCAAAGCCTTGGAGAGAATTCTGCTGCTGGGAAGGTGCGTGGCTGAGCCCGGGCTCGCCGGCCGCGCTGCACAGAGCCAGGGAAGCAGCTCCCATTTTGCAGCCAGTGGAGCCATTCACACAATCACCTTCTGTTAATTCTATCTGCAACATCAATTAAATTGTTTGTAGAAACTAATTGAATGTGGCTTAATCACACATCTTAATAGCTTTCCACGCTTTGAACTCGTTGTTAATTCCAGTAATAAAATGAAATGAGAGAACTGGCTGGGTAATTAGCGAGGAGGCTTGGGAAGAAATTGCTGTTTTATGGTGGGTAATAAAAGCCCAGCGCCAGTGACCGCTCGCTCTGGCAGGCAGCCGGCGACCGCGGCAGTTGTGCTGAGTGAGGGAAAATCCTCCAGCCCCTCTGAGGGTCCCTGCCCAGGGCTGTCACCAGGTCTGCACCCAGCTGGGAGCAGCTTGGTGTGGTGTTTGCTTAGGCTGGTGGTCTCAGAGTCACCCAGGGTACTGGATAGAGAGTGCCAAGGGTTGAGGCCAGGCTGCCCGGCCCCTGGGAGCATGGGAGGGTGTGCTGCCCCATGTCCGGGGTGTGCTTTGAGGACAGGATGCCTGCATGGGGGTCAGTGGAAAGAGAGGAGTTCAGACCGGGGCGTGAAGGTCCCATTGGGAGACTATGACCCTTGCAAATAGTCACCTGAGAGCACAGAGCATGGCCTGTGCAGCCCCTGTCACCTGCTTTTGGGTCCAGGATAGGAGGTTTGTTGCTCCTGAACTGAGCTTGTTCATGTCTTTATCTTCTTGGATGTGGAAGCAGACAGGGACCATCTCTGAGTTATCTTTTTGGTGACTTCCTTGTGAACTGGAGTGAACCCAAGTCCCCTGCAGCAGCCACAAGCTCGCCCTGGACAGCTGTGGCTCCTCTCCTGAGGGCAGCACAGGAGCCCAGGGATGGTGTCCGCACCTCCCTGTTCCTCCCAGAGCCTTGAGCTCCAGTGTCAGTCCCTGCTCCCTCAGGATCTGGCCAGCAGTTCCCCTCTGTAATGTTGGTTGGGTCTTCCCCTTCTGAGGGCACAAGCCTGAGGAGGAGTTGGCCTCATCAGAGAGGGCTGGGGGAGAACCACGGTGCCCCATGGAGCAGGGAGGAGTGGGAGGCAGAGGAAGGGACACTGCTCAGGAGAGACAGGGAGTCTGCACCCTCATTCTGACTGAAAGCTGAGATGCTTTTGGGAGACAGGGCAGAGTGATAGTTACAGTCTGCACAGGGGTTTTGGTTGTATAATAAATTGTGTACCAGAGGAAATGGTGGAAGCACCATTTTTTGAATAATAGGAAGCTCTGCCAGGTGAATGAGCAAGGGACTTACCTGAGTTCTGTTGGTTTGGGTTTCTCTTACCCCAGCTGTGACCTGAGAGGGAATTTCTAGGTATCCCATTGCTTATACTGTAATTCTATTCTATTCTATTCCATTCTATTCCATTCTATTCTATTCTATTTATTATATTGTATTATTAGCTGTTGCAGTTGAGTGCTGAGATTACACAAGGGATGATAGGGAGGAGGAGCTGCTGGCCACCTGCGTGCCCTTTGGCTCCATCTGATTTCTGACCCCAGCCACGCTTCCCCAAGTGGGCTTGTCCTGGCATCCGACAGGGCTTAGTGCTGATCCTGAGGATGGGGGAGCTGAGCGTGTGTGGCTGGGGCAGGGCTGATCCTCCACCCTTGTGCCTCTCTGCTCCAGGACTACATGCAGAACGTCCATGGGAAGGAGATCGATCTGCTGAGAACTACGGTGAAGGTCCCGGGCAAGCGGCTCCCCAGGGCCACGACGGCAGCAGCGCCCAGCGCCAGCCCCAAAGCCAACGGGCTGGCCAAGGAGCGGAGCAGCTCACAGCTGGCAGGAGGCACAGGTAGGAGCTGGTGTGGGTGGCACAGAGCTCCTGCAGTGCATCAGCAGCCCTGGGCTTTGCTGAGCTGAGCTGAACCCCTTCTGAAGTGTCCTGCTTTCACTGCCCTCGGGGGGAGTCCCTTTGGTGGGCGTTAGCATTTCTGTGCCGGTCCCAGGTAAGCTGCTCGTAGGATTTTGTGCTGGTTGGTGTCCAGGACAGAAAAATGTCAAAGGGTTTAACTGGCAGTGTGAACCTCTGAGGAATTTCCTCACCCTGAGGAGAGTGTTGAGGCTGGTGAGCTGCTACATGTGGTGGAAGCTGCTGCTCCGTAAACCAAAGGAAATCCCAACTAGGTGGCTCTTGGTCCCTGAGGAGTTGTCTTCTGTTTCTTTCTGGTTTTGGGACCCTGTTTCCTCTTCACTTTTCCCTGGAGAAATGGTGAAGATCTGATTTGGGATCATCACTTTGTGTGCACATTGAAGAGGAGCGGTTGCCCCAGAGTGTGGTGAGGGGAGGCTGGGCCCCCCTGGCCTCTCACAGAGTTCCTGTCACACTCCTCCTCTCACAGACTTCCTGCCGTGCTCCTCCTTGCTGCTCCTGCCACGGGAGGTTCTCACCCTGCCTGGGGGAACTGCTGAACTTGGGGCATTCCTGCCCACATTTCCCAGGGCCTTCACTGTGTCCTTGGGGCTGGTATCCTTGGCCAGGCTGGGCAGTTTCCACCTGCCTTCTTCCCAGCTAGCTATTGGCACAGTCTGGTGCACAGGTTATGCAAAACACTCTGTTTGGGATGCTGAGGGAGTGCTGGTAGTGCTGCTGATCACAGAAATCCTTCCAAATCCAGTACTGCCACTGCAGGTGAGCTTGGGTGACACATCCCCATCTTGTTCATTCCTGCTCAGCCCCGTGGCCGGGGTGCTGTCAGCACAGTGCTTCAGAGCGTCCTGGGGCTGAGGGGAGGTGGGAGGCAGCTGGGGTGAGTGTCAGGAGCTGGTGGGGTCCTTGGCATCTCACACACACACACACACACACAGGGAATGGGGCACAGTAACATCTCTGCTCACGTGGTGCCAAGGAGGACGTAACGAGCCCCCCCAAACCCAAACTGCTGTTCTTGTCAAGTCAGAAGTCGTCTGTGGATGAACCGTCTGTTCTGACCAGGGCTGCAAGCTCTGCCTGTTCCTTGCCATGGCTCTGCACCATCCACGGACATACTTTCACCACCACCCCACATGCTCAGCGTGCCCCAGCATGGGCACAGTTCCTGATTCTGGACAGAGACACTTCTCTGCCTGCATGTCAGAGGTGCCTTGTCTGAGCTCTGACTTAGCAGAGGTATCAGAGCTGGGGGAAGGATTCAAACCACAGAGGAGCTTATGCTGATGTCAAACCAACTGCTCACGTAACCCCATATCCTACTTCCAGCAGTCCTCTCAGTGCTGTTGGGCTCGCAGCAGCGGGTTGGGATGTGCCTGGATTACTGATCACTGCTGCTGGAACACCGGTGCCAAGGAGCGAGTACGGCATGAGACCCTTCAGTCTGGGCGACAGAGCTGGGGCAGACGCAGTGCGTGGGGGCTGCACTTAGAGCAGTTTACACGGGAGAGGAGATGCAGTTTCCTAGCTGGGGGGAAATGAGTGTTGGAAAAGTTTATCTGGAGAGCAGTTGGACTTTGCACTGCCTGAAACCTTTAGAACAAGACCAGTTTTCTTTTCATGAGATGTGCTCTGGTCCAGCTTGTGGGTGTTGCTGTGCGTGTGTGTGCAGGGGGTGGGACCCTGTGGTACAATGGTCGTTCCCATGTAGGGCCTGTGGATTTGGGATCCCCTGCTGGCTGTCTGCCCTCGGGCCCTTGAGCAGAGCAGTGCTGTGGGCTGCCCGGAGCGGGTGTGTCCATGTCTTGTCTTGGCTCAGGCTGTGTCTGCAGTGTCAGAAAGGTTTTTCTCCTGGTACACAATCTGTCAAGGCTTTCTGAGGAATTTTTTCATCTTGCTCTGATGCCTCCAAGCCCAATAGCAGTGGATGCAGTCACCAAGTGCACTGATGGGACACAAACCCTCTGAGGTGATGTGCTCTTATCCCTAAGCAACGCCCAGGGCTGGATTTGGGGTTGATGGAGAATCTGCCCGGCTTCAAATTAGCAGTGACCTCACAGTTTTGCCACCTTTGGGACTGTGGGTGAGACTGTTACTGGATCCACTGGGCACCTCTCACCTGACACTTGTTTTGGGGACTGGAGAGGAAGTGAAGTTTGCAGTTCTTTGCCAGTTGCAGGTTAATCTTCAGAGGACATGAGCTTTGGAGACATGAAGGATTTGCTGTCTTGCTCCAGGAGCCTCTGGGCAAAACCAGGTGGCTAGTGATTAGAGTTCAGAGCAAGTGTCTGTGGTTCCTCTGTGACCTGAGCTCTGCAAAGGTGAGTGTGCTGGCTGATGTCCACTGCACACACAGTCCTTACCTGGGGCGAGGAAAGACCAGGGACACAGAGGGGAGAGAAAGAAAAAAAAAGTCTCACCTTGCCCTGTAGGTGGATGAAACACATGGATGCAGTGCTCTGGTGAGGATTCAAAATAACTCCAAAGCAGGTATAGACAGCTTCAAGCTAAATACAGTAGGAATGAGGTAGTGACTTGTGTTTGTGAAACCCGTGGGGGCTCTCAGCTCAGTCATGGTTGTGCCCCAGTATTTAAACTATTCAAGAAGGCCACTTTACTGTAGTTAAGCTTGGGATTGTTTTAGGTTGGATGAGTTCCCATTGTCCAGAGGTGGGCATAGAGATGCTCCGAGGTCTGGAGCCCCTCACCTATGGAGACAGGCTGAGAGAGCTGGAGGTGTTAACCTGGCGAAGAGAAGGCTCTGGGGAAGATCTTAGAGCCCTTCCAGTGCCTGAAGCTGGAGAGGGACTTGGACAAGGGCCTGGAGTGACAGGACAAGGGGGAATGAAGGTTATACTGAAGGAGGGGAGGTTTAGATGGGATATTAGGAAGTTCTTCCCTATGAGAGTGGTGAGGCCCTGGCACAGGTTGCCCAGAGAAGCTGTGGCTGCCCCATCGCTGGAAGTGTCCAAGGCCAGTTCGGACAGGACACTTTTTGGAGCAACCTGGTCTGAGGGGAGATGTCCCTGCCCATGGCAGGAGATGGAACTACAGTGGTTGGAGAGGGTGGGAAGAGGATGAGCCAGAGCTCACAGCTGCTATGGCCTGAAGGCAGGTATTCACTAGAGGTGTGGCACTGCTGGGTCTGGTGTCTCCTTCAAATCCCTGCTGCTCCTCTTCCCACTGGAATGTTGCTCCTCTTGCCCTCTTCCTCATGGTCCCCCAGGTGCATCCTTGCTATGGTTCATCAGGCTCACCTACCCTTGTGCTGTGCTGCATCGCATATTTCTGGCTCGAGGAATGAGGGCAGCTCGTATCAAAGTGCAGATGGGACGAGAAGGGACTTCAGTGGGGAGGACAGATGGTGGCACAACAGAGAGAGTGTCAGTCAGCACGAGAGCCTAGCCTCAGCCCAGCTGAGCCCTGGGTTCTTGCTTCACAGAGGTTTGTAGGGACCTGCTCCAAAGTGTTAGCAGAGGGGAGACGAGCAGGGAGGTACTGGAACCGTGACACCTGTGCAGGTTCGTACATGGCACCTACCTCAGCCATGCACGGAGCACATGAGCTGGCACTGCATCGCAGCTCCGTGGTGTCAGAGGATGCTGAGGAGAGCTGAGCACTAGGAAGCCTGCCTTGGAGTGGGAAGTGAAGAGGAGTGAAGGAAGAGACTGCAGCAATGCTGAGATGGTTGTGGTTGCAGGCAGCGATTGGAGGTGTTTCCAGCAGCAGAGATGGGACGGAAGGAAACAAGTGTGGGGGAGCCAGAGCACAGAGTGAAGGGAGCAGGCTAAAGGGGAAAGTTCTGCTCTGCTCTGGGGGGCTCATGGGGGATTCTTCAGCTTGCTGAGGACCATGGGGTGTGCTGCTGAGCGGTGCAGGCGAGCAGACGGCAGCCGTGTCCTCAGCACAGGCGAGGCTGAGCGGGACGGGTCAGTCGGACTCGGCACAGAGGCGTGAGCTCGAGCTCTGGAGGGTTTTAGGTGAGGGCTGCTGCTGGTCAGTTCCCTTCAGCCTGAGGAACAGTCTGCGTGGTCTGACACGTGTGTCGGGGCCAGTGCCAGTGTGAGTCCTCTTCCTCCTCCTGCTTCTGCAGCATCACTCCTGCATCTCCTGCAGGGAGAGCATTTTCCAGGGTGTGTGGTGGTGGGAGGCACTGCTTGGCATGCAGGGCTTGGTTGATGCTCCTGTTTGCTCTGAGGTGACGAGGGTGCAGCTGTCCCTGGGCCTAGTTCTGTGTGCTGGCACCGACTCTTGGCTCCACAGCGCAGGCCGGGGAGCCCTCGGTGCACAGAGCGTGGCAGCGCGCCTGTCCCCGGGCCTCTGTGCCGGGCGGGTGGTGGGAGGGAGCCTGTGCTGGCCTCAGCCGCTCCAAACTTTGGGGTGGCAGGGGATGGTGCTGGGTCTCCAGGCAGCTCGGGAGCTTGGCTGGGTTCATGCTGACGCCTGACAGCTCTGTTGCGGCTCATGGAGCGGGTGGCCGGGAGCATTTGCACCAGGCAGGCGGGTGGAGAGCACGGTGCCGGTGCTGGTGCCGGGGGAGCACCGCGGTGGCAGGGCCCCCCCCGCCAGGCCCATGCCCCCCGATGCTCTGCCTCTGCAGAGTGAGGGATTGGCTCCCCCAGGCCGGGGTTGCTGAGCCTGCTGTGATCATGTCACGTCGGGCTCCGTCGATGTTAACATCTCATTATCTTTGTTACTGTAATTACATTATCCGCTGCTTTATGCAGAATTATTCTCCGAGGACTAATTGATGGATCCATGTTTAATTCATTAATCATTAGCATCAAATTCGACAATTACAGTGCACACTGATTGTGGAATTTCAAATGTAATGAGGGAAGAATTAACAAAGAAAAGGGAAAACCTGTTTCCCTGGCACACCGCTGCTCGCCATGGGGGACAATGACATTGAGGGAAGAAGAGCAGTGAGAGCAGGGTGGTGCAGGTCATGGCAGACAGGAGGCTGCTGGATCATCTCCTGCCTTTCTCCTGGTTGTGGCTGCAGAACAGATTCTTCAGGTCAGAGCAGGGTCATTAATCTCCTACGAAAGAATGGAAGTTTGGGGGCTCAGGAGGGAAAGCTCAGCTCTCACTTCTGAAACAAAGTTGCTTTTTTTCCCCCCCTGCCCAGCAGCTCAGGTCACCCTGCCCTGGCATGTGTCCAGGAACATGCCAAGTTACACCTGTGCTCCACACTTTGCAGGAGAGCTGGATGGATTTTGTTGTCCCTGGGATCTGCCCGTAGTCCCACAGCTGCTCTGTTCCGTGCACAGTGTGTGGCTCCTGCTCTTAAATCCATGGCCGCCACGTGTCATTTCGGTGTGTTCTGCTCAGAGGCAGGATCCTGTCCACTGTGCTCTTTATCGTGGTCCCCGTGAGCTGGGCAGCAGAATGGAAGCCAGAGCAGGGCCCCCAGTGCCTCCCCCTCGGCCTGCGGGACTGCTTGGCACCGGGGTGGGGGCAGTGCCCATGCACAGCTGGGTCGGTGCCAGCTGTGGGGATGCGCCCTCCCTCCCTCCAGCTGTGATTTCGGCTCCCTCCCTTGGCTTTCTCTTGAGTCTGACTGTAAAAGTCCAACATTAGTCACTGCTGCTCAGCCAGGGGCCAGGGCAGGGGGTGGAAGTGGATGAACTTCGAGGTCACTTCTGACCCAAACCAGTCTGGGATTCTGTAACTTGGACACGGGGATGCCAAGGTGAAAGGGAGAGGGTGAGGGTTTGTCTATTCCTCCATGTGGGACTTCTACCCTTTCCAATAATATGTTAAAGGGTTGTTTGTAGTCTGAAGATGAAGCTGAGATGAGAGATTTACTAAAATTTATCTGTAATTAATATTTTGCATCATGAATCATGTATAAAATACTGCAAATTCATATGTATATTATAAATATTATACATTCACCATTACAGTCATACAGTAACCTCTTACAAATGTTTATCTGCATGTCTGAAGGTGGAGGATGAATCCAAATGTGAGGCTTGAGCTATTGGCTTAAAGTTTCGCATTGAGTGGAAGCTAGAAATTGTCAGGACTCCATGGGAAGAGGAGGAGTGTGGTGGCAGCCAGGTGGGATGACTGACGCAAGGCAGGACAGGAAGAGCAATCCTTGGTGCCCGGTTCTAGTGCTGGACAGAAGGCTGGAGGGCCGAGATTCTGCTGGATCAGCTCAAGGTTTTATTTGCTAGGATATGCTAGAGTTAGGATGAATTTCATATTTCCAGGCATTTTAACCTGATTATCTCAGCTGTTATTTCTTTCTAAAGAACGAATACTGAGGCAAAGAGACTGCTAGCTCTGTGCCTCCAGTTTGGAGCCCAAGAATTGCTTTTTCTCTCAATACTTTGGCCTTTTTTTTTAGCCCTTTTCACCATTCCTGTCATTCAGAGCTCAGTCTGCCCCAGGCACTTGGAATGGGAGGAGCACATTGTTAGAGGCTGGTTTGGGCAAGGGTTTGGTGTAAGGCCCTTGAACGGTGGTTCTGGGGATTTCGCAGTGGTGTGTGGGTTGGATCCCGTGTCCCCAAAGGAAATACTCGCCTGTGAGGCCCTGAGGCCCTTTCAGTTGCTGACACTCGTGAGCTGTGGCTGCCCTATCCTGGAAGTGTCCAAGGCCAGGTTGGATGGGGCTTTGAGCAGCCTGGGCTGGTGGAAGGAGTCCCTGCTCGTTGCTGGGCGAACCTTGTGCCCAGAGGAGATGTAGGACATCCTCAGGGCTCTGCTCCATGCTGCTGTTCTGGGGAGCCTCTGCAGCTCCAGCGCTGCATTGTGCCTCCACACAGGCCACGAGCCCCCGCAGCCCTGTCCTGTGGAAGTGCCCAGCGGGGTGTGACAGTGTCTGGCCGTGCTGTGCCCACCGTGCCACCAGCCCCGGCTCTGCTCTCCCCCAGGGTGGGCTGTCCCCTCCTTGTCCAGACCAGTGACAGAGTGAGGCCGTGTCCCGACAGCCACCTCTCAGACACAGCTCCCTCATGGCTCCTGCTCATGGAACAGGCAGCTCCAGAGCCGTGCGGGCAGGGAGAGGTTCACGGAAGGGATCGGAGCATGAAGGGAGCTGCTGGTGCTTCCTCCCTCCGCACCCCAGCTCTCCCTGCCCTCCCCAGTGGAAAAATAGAGACTGATTTTCTCCAACCCAACAGTATAATCACTAACCCTAATTAGAGATAATTACTGGGAGCTGATACACTTATTCCTTAGCAGATCACTAAGGAGCCGTGCAATGCAGGGCTGAGCGGGGAAAAGGCCTTGGAGAAAGGGAGCAGGAGAGAAGCAGGGAGGGAGAAGCACAAGGCAGCAGAGTGCCATGGTGATCAGAGCCCTGCCCAGGGCTGGCCAAGGTGTCCAGGGCAGCCAGGTGGGCACAGGGCAGCCAGGTAGGCATGGGGCAGGTAGCCAGGCCTGAGGGCTGTGGCTGTAGCTCTCAGCATCCTGCATTCTGGAACATCTGGCTCAGGGTGCCTTGCATGGGGCACCTGGATAAGCTGCAAGGGTGTAATTAGTGGCCACCTGTGAAAATCTCAGTGTAAATAACTTGCCTGGTGCTGCCAGGGAGGGCTGGCCTGTGTTCTCTAAGGTGGACTGAGAGCCTTCTCCAGCAAACTAAGCTTTCTCATCCTTAAAACCCAGGCTTGTGCTGCAGGAGGGAGAGGGGCCAGGGAGCGATTTGTTACAGGCCACAAAGTCCTGCTCTTTGCTGTCACGCAGCCCCAGCTCATCCCTGAGCACAGGCAGCGGCTCCAGTGGTGAGTCCGTCTGGGCCTGCCTCTGCTGTCAGCACACAGGGCCTTTGCCTGGGGTCTGCACTCTACTGCTGGACAGGGAGGTGTCCCAGAGGAATGTGGAAAAGCTCATCACTAGCCGGCAAGGGGCAGGGCCATCCTATTCTCCAAAACAGAGCAGGGCTTGCTCCATCCCCTTGAATTTGTGCACCCCAGGAGGTTGTGCTGCTGCACACCAAGCAGCCTCTGTGGACAAAGCAGGCAGGGGTGGATAAAACCTTGTATGAGTGAATGGCTTTAGAAACCAGAATTATGTAGGAAAATACAACAATTCCAGCATCCCCAAATGGCCCCTTCCCAGTTGCACGTGGGAGCTGGGGCGGGGGCTGTTCTTCATCGGTCACGGCAGTGCTGGTCCAGGTCCACACTCCTCAGCAAGCCCAGAAAGTTCTGGCTCTGCTTCCTTCCCTCCTGCAGTTCTGTCTCAGACCCAGGTTCCTGCTCCACCTGTGCATGCGAGCGGGGATCCATCTCAGTGCTGCCCGTCGCGAGCGTCCATCTCCCACCGTCACCACGGGGATCTCAGGGGGGATCTCAGGGGGGATCTCAGGGGGGCTGCTGCACGGCATCTGTTCTGGGCTGTGCTTTAGGCAGCGTTACTTGCACGTTTTCTGCAGCTTGTGATTCCAGGTTTCTGCAGGGACCGTAAGTGACACCTCTGTTCACAGTAACAGACCAGGAGAGTGATCTGGAGCACAGACCATGCTTCCTTCATCCACTCCTGCTGCTCATTCCCAGCACCTTGGTTTTCTGAGGTAATTCTTTGTAACGTGTTGGAGAGTAAATGACATTAATGTAGTAAAGTCACTGAAGGGCTTTATCGCAGTAAAGCTTCCATGGACTTTTTGAATTCTGGTTCCAAACAGCAGAGCAGCTCCCAAGGAGAACGCCGCTGTTACCCCCACTTCAGCCAATCACCAAACTAAATTCAGTAGTGCCTTGTGTAAAAGTAACCTGGGTGTATTGTGCTGGTGTTCAGGCAGAGTAAAATTCAGATCAGAAATGGAGTATTAAACACACACATGCACAGACACATGCACACAAAAATGTATCCAAGCCAATTTCACCAAGCTGGAAGCAATTACATGCCAGATCTTTTGGGAGAAGGAACTTAAACAGGAAAAAAAAGTGAAGCATAATTAGGAGTTTTTAAAGAATATTTTACTGGATACCAGAAAATTAAAAGGAAGGTTGTACTGCTTAAAAATGTCAGTCTTGGTGGAGAGGAGACGTGAACTGTTCACTCTCTGTCCTGATAGTGAGAAGGGGCAGGGCCAGGCAGAGGGAGCTGGCTGCATGGTGCTGCTGTGGTTTGTGCAGCTGTATCTGTGTGTGTATAAAAAGTGATAAAATTAACGGCAACATGATAAAGTAATGGATAAGTGCTGAGCAGGAGCTGGAAGCTGCAGCCAGTTGGAGGCTGGTGGCACTGGTGTGGCCCAGCACAGCCAGCTGGAGCCGCGGTGGAGGCTCCCGCTGCCATTCAGACCCTGCCAGCGCTCCCGGCCCAACATCCGCCACGAGTGATTAATTGTGAGCAGCCTTCGAAGTGACCCTCCTGGCTTTATGGGAAGGATTCCAGCTCCTTGCGTTCCCAGACTCACTGTGGCTGCAGCCACACAAAGGGTTGTGTCACCATTTGCTCTGGGCTCCGGGCTCATGGGGGAGCCTGGCGGCCTTACGCTGCCCCGGATCATGCTCCACGCCTGCCAGATCTAGAGAGGAAGTTCAATAACATTTGACAAATGCTGGTGATGAGGAATTTAGGAACAAAGTCACTGATGAAGTAAGAGCACCAGCACAGCATAGCTGCTGGGGAGAACCCCCATCTCCTTCTCTGTGGGGACGGGAGTGTCCCAGCTAATGGGGACACCAACACTGCCTGCCCCATGGAGAGCTTCCCATTTTGAGGACATCTGCCCAAGTCTGTCACTTCACCTCTGTTCTCTTCTCCCAAAGGAAAACCTCTCTTTCATAGCTCTCACAGCTGCTTTACTTGGCAAAAACTCAACTCCTGCTTCTCAGTTCCTGCTTCGGGTGCTGAGCACAGGGCAGCTCCTGTGCCCTCCCTGGTGCTCTCTCTGTCTTGGTCTCTGCAGCCTGGTGTGGATGTACAGTGTGGTCCCCACCACCATTCTGTGCCAAAGACTTATCTTTGCCCAGAGCAGCTACTTAGGCGGCTGCTTCACCCTGGGACAGTTGTTCAACCTGTGAGTCATGAGATCAGTCACTGCTCATGGATCTCACCAAGTCTCTAATCCTCAACTTTTACATGTACATGGGGTTTCCACATAACAAACAAATAAAAGTGATGGATTTGGTACTGGCAGCTCATTTCCCAGCTCACCTTCCACCTTGGCTGGCACGGGAGCCTGCACTGCCATGGCTGCATGAGGGGATGCAGAACAGGAACCAGTGGAGTTACAGACAGTGAAAGGGGGTTTTTTTGAGTTTATTAGGAACCAATGAATCCTAACCCCAGCATTCCTTCATTACTGTATGGGAATAACAGGATGGTTAATAAGGAAAAAAAGCGAAATGTTCAGTGCACACTTGTATTGGTGTTTGGGAAGAGGCAAGATGATGTATCTCAGCACAGAATGATGAATTCTTCATATTCCAGCTGTAATTAGGCAGCAAATTAAACAGCAGGTAGGAGATGTGGACGTTGGAATCAGCAAGGCTGAATTATTTAATTCAGGGATTGTAGAAGATGTGGTCATGGTCTTTTTCATGTATGGATGGTAACAGTCATTTTTGGGGTGGAGAGGACTTGCACAGGGCTCAGATAAATGGATTAATGTGTCCACAGGATGAGAGGAAAAATGATGGACAGGAAAGGCTGTAAAAACCAGGAAGTGCTTTCAGAATCACCTTACAGGAAGATTTGATGAGCTCAATATATTTAGCTTATTGGAGAAAAGGTTAAGAGGTAATTTCAACACCATCTGTAAATACCTGTATAGGAACAGAAATTTGGTGAGAGAGCTCTTTATCAGATAAAATGTACCAGGATCCAGTGACAGTGGCAGAAGGAAGACAACTCAGGCCCGACATAAGGCCCAGATTTCAGCAGTGAAGGCAATTAACCACTGGAACCACTTACCCAGTGTCACTGTGATCTCTCTGGCACCGGCAATATTCAAGTCAGGATCAGATTTTCTGACAGATCCATCATTGTTCAGGCAAGAGTGACGTGTGGGGGCAGACGTGTGATGTGACTTTGTGCTGTTCAGCAAAGCTTGGGCAGTCCAAGGGCTCCTTTGTCCACTCCCTGGCTCCAGGTCTGCCATTGCTCTTCCACGAATCTGCCTCTTCCTTGCAGAGCTTGCCTTCCTTGGCCATGGAGCTGCCCGGTGGGTTGACATGGGGTGCCTCAGCCGGCGCTGTGGGCTCTGCTCTGTGTGGGGACTTGGTGCAGGCAGAGCTCAGGCTGGAGATGGAGCGGCTGCAGCTGCCCACAGTTCCAGGGCTGGCGATGTGCTCTCGGCGCAGGATTTTGGGGGCAGCGTCCCTGAGGTACCCATTCCTACGCTTCTCCAGTCTGTTGGGTCCTGTAACGCTGTACATGGGGTCAGTCGCTCTCTAAAGCAGAGGTGAGTTGGTGTGTTGGCTGGAGAAGCACTGGCTCATCTTGCGTGTCCTGGAGCTTTGGCTGGGGCATGGGAAGTGTCATGGCCAGCCCTCCCTGTCCTGCTGCCACCGCCAGCCCAGGCTCTCAGTCGTCCCAGAGACACTGGCACCATGCAGAGTTTTTTGTCCTGTTTTTTCTTACCCACACGGGTCAGCTTTGGTAGGAGCTGGGGTGTCACGTAGTTACTTAGCATGTGCAGATGTCCAAAACCATGCTCTGCAAGGGCAGCCCTGAGACAGGAGGGAGATTCCCTGTGTCAGAGCATCTGCGAGGCCCAGTGCAAGGCAATGGCTCCTGCTGTGTGCAAGCTGGCAGATCCTGATGGCCCTGCTACAGAGCTGGGCTGGGAAACCTCGGTCGCCCACAGTTGGGATCAAGTGATTCCGCACAGACGTTCACTGTCGGCAGAGCTGGGAAGAACACCTGTCCGTCTGTCACCCCAGAACGTGCCCCCCCATGCCTGGGAGCTGTATGGGTGCTCGGCAGGGTGGCCAGCTCCCAGGGAGAATGCACAGGTTGATGTCTTTCAAATGACACCTCTCCATCCTGGGGCTCCTGGTTGGTAGGAGCCAGCCCATATGTTTTGGACTCAGGGGAATTGTTCAGGAGGAAGGACCCAACAATGTCCAGGTAACAGCATGCAGTGCTTCGTTTAGAAACCCAACCTGACAGAGACTCCTGACTCTGGACTGGCTCTGGGGCACAGGTGGCTCTGGGAAGAGCAGCCACAGGGGCTCCCAGGATGACCGCCTTCCTGCCACGGCAGCTGCCGGCCCATTGACATGGGGGGTGAGTTACGTCCTCCCCAGTAGGGTTTTCACAGGCAGGCAGCTCTACCAGGCTCCTTGGCTCTCACCTTCCTTCAAGAACCGGTTGGTTTCTGGGAGCGGAGAAGTTTCCCACAAGCTGGAGCTGTGTTCCAGTCCAGCTCAGGGTCTTGAGTAGCCATAGCTTTTGGGGAGGCTTTGAGACGTGTTCAGCTGCGGGCTCCAGCCAGGCCCTGGGGAGCCAGTACACTGAGATGACTCACAATAATCCTGGTTTTTACTTGGAATAAATGATGATGTGTTGGCAACAAGTGTTTGAGGGGCACAGTGACGATGACTCCTTGGGACACCGACTGGCAGACAGTCAATAGCGTTAACCTGCACCATGCTGTTGGCCTCTGCACTACCAGAGAAAACGGGGTTTGCTCCATGCCAGTGTGTCCCTACCCATCCTGGAGCACCTCCATCACCATCTTGAGCCACACTGACAGTCCCTCGGCACCGTGGTGCAGCTGCAGCATCCCTCTGCCTGTGAAGGAGCAGGGCCTGGCACTCCAGAGGAAAGACCTGTCCTGTACTTGTCCATAAACCCAGGGGGGATCCCAAAACTGCTCTCCAGCTGGTGCCTCTTTAAAAGTCAGCATGGTCCATTCCCTGTGCCAAAGCTGGTTTCCTCCACACTGTAAGGGCCTGGTAGCAGCATCCAGCATAAGGTCGCCAGGAAATTTCACCAGACCCTGTGTATTATTTTGCCAAATTGCTTTTGAAAATATTAAAGAGATGCTAAAAAGATGCTCAAGTGACTCTGCAAATTATCTCCTTCCTGACCGATGGTGCCCTTTTGGCTAACTCACCTTTATCCCGTTCCCTGGGCAGCCCCACCTTAATGAAGAATTCCCAGTTTGCTCTGATCCAGGTGTTTCACCGAAGCATCCGGGCTGCCACATGTCATGCCTGGGAAAGGCCATTCTGGTTTTATGTAATTTTCCATCCATCAGTGCCACATCATCAGTTGGGCTGTACTGAAAAGGCATCATGGAGCCATGTGAGTCTCTTTTGGGGGGTTGAGGAAACAGTGACTGGGAGAGGGACTTGGGGAACTGTCAGCAGTTTGGGGGTTCAGTTCCTGCAGGTGTTGGCTCAGAGGCAGGTAGTATTTACAGGTCACCTGTCACTTGCCCAATTTACGTATCCAGCAGCTGCCAGGGTGTCACTTCCAAAGGGATGCAATTCCTGAGAGCTCTGGCCTTGTTGGGACCACCCAGCAGCTCCCTTGGACAAGCCAGAGTTGCACAGCACGAGGTCTGTGAGCGAGCAAGTGGCTGAGCTGTGAGGGGGTTCCCCCACAGCTGGGTGACTCCAGGCAGTGGGAGTGAGGTGCAGGGAGCTTGGAAGGGCTGCAGAGGCTGATGGAAGCTGTTCCTTCTTTAAAAATGAAACATTGGGCATTTGTGGCAGCCTGTGCTGCTCCCCAGAGGTGTGATGAAAAGGCATGTCCTGGCGGGCTGCGGCTCCTGGTGTGGCTGCGGGGGGTGCAGGGGGCAGATCTGTGCTCCCTAGGGCCCTGCAGGACTTTCCCCTCAGCAGGAGGAGCTTCTCTCAGGCCCTCTGTTTCTGCTCTCCCTTCCTCACCTTCCTCTGCTCTGTGGCTGTGGCCATAGCCAGGGATGGGGGCTTGGGGCTTGGGACTGGCAGACACTGAGCTCTGAGCATCCCATCCCATCCCATCCCATCCCATCGCATCCCATCCCATCCCATTCTGTTCTATCCCATCCCATCCCATCCCAGCCCAGCAGCACCATTCACAGGACCAAGCTCATCCCGGTCCCAGGAGAGCAGCGTTGTCCCTGCTCCAGCAGCAGCAGGCTCCCTCCCACGAGGAGGCAGAGAGGAGATGGATGCAGCAGTCAGGAGCGGAGCGCCAGCTAATTACCCTTCCGAGTGTGTCTTGTAAATTAAGGGCTAATTAGAGGCAAAGTCAGTGTCATGGTTTTACACGTGTTTCTGTGGCGCTGAACAAGGGGAGGGAGGGGGAACATGCAGCAGCCAGGCTGGAGGCAGGCGACACGGGGGGCTCTGCAAGGTCCTGGCAACATGGGGTCAGGGTCCTGGGAGCACGGGGTGCAGGGCACCAGGGTCCTGGCAGCTCGGGGTGCAGGGTCCTGGCAGCTCGGGGTGCACGGCGCCGTGTCCCAGCAAGCCCTCCATCGGCACTGCTGGCAGGTGGGATCTGCAGGCGAGGCTCGCAGGTGATCCCTGCATAATACTGCAGGGAAAAGGGATTTTTGGTCCAGGATGAGTACAGGGAAGAGGAAGGTGGGAGGTACCTGCCATGCTGGCCATGAAGGGGTGGTGGCAGGCATGCCACATCACCCCTCCATTCAGCACTTGCCTTTGGAGGGGGTATTTGGGCTCTTGAGCTGTCCCGTCAGGCACTCGGCAGCCCTGGCTATGCTTGGGCATGTCTGAATAGCATCCCTTGGGTTTTCATGGAAACAGCAGGGACAGAAACATACACTTACGTACAAACTCTGGGGCTTCACATGGGATTCTGTGGGGCTCTGCTCTTTGTAGAGGGTGGCCCAGCACAGGGATAGGTTGCCTGGGGAGGTTGTGCTATCAGCCTCCTTAGAGATACTCCAAACCCATCAGAAACAGTCCAGGGCCACTGGCTCTGGGGGGCCCTGCTTGAGCCAGGGCTGTACAGGATGGTGCCAGAGCTCCCTTCCACCTCAGCCATGCTGGGATCCATGAGAGCCAAGTGAATCTGGTTTCACACAGGAAGACACAGGTGAGCTGTCCTGGCTCCCGCTGGGGACCTGCTTCCACAGGTGTCCATTTGCTTCTGTGGAAGGCTCCCACTTGTACCAGTCCCGTCGGACCCGTGGCTCAGTTCCTTGCAGCCCGGCTTTGTCATGCCTGCAGAGGGGTCTGTTCAGCGGGGCTGGAGCTGTGGATGTGCAGCATCTGGAGCTGTTCTGTGGCCTGCCCTGGGCCATGGCCAGGTGGGCTGCAGTGAGAGTCCCAGCTCAGTGTCTGCGCCTCCAGGCAGGGAAGGAGGAGATGTAGCTTTGGAGTAGGGATGGGGCCCCTTCTCTCGCCCCTGAGCTCCCAGAGCACTTGCTCTGCAGTGGCTGGAGCCGAATGGCCTGAGGGGAGCATGAGAGAGGGCTGGTGGTGGGCAGGTGCAGTGGCATCCCTTGGGCCAGTGTCCTCCTCCATGGCAGATTGCCTGCAGACTCAACAGGAGGGTGTGTGCTCCCTGTCAGAACCATTTTGTTTGCTATTCTGGACATTTTGGGTTTCCTATAATCCAGAATCACTTGACCCATTTTGCACCACTGAGTGATCTTGTCCTCTGTGACAGCCTCTAGTCCCAAAAACACTCCTCTCTTAGGGGTTCAGGTTCCTGGGCTCAGCTGCAGCAGTTTTGAGCTAGTGGGAAAAGGAACTTCCACCTGCCATCCCTACCCTACAGACATCTGTTCCCCTGCTTGTTCCTCTGACACCCTCCATGTGATCTCACACTCTCCCAGTGCCCCCAGCATGGCTGGATTTCCTGCCAGGGAAGTGAAATTGAGAGATGAGGGTGGGTATGCTGGTTGTGGGCTGGGTTTGGGTTTGCCCAGGTGCCAGAGGCTGTAATGAAAATCATGACCGTGAACTCCAGCTGTGGGGAAGCTTTGTGCCAGAATCCCCAGCTGTGCATCCCGGGGTGCTACACTGAAACCCACTAAGCTGGGGCTCCCTCTGGGAAGTGGGGTGTGCTGGGCTCTTCTGTCAGCACCTTTGGGGTGGTGCACCAGCACCCTTTGGGAGAGGAGAGCCTGTCCTCACGTGGAGCCACCCGGGTAATGTGGCATCAGGTACGGGGCAGCTTTGCCTTCTCCCACTGTGCCTCCAGGCACCAATCAGTCCGTGCTGAGTTTGTCTGTCTTGCAGGTGCTCCCCACTCGACCAGCAGCACCTCCCTGCACTCCGAGCGCTCCATCAGTGGCATCAACCTGGTGGGCTTCAGCTCCAAGCCGGACGGGATGCACCAGCGCTCCTACTCTGTCTCCAGTGCAGACCAGTGGAACGAGGCCGTGGCGATCCCCGGCAGCTGCCCCAACCCCTGTGAGTAGCCCCTTCTGGCCCTTCTCCCCTCAGCCACAGCAGGTGGGGGGGCTCATTTCGGCAGTGGGGCAGTTCTGAGCTCTGCCTCGTGATTGTGAGCCCAGAGTTTGCTCCTGAGTGTCAGACACAGCCTCTGGGCCTCGTTGGGGCTGTCTCCCTTAAGTAAGGGTCAGCTAGCAGTGTTCAGCCAGGGAAGAAGCTGTCCTGCAAGGCATGGAGAAGCTCCAGCCAAGGGACACTGCTCTGCAGCAGGATGGCTCCAAGCCCTCTGTTCTGATCTTGCTCTGAGCTCACCGTGCTGGGGTACTACTGCTTTCCCCCATCACTGCACCTTGTGGGCACCCCCATCTCCTAGATTTCGGGGCAGTTGAAGGAATAGGAGTGATTCCTGTCTCTGGAGCACACACTGAGCACGGCCCGCCCCCTCCCCCCACGCTCACTCGCTCTCAGTGATGTTTCAGGACAGTTGAGTGAATTAAAATAATTCATACATTTCCCAACGTAGCCACTTTGCCGAATTGGAAAATAAATGCTTTTGTGCTGCATTCATCACTCCTTCGTTCCTGGCTCTGCCGCCGCACTAAAAAAGCAGTTAAATGCACATCAAGAGTGGAGGAGCCATTTCCATGCCTGCTCGCCCCTTGTAGTTCTCATTAGCGCGGCAGCCGCCCCCCCGCCCGCTCCCAGGGGCTTTCGCAGTTTAAAGGAGCCTCTTTATGATCATTACCGGAGTCCGACTGTGCGGGCGCCATTTGCAGCTGAGGAGGCTCCTCATTTGTAACTGTGAAAAACTATCAATTTCAGCGCGCCTGATGCAGCGGCTCCATCATTGGCCCCATCAGCTCCCTGCTGGAAGCGAATTAATCAGACTGTTACTGCTGATGGGGCAGCGCGGGCGAGGGGAGCGGAAGGGCGCAGCGCTGAGCGGGGATGTGCCGGCAGCCCCCTCGCCTGGACGCGGGGCCAGCGGGGCAGCCCGCGCCGGAGGAAGCACATCGCGAGTGGGGACTGGACACGGGCGCGTCTGCTTGTCCCGTGCCGGGAGAGGGTCCCCACGGCAGGTGGCACCTTGCCCGGCCCGCGGGAGCCGGCAGCACGGGCAGCGGGCCCCCCGTGCCCCGGTGTGCGCAGCAGCAGCAGCTCTGGTGCCCTCGTGCAGCGCTGCGCGGGGCACATGCGGTACCCTGGCACAGATCGGTTTTGTGGCACGATCCCTCTGGAGAGCAGCTCCTTGCCCCAGTGCCCTCCTGCCCCAGGAGCTGTCGTGGCAGGTCTCATCCTTCCTTCCAGCAGCCCCTCAGCAGAGCTGGGGGCTGGCGAGGCCGTGCTGTGTTTTGCTCTGCCCTGCTCTTGCCTGGGTGTCAGGAGAACAAGCCAGCCCAGCCCATGCTCCCCATCCCTCTGCCCCTGTTGCTCTGCCCCTTGTCCCTCTGCTCCCCATCCCTCTGCTCTGTGTCCTTCTGTTCCTGTCCATGGAGGAGCTGTCCGTGCTCCCAGCACCTGGACCAATCTGCCTCTTCTGTGCACAGTAACTGAAGACTGCCAAATGAGAGCTGATCTGCAGGGTCTGTTGTAGCAGGAAAAGATACCATGTTTTTAAACTAAAAGTGGGTGGGTTTAGACTAGATATAAGGAAGAGTTGTTTTATTTGAGAGAGTGTTGAGGCAGCAGGGGGCCCAGAGAAGCTGTGGTTGCCTCATCCCTGGAAGTGTCCAAGGCCAGGTAGGATGGGGCTTGGAGCACCCTGAGATAGTGGATGCATCCCTGCCCATGGCAGGGGCTGGAACTGGATGAGCTTTGGTCCCTTCCAGCCCAAGCCATTCTGTGATTCTCTGCTGCTGCTCCTCCTAGTGATGTGGAGGGATGAGATGTCAGCTCAGTGCTCACTGTGTCCTGCGTGCTGGTGGCTGGTCATCCCCTCCCAGGTCCCACCGCACTGTGCTGGACCCCAAGCCCTGTGTTCGTGCTCCACAGACTCATCACAGGGCCAGCTGTTCCAGAGGGCCCGCGGCACACCACCGGCCACCGGCCTCGGGGTCCCAAGCACTTCCCAGGGCTGCATCCCTGCTCTGTGTCCCCTACAGCCACAGCTGGCAGAAGTAGATTCTCAGTGTCATGAGGGGGGAGCATTTGGTGGGTGGGCAGTGCTTTCCACATGGCAGGGTGTGCTGAACTGAGCTGAGCAAGGCTGTCCTGCACCACACCTGAACCCCAGCTCTCTGCTGTGTTTGCAGTTCTGCATGGCAGGGCAGGTGAGGAATATTCCTCTGCTCAGAGCTGATTTTGGGCACATGCCAAGGCTGTAGGCTGCCATCCCAGCTCCTGGGGACAGGCTGTCTGCTCTGGTTGTGCCCTGGAAAGTACATGGAAGAGCAATGGGATGGGGCTGTACGGTCATATAAACGTGCTCCAGCACATTCTGTATCTGTCCCTTATGCAGGAGCTCTGCAGCCCACCTGTGGGGTCCCAGGGTCCCCCCTAAGGCTGGCTGGTTTGGAGAGGGGCCCAGGAGGTCCCAGGTGTGCCTGTGAAGGGTTCCCTTGATGAGACGGGGCTCTGGAAGTCCTTGAGTGGGTCGGAGGGGTTCAGTTGTCCTACTGGGGAAGGAGAGAGAGTGAGCAATGCCTGATCTAGCAGAGGGAGTGTGTTCCATGTGCTGCCCCCACCCCATCGCCGTCCTGTCCCCATCCCACGGGGGCCCTGGAAGTCCCCAGCTCTGGTGTTGGCTGCTGGGCAGTAAGAGCAGGGGCGTGGGTGATGACCCCTCGGGAGCTGCCGGGCTCACGGCAGGCCACAGGAGTGGAGTGCAGCAGTGCACGACCCCTCGCGCTGAGCCTGGAGTGGGGCAGGGTGCCAGCAGCCTGGGATTTGGCCCGGGGAGCATCCTGGTGAGCAGGTGGGCAGCAGAGGGAGAATGGAGGCACCATGTGTAGCCACCGACGAGAAAGTTCAGGTCCCCTGTGACATATGGCTGGGAGCTGAAGGTGCTTCACACCTGCTCTAAGCACAGTCCTGTAGCAGGATCAGTAATTTATAAAACTGGAGTCTGATTTTATTAGATTTATTTCTCTTAATTGTCAAGGGTGAGCTATTTCCCCATGGATAAATAGCAGCAGAAACACCCTACTAGTGTGTATCAGTGCAGGAGAAACCAGAGTTGGGAGAGCTCCAATGCTGCAAGCTCTCTCCCTGTGTGAGGGGGACACCAGCTGCCCCTCGATCCTTGCCTGGGGCGGCTCCTGGCCTGTGCCTCTCTGTGTCCCTCTCCACCCCACTGTTGGTGTTTGTTGAGACAGACCAAGCCCCAGGGAGCCATTCTGACCAAACCAGGATGAACCGCGGGAGCAGAGGATGGGCTGGGGTGGGAGAAAGGCTTGGCAGGTCCCTGCCATCCCACTGCTGGAGCTGCTGCCCTTGTGCAATGCTGTGATTCCTTTCTTAATTCCTGTTGCCACAGAACATAGAAATGGGAAGTGAGGACTTGATGGGAGACACTGGACTGTGGCAGAGGGGACGGCAAGCTGCCCAGGGCAAAAGTCCTGGGCATGGAGCTGCCATCTATGCCCTGGGGGTGGGTGGACACTGGAGAGGCAGGAGTGGATTTAGGAGAGGGTTAACAGTGCAGCGAGGGCTCCTGCGCCTCGTTGCCTTCCCCGGAGTCTGCATTTTTATGCTGATTGGAAGCCTGCGCTGTGTGTGCTGCTGAAATTGAATGTCAGGCTTTTGATTTTGTTGCTGGTCTCTAATGAAATTTGACATTTAATGGTGAGTGCAGCGGCAGCGTGTGTGTGTGTGATCGGAGCTTGATTAGCGCACTCTAATTGACAGTAATTAGGCAGCTCCCTGATTGTTTCTAATTCTGCTATTAATTGTAAGGAACAGTATGATTGAGGATAAATTTGGTGCGTTGCTGCTGGGGATGCAGCTTCTTCAGCTCCGTATCGGAAGCCTATTGAGCCCATCACGCTCAGGTTCCTGAGTGTGGCAACCCCAGTCACCTCGTCTGGCAGAGCGGTGCTGGGAGGGCAGTGCTTCTGCAGAGGCTCTGCAGATCTGGGGCCTGGATCTGCCCCAGGGAGGCCAAGATCACTCTCTGGACCTGTCCCTTCCCAAAACGCTTGTGCAGCCCTGTGAGGACACTGCCCTGTGAGGGACCTGCTTCCCCAGGAACGTGCGTTTGGGGGTGGGACATCAGGCTGCTCTAGAGGTGCTGCTGTGCGTGTCCCGGCTGCGTGAATGTCCCTGTGCGATTGTTCTGTGTGGATCCCAGTGTGGGGTGGGTCCGGCCTGACTGCCCAAGGAGCTGCCAGCCCTGAGCTGGAGCGGGTGTTGGAGCAGCCCTGTGCCATGGAGCTGAGCAGGTCCTGCCCTATCTCATGGGGGCGTGTGGGTTGAGCCAGGCAAGTACCTGGGCTGGCTCCAGAACACTTGGGTGTCTCTGGAAAGAGGAGACTGTCACTGCCCCACTGTACATGACTGCCTTGTCTTTGTCCCCAGCTAATGGTGCTGCTGACTCACTCAGCTCCAGCCCAAACATTTCCAGTGCCGCCAGCCCGAAGCTGGAGCCGCCTCCATCACCACATGCCAACAGGAAAAAGCATCGCAGGAAAAAGAGCACGGGGACAACTCGGCTTGATGGGCCCAGCACGGCAACCGAAGGTAGGAAGGGTCTGCCTGGGGGCAGCTCTGCTGGCTCAGAGTGTCCCGCACCCAGGGGTCCTGCGGTGCTCGGTGGGTGCCTGGGGCTTGGAGTGCTTCTCGTGCGGGGCTCAGTGGTGACGTGGGGCTCGGAGCACTCTCTGTCCAAGCAGCTTGTGCTGAGGCAGGAAAGAGCAGCCAGCCTCTCTGATCTGCCTTTCCCTCCGTGTCCCACGTGCTGTGCAGAACCACCATCATGCCTGTGCCTGCACAGTCAGTCACTGGTAGTTAAAATTGCTAACTGTAGTAGCAGACCTGAGAGCACACCATATGGTTAAGGCGTGCTCTAAGACACTTTCCACCACAAGGACCTATTTCTGTTGACTTGTAAACTGGCCAAACTTTAAAGTTAATAATTTGAAAGACCTGTGCTGGGCACCTGCCTCAAGCTGAGGGTCTTTTGGAAAAGGTTGTCTACTTCAAGGGACCAGCTGAAGGCATGTACGTTGCTTTCCCAGTGCTCAGAGTACTGATGGTTTTTGTGTTGAGAAATTCTGGTGTCTGTGGTTGCTGAAGAGGGACCCAAAGCTTGACAGGGAGGCTGCAGGACATAGGGGAGCATTCTTCTGGGAAAAGACACCAAATTTGTCCAGGAAGAGATGAGCCTGGCAGCCACATTCTCCAAAGCCTGCATCTGTGGTTAGCTGCTGGAAAAAGTGAGATTTGACTTTATTCTTGGTCATCCTGTCTCACAGCACTCAATAAGCTTCTGTAGTGAACCAAAGTAAAGATGTAATTCAGGGGGGAGGAGCGTTCAGTGCAAGTGTTTGAAGCTAACAGTTGCTGCAAAACAAACCAGAAAATATTAGTCTGTACCTGAAGGTGCTGCAGCTGTCCTGGCACCTTGCTCCAAATCACGTGTCTGCCTGCAGTCCAGCAGCCCAGGTGTCTCATAGCAGAACAGCTCTTCTCAAGTTCTTGTTCTTGGAATGATTGCATTGATGATGCTCAGAGTTGGGCAGCTCTGTTGTTCCTTTTTTGCTGTTGTAGTTGTCTGCATCTGAAATGCACCGAGTCTAAGACAGGCTTCCCCTCCGCGGTGGTTGATTGAGGAACCTTGAGCATCGTTTGAGGCTGTCACACCCACTGGTGTCTCCTGGATAGCAAGATGCGTTGCCTGTAGTTGCACTTTGTTCTTAGCTCTGTGTGTATGTTGCCTCCTCAGACCCATTGCCGCCCTTCCCAAACTGGTTTGCAGTTCTCAGCCCAGTGCTTGGCAGAAGGAGAGGCTCATTCTTTGAATGAATAGTGGGATAGTGAAGGAGGGAATGATTCTGCACCCCCACATGTAAAACTGAGAAAGCGTGTGCTGAAGTCCTGTGTCCTATCCTGTAAATAAAATGCTAAGAAAGAATTGTAAAGGAGGTCGCAGAGCTGCCCTCGGTGTGATGATTGGGTTTATGATGTGGACATGAGGGCTCTCAGCTGACCACACCGAATACCAAAAAGCACAGGACTGATGTGTCAGTGCTTGCAGAGGAAATCGGGTCCTGCGGCTGCTCAGTGTAGCTGGCGGAGTGTGAGAGGTGCAGATGCTGGGACCTCACGTTACACAGAATGTAATGCAATTTCGTAGTGGAAAAGGTAATTGAATGTGGGAACACTTTTATGAAGCAGTAATACGGACTAACCACTGCTTGAAGTCTTAAAATTTGATTAGTTCCTTTTCAACAACACATGTGTGCTTGGCAGAATTCCCAGCCCTCTGCTCCCAGACGCACAGACTGGAGGACCGTCACCCTCCTCCTTGTGTGCCCAGGACAGGAGTCTTTGAGCAATCCCAGTTTTTCCATCATTTCATAGGGATGTTTTTTCAGACACATGCTCATTCTTTCTGGCCTTCCTGGTTTGGCAGCATCCCTGGAAGGTGGAGTGATGGGGGTGGAGCCACGTGGCAAGCATGAGGGCACCAGAGTATTTTTGTTGCTTCCTGCACTGGTCCTTGGCTGTGCTGGTCAGCTGGGCAGAGGCCTGTCTTACCTGAAGTGGTACCCAGGTCCTGTCTCAGGTTGATGTGGTTAATTTAAAGCCCTATCAGGTGTTGGAGCAATGAAACTTTTTCCTACAATGTGAATTCCTTGGCATTTATCAACACAGAACTTCATTTGCCAGCGAAGTGTCAGTTACCAAACTTCATCTGTCACTGCAAAGACTTTGTGCACCGTGGGTCCTCCTGCCAGAGCTTCTGGCATCAGTCCCAGGAGCAGGAGGAATGCCCCCTCTGTGATCTGCAGTGCTGCTGGTGCCCAAGTGCATGGCAGCAGGTGGCTGAGCTGCTCCGGTGTCGCAGTGGGAGGGAGCAGTGTGAGCACCCTGTGGGGGTGAGGAGAGCATGGCACAGCAGAGGGGGTGTCCGTGACCCGCAGTCACACAGGCTGCCCATCCTCCATGTCTCCAGTGCAAATCCAGACTTTCCAAGCCCCTGTGTCCTTCTCCAGTGGGTGAACGGGTGCAACACCTGCCGGCTCAGCACTGCGGTTGGGCAGAGCTGACAGAACCAGCTGCTCCCAGACCTGTGCTGGGGCACAGTGGTGCCAAGGGCTGCTGCATGGTGTGTTTCTGGCTTTTGGTCAGGTATTGACAAACTGACCTTGCATTTATTTTTTTAAGTAATCTGGTATATTAGAAAATTGATCCAATTGCAAAATTGGAGTTCCAGAGGCTGGGTCAGTTCTGTCGTGCTCCCAGCTTGCCCTGCATCAACAGGACCTGTTGCTGTGGGCAGCGTCTGTGCCAGCAGAACCGTGCTCTGAGTCCATGGGAGAGGCCACTATTGCTGCTCTTAGAGCTTCCCAGCTTGGTCCTGTTGCAGCCAGTTCCAGCAGCAATGAGCTGTATGCCCCATTTTGGCGTGAGGGGGACATCCTGGTCAAGAAAGGACCGTGCGCATCCCTGTGCTCAGTGTGAATTATGGAGCTGGGTCACACACTCCTTTTCGTGCAGATGATCTCCCACCTGCCACGTGCCTGCTGCACGGCTCCTGCCTGTGGTACCTTTGTGAGTGACTTGGTTGGCCTCTCTCCTGCTCCTAGCTCTGGGACTGCTCCAAGAACTGATGCAGCTCTGGACACTGGAGCAGCTCATCACCAGGACCAGCAGGCCAGGGCAGAGGCAGAGGAGCGAGTGAGTCTGGGACTGGTATTCAGGTGGCCACCCATGGTGGTCACTGTCCTGCATGAGAAGCAGAGACTGGCAACAAGTACAAGGAGGTGCTGAGCCTCCGCTTGAGGTCCCATCCCAGTGTCGGAATGGTCCAGCTGTGAGCCCTGGGCTGAGCATTGCCCCACACCATGGGCATGGCCGATGGTTTGTGTCATGGCCTGGTGTCCATAAGAATGACTGGTTCGCCCTTGAACCTTTTTTAGCTGCTTTTGAACAGTTACAGCAGTTGTTTTCAGAGCAGGGTAATTTGAGTTTTTTGCTTTCGCATAGTCAGCATGGTGAAAGTGTGAAATCACTGCGCCAGGAGCGGGGCTGCCGGGCCCTGTGGCAGAGCTGCCATCCCTTGTGGCCGAGCTGCTGTCCCCTCGTGGTGCTCATCCCTCTGTGGAGGGTTCACTGTCCTGGCAGGAGCATGGGGACAGCCCAGTGAGGAGCCATGCTTTCCATTAGCTCATGTCAGTGTGGCTGTGCCGGTGTGGGGAGCACTGTGGAGGGACCCCCCCCCGCCAAAACTTCCTACCCACCGGGAGCTGCATGGGGCGAGGCTCAGCCTCTGTCCCAGCATCCCTGTGGGCGGGAGCGGCCCTGGGGGTATGTGAGGGAGCAGGTTTGGGCTGTGCCCAGGCTGCCTGCACCTGCCTGCAACCCGCCCCACGCCCGTGAGCTAGGCACGAGCAGCTCAGGTTAGCATCCTGGGAAAGTTGGTGAGGTCTGGGGATAAATTGCCATCAGTTTATCTCATTTAGGAGGTAATCAGAGCCAGGGACGTGCAGAGCAATTGAATCTTAGTTGTTCTGAAGTATCATAAATCAAACGAGCTGTTGCTTTTTTACATGGGCTCATGTTAAAGAGAGCTCAGTGTCAGGCTGCCAGGGAGCATCCGCAAACTATGGCAGGCGTGGGATTGGGCTGCCGGAGATGTCACCAAACTGGGGAGTGCAGCTCAGGCTGTCAGGGAGCACCTACAGGCTGGCAAACGTGTGTCAGGCTGTCAGGGGACAAAGATGCTCATCCCCATGGTGGAGTTGCAATGTCAGCCTGCAAGGACCATCAGGAAAGTCTGCTGTCATCAGAACCCAGCAAAGCTCTGCAGTCAGGAGTGCCCCGTCCTGCCACGGAGCAGCCCACAGCCCCCCTGCAGCCACACTCCTCTTTGCCTGGACCCTCGGCCCCTGTCCAGGCTGCCAGGAGGGCCAAAGAGCCACCAGACACGGCTGAGGGCAGCAGCACCTTTGCGACGCTCCCTGCTCCAGTCTCCCCATGGCTGCCAGAGCTCCGGGGATAATGAACTTCTCATGTGCTTAAAGAGTGATGCAGGGTGCATGGCGAGAAGCTGACAGCCCCTTAATGTGCTTCTCAGTGGCGGCCAAACGACGCGGTTTTGTCTTTGTTTTTTAGTTTTAAAACCCACAGGAAATTGATGGCCAGTAAAGAGTTGTGTTGGGGCGATGTGCGTGATTAATGCCAACTGTCAGGGGCTGTCGAGGCCGATCGTGGCAAGCCAGGAGTGTGAGGCTGAGCCGTGCTCACCAGATTGCTGGGGATTCCAGCTGCTATCGCTCAGCTCCCGCCTGCCCCACACAGCTTGTGTCACCCGCACGCTTCCTTCCACCAAGCCTCTTAATTCAGTGCTAACAAGTCACTCCGGCTCATTACAGACCCTGGAGCTCCCTGCTCCATCCTGGTGGGAGGGAGGCAGCCTGTGCTGGGCATCTCTGGTTCAGCCGGTTCCCCGTCTCCATCAGCTCCCCCCCCTCAGTCTGTGGTTCCTGGGGGACCTTATACAGCTCCGTGTTACCCCTCTGAGAGACCCTCACGTGCACACCCCTGACCCTGCCACGAGCCTTTGCGCACACCATGGAGCCCGTATCCTCTGTGCCCTCCCTCCTGTGACGCCTGCCCTGATGCCTGCACACACCCTGCTGGCCCTTCTGCCACCTCCCAGGCCCGCCCCCACCGTGCACACGCTGCACCCCACATTGCATCCCCCCTGCCACGTACCCAGAAATGACACCCTTCGACCCTTACATGACCCCCCTGCACACCCCTGTGTACCTGTGGTGTCCCTTGGGAGCACCTGCTCCTCCTGACACCCTGTGTCCTTCCCCTCACACCTTGGGACCGTGCCGCCTGCCCTCCGTTGTACAGCTCAGTGTGCCCATCCACGCTTGAGCCCCCGCTGCTGCCGCCCCCGGCCCCCCTGCCGTCCCTGGTGGCGATGTGCCAGCTCAGCCTGGGGCACTCTGGGATCTGGGGGCGCTGGGACAGCAGGCGCTGGGGGGTCTCCGTAGCGCTGTTCCTGCTGTGCTCTCCTGGCAGCTGTCCCCGCGGAGGGCCTGTCCCCGTCGCACTAATACAGGTTGGGAATATTGGGTTTAATGATCTGCAAAATGAGGAGGTAGCGAGCTGACATTTACGAATGGTGCTGCATCCTTCTCTTCCCAGACGCCTGCTAATTTGTTGATATCCCAAACACCTCATAATGATGTGGTACAGTTGCAGCTTGCAAACAAGCATCCCGAGGCCAGGGGCTGCCGGCTGCCCTGCTCCAGGACCCTGCTCACAGGCTTGGAAGCCAGAGAGCAGAGCTGTGGGCCAGGGTCTCCCTGCATGTCTGACAGGACCGGCCCCTGGTTCCTGCTATGTGCCCCACATGCTGGAGGCGTCCCCCATCTCCTCCCTGTGTGACTACCCACTCTCCAGGGCCTCTGGAGGCTCTTCTGCTACGCCAGCAAAAAGCGGGAGAAGGGATGGGAGTGGGAGAAGGGACAGCATGCAGGGAGAGGCTGGATGTGGCTGGGAGATGGTGAAGAGCGGAGGTGACAGAGGAGACTTTGCTTCGAGAGTGAGGCTCAGTGCCAGCTCTGCTTCCTGTTTTGCTGATGTTGAGTAGAATCCTGCTCCTCTCTGCTGGACCTGCTGGGACGCAGAGAAGGTGTCCTACACTATTCTGCACCCACCTGCTCAGGAAGGAGCCAGCTGGGAAGCTGTCTGGCATGGAGGGCTCTCTGAGCCTGGTGTGCTGGCATGGAGATGCTCCTGCCATCTCCTGTGCTGAACTCCCCCTTCTCACGGGGGAAGAAAGTGCTGCCCTGGGCCTTTGTGCTGGCGTGGAGGAGCCCTGTCCAGTGCCCTGTGTAGAGAGGAAATTGCTGTGCCATGTCCAAGTGCTGGGAGCATGGTCCTGCTGCACTGGGTGGAGACCAGAGGGAGATTGCTCCATCCTCTGTCCTCACAGAGCTGCTGTGGATCCTGGTGCTTCCAGGACAGGGGAGCAGCCCCCCATATTGTTGCTTGTGCTCTGAGAGTGCTGCCCCAACCTGTGTGGAGGCACCTCGGGTAGGGGTGAGGGATGGGGACAGCCTGTCCCACTGCAGGAACACGCTGCCTGGGGTGACCTGCTGCGCCCCACGGAGAAGCAGGGTGTCCGTGGAAAAGGAGGTGGGAAGTACTGCTGCCGTGGCTCCACGTCAGGGTCCCCACAGGACGGTCTCTGGGCTGGGCACCAATGCAGGGTGTAGCCAGAGCCCTTTGTAGAGCCAGGACCAAGCTGTGCCCCAACTCTGTGTTGAAGCTGAGGCGTTTTTAGCCCCCAACTCAGTCTGCTCAGAGCTGTGTTTCCCCCCCCACTCAGAGCATAGAGAGGGGACTTGGCACGAGCTGTGAGGGCAACACTCCCTGTCACTGCTGCTCCCCTTCCTTTTCCTCACTGGCATCCCACAGGTGTCATTGGGACACACCGTTCCACTGGGCACCTCACCCCCAGGACTGCCTTGAGAGCAGATGCAAGGGAGCTTGCATCTTGGTGGGCACTTCCTTACCCTCCTGCTGTCCCTTTGGTCTGGCTCCTGGCCGGACACACAGGATGTCCATTCCCTCATTCTTGGCAGTCCCGTGGTGCTGCTCTGCTGTCCTGAGGATGCTTCCCCCCGAGGCTGGCGTGTTGGCAGAGGGAGGGTGACTGCCCTGGGGCTGCTCATCTCGCTGTGGTCCCTGCCAGTCGTCTCGGCTGCCGGTGGGGTCTGAGTGCCATGTGGCCCTGCTGTCCTGGCCATGCCCTCCCTAATCCTGCTCCTGTTCAGAGCCCTCGTTCCTGGGCGGTGTTGGAAGAGGGGTCGTGGGGTTAACACCCATTAGCAGAGCCGGCTCACACCAAACTCTGCTCAGCAGCTCTTTACGGAGCTCAGTCTTTAAAACATCATCAAAAAATCATCAAGAGAGAGAGAGGCAGCGCGCTCATTTCCACTGCCCACTAATTCTAATGGAGCTGGTGTAATGGGCTCCCACCAGCGCGCTGGGGGCAGCCGCAGGGCTGGGGGCCGGGCTCTGCCATCTGGCCCCTGGGTAGCCGCTCACTCAGAGGCAGCTGGGAAGGGCTCCCTGCTCCTGTAGGAGTGGCTTCCTCTGAGGTCTGAGCCCTGTCAAGTTGGAGCTGAAAAGCCCTGGGACTTCTCTGGCCTCTGAGAAGGAGCCTGTGCCCATGTGTGGGGCAGGAGAGGGAGTTCTGCCAGCTCTGCTTCAGCAGAGGTAGTCTAAACCCTTCTGCTTATGTCATCTGCTTGGTGCTACCCTTTCATCCAGCCAGAAATGGCCTTGCCACACTGGGAACCTGTACCTCTCCCCAGAAGAAGCTGAGAATGCCCACTGCTTTCCCTAAAACAAGGACTCGAGTCTGATCCAACTTGTAAGGGTGCCTTGGGGAGCTCAGGAACTGGTCCCAGACCATCCCAGAAGGTGGGTCTGCACAGTATTCAACACTGCTGCAAGTCCTTGATTCCCTTCCCAGCTCTGCTGAGGCTCACGTGTGAATCCAGGGGGTGATCCCACAGTGTCACGCTTTCCTGTCGTAGTCCTGCTGTGCTGAGGCCTCCAAAGACATCCAGCCCCATAGTGCCATCCTGCACTATGAGGTGGGGAGTTTGCCTTAGTGCAGCACAAAAGCTGTAGTCCTTTGTTAGCTCTTCCCGGGCTCCGAGAGCAACAGGCCCTTTGTTCGGCGTGAAGCTGGAATCCAGGAGGCACAAAGAAGGAAGGGAACAGAGGTCCTGCATCTTGCAGAGCTGGCACCAGGGCTTTGGTTGGACTGGGACTGCTCCCACGGCTGGGACTGGGCGGCCCCAGAGCTCTGGAATGTCCCTCAGCTGTGACAATGGGAAAGTCCATCTGAGTCAGGTTGGATCTCCAGAAATTTCTCTCCCAGAAGGAGGGAGCCTCCTGCCCTAACATGAACGTCCTGAGCAGAGTGCTGGGAGCCACATGGAGCCCCCCGCCCCAGCATGGTACATTAAGGAGCAGCAGTGAGCCCCACACCAGAGCCCTGGGCAGGCAGAATAGGCATTTACTTCCCTGGGAAGTGTACAGGTGCAGGAAGGCTGGGGCTGGGATTCCTGCCTGCCTGCTGGTGGGGAGGTGCTGGGCAAGCAGGAGACGGGAACAAGGAGGATGGAGCCATGTGAGCTCACAGCAGGAATCCTCACTGTGTCCTGCTGACCATGATGTCCTCTTCCTGCTGTGCAGAAGGGGCTCGGCAGCAGGGAGGACTTTTAAGTGCATCCAGTGCTTCCCAAGTCCAGGCCGCTGGCTTGGGCTCTGCAACACAGTGGCAGCAGCCACAGGTGGCTCAGACCACAGAAGGAGGAGGTTTGAGGAGAACAGGGCCTGTTCTGATGTGTCAGGGTCCCCCAGGAGTGCTGTCTGCAGACGCTTCTCCAGCACCTGGGCAGCCTCTGCCCTAGGGAGCTGCTGCTCACTCCTTCCTGGCTGGCAGTGCTTGGCCCTGGGCAGCCACCGGTCCTGTGGCTGTGGGGCGATGGTCCTGGCTCCCCTGCAGTCTGCAGGCTCCCTGCTTATGCCTGGGTCTGGCAGCACTCACTGAGGCTGGTGCCAGCAAGCCAAGGAGGCAGTGCCTGTTAGCCTGGCTGTTGGCTGGTTATTTCTTCTCCCAGTATTCACAAGTTAGCAGCTGTATATTTTCCAAGAATCTTGTTCTTGAGCTGGGACTTGGTGTCTGTGGGGTCCCTCCTGCGGCTGAGAGCTGGAGGAAAGGGCAAAGTGCTGGACAAGTGGGATGTCCCAGTTACGCCTGTGCATCGCAGAGAGGGGAGAGTCCAGCAGCGTGGCTAACTGCCCGCTCCCTGCAGTCTGTCATCCTCCTCAGGGCTCAGAGTCTCATTCCAGCAGGAGAGAGGCAGTTGCAGGCTCCTTTCCCCAGAGGAGGAGTCCCAGGCTGATGCAGGGTGAAATGAGTAAAAGAGCCTTGCCTTCCTATCTGGGAAGGGCAAGCCAGGACAGGCCCTCATGCTGGAGTCATTCCATCCTCCCCCAGGCTCTGATGGTGTGGAGAGCTGCCCTTGTGTTCCCGCAGCAGTTCACGGGCGCTGGTGATCTCCAAGCCTGGGACTTGTCAGTGCAGGTGCTGACCACAAGCCTGGGAGAAAGGGCTGTGCTCTCCCATGCCCAACGGACCTGGCTTTCCTAAGGAGACTTCCCAAGGCTGCACCATGTTCTGGGGACGTTCGTGAACACAGCCTGGCTCAGATGGGCCCAGGCGGCCCCACAGTAGCCGAGGGTGGCCGTGCCCTTGGTGGGACCCAGCCAGGGCCTCTGCAGCCATTCACTGGGGCTGTGGCAGCTCCTCAGTCCCTGCTTTCTGCTGCTTCCCTCCACACTGAGGGACTTCTGTGCTGCAGAGAAGTCAGGGAGAGGAGGGGACCTCCCTCAAACCCCTCCAGACTCCCCTGCTCACCTCCCCACGTTATGCCCGGCGTGCATATACCCTGCCAGGCTTGAGGCCAGCACAGCTCTGCCTTGATGTGGACCGGAGGCCCCTCGGCCTCCGTGCTGTCTCTGGAGCTGAGCAGTTGACTCCCTGCTTTTAATAGAGAGCTGGGAAGGCACATTATGGAGATGAGGGTGTTATTTGCATAACGCTAATTAGGTAATTACAAATCATTTTGCTATGAGCTGAAGCGTGTGCTGTGACATAACGTTTATTAGTCATTCCATTCAGGCCCCGCTTAGTTAAGTCATTTACTGCACTAACTACTGAAGTTGGCAATAAAAGGTAAATGCTGGTGCTGGGTGTGAGGCTGAGACATGACACCCCATGAACTGTGCCCGTGGGGGGCTGCGTGAGGCAGAGCCAGGCTGGCAGGTGTTAGCAGGGCAGAACACCTTTGAAGCCTTGGTGAAGAGCTGCCTCTGAGCCCACCGCACAGCCCTTCTTGCACCACTCGTGGGCGGGCACTGAGCACTGGTGCTGGGGCTGTCTGCAGGCACCGGCTCGGTGGAGGAGCCGATTTCACTGCTCCAGAGCTTGGCAGCTTTCTCTGAGGGTGGGACACAGGGTAGGGAGAGTGGACACCAGCCAGTGGAGCTGTGTGGGGCAGAGGGAGGGAGGACTGGCACAGAGCTCTTGATTCTACTCTGCAGGCACTTGCCTGTCCCAGCCTCCTGGGCTCTGCTGCTGCCTCAACCCTGCCATGTGGGGATGGCAGTGGCCTGCAGGGACCTGTCTCATGGCAGACCCCCTCCTTCCCAGCCCTGTGTCATGGCACACCTTTCTCTTCCAGAACCAGATGAGCCATTTGAGTTCATTATCGTGTCGCTGACGGGCCAGACATGGCTTTTTGAAGCCTCGACATCAGAGGAGCGGGAGCTCTGGGTGCAGGCCATTGAGAGCCAGATCCTGGCCAGCCTGCAGGGCTGTGAGAGCAGCAAAAACAAGGTAAGAGGCCTTGGCCAACTTCTGTTCTGTCTTCTCTGGCATCTGCTTTGTCACATTCCTCCATGTCCCACACTTGCCTTTCTGTCCACACTGAAGCCTGTCTTGATCCCTGTGCTCCCAGGGAGGGTTCAGTCCCAGTCCCTTCCCTGGGACTATGCAGTTCCCCCCAGGTTTCTTGTCCCCTCTTCCCGCCTGGCTCTGGCCCCATGGAGTACTCTGCATCCCATGTGGCTGGATCCTGCACGGTTCATTCCCTCCCTGAACATCTCTGCCCTTTCTCCCCACTCTGGCCCACTGTCCCCTGCTCCTCTGGCGCACACCTGGCCACTCCAGACCCTGTTGTCAGAGCCCCCATGCTATCCAGCCTCGCGGAGTGTGGTGTGGCACGCTAGGAGGGGTGCAGGACACGTGGTAGAGTGGCTGGCCTGCAGTGAAGGGGGTCTCGTGGGGTTCTTTGCAGGCTCGGCTGGGCAGCCAGGGCGACGCGCAGGCCATGCAGGCCGTCCGCACCGCACGCGGGAACAGCTTCTGCGTGGACTGCGATGCACCGAGTAAGAGATGCTACCCTGGGTGGGGGGCTCACCCGTGAGGGGAGGGCGCTCCAGCCGCCCCAGCCACCCCCTCTCTCAGCCCAGAGAGACCTGCTCTGTGTGTCTGTCCTGTCCTCTCCTGCCATGGACCTACTCCTCGGGGTTGGGGTACAGACACACCTGCCACACTGGCCAACCTGAGGTCCTGGCCTCTCCATGCCCACCCCTCCCAGGGACCCTGAACTGGGAAGGGTTTGGTGGGCAGGTGCCTGTAAATACGAGTCTGAACCACATGAGATGGGCTGGTGAGTCTTGGCAGGTATTAACTCTCCCCCACTGATCCTGCTGCCCTCAGATCCGGACTGGGCCAGTCTGAACCTGGGCGCTCTCATGTGCATCGAGTGCTCCGGGATCCATCGCAACCTGGGCACCCACCTGTCCCGTGTGCGCTCCCTGGACCTGGATGACTGGCCTAGCGAGCTTCTCATGGTCATGACGGCCATCGGCAACGCGCTTGCAAACGCTGTCTGGGAGGGAATGGTGGAGGGGTACCCCAAGCCCACGCCTGAGAGCAGTCGGTAAGGGAGGTGGTGAACCCCAGAGATGCTTCTTGGGAACCACAGCAGGAGGGCTGGGGGACACTACAGGGGGTTGGGAGCAGCCACTGAGGCAGGCAGGATTCCTCGAGATGATCCAGTGTTGGGGGTCCTGCCTGCCTGCGAGGCACTGGCCACCCTCTCCTGCCATCCTGCTGGGGCAGTGGGGCTCCGTGGCGGCCCCAGCCATGCGGTGACCGTGAGAGCTGAGGCTGGCTGCAAAGCCGAAGGGGTTAACAGAGATGGCTTGGCAGCGTCGTGCAGGTCTCCAGGGTCTGTCCCTTTCAGGCCCTTGTCTGGCCCTATCGGAGCCACTCTGCTGTCACTCATCCCAACAAGAGCCCATTCTGTGGCTTATCAGCGGCTGAGCGCGGGTCAGGGGGCGGCGGCAGTGAGCATGCTCGGCGCGGGGCATCGGTGGCCGCCCGCCAGATGCAGATGGATAGAAAGGCAGCAGATAGCGGCGGGACGGCGCACATCGATCCGCCGGCCCCGCGGCCCCGGCGGGACGGACGCGGACACCGCCTTTGTTTGCACCAGGCGAGACGGCGGCGGCGATAAGGTGCCTCCCGTGGCACTGGGCTCGCGTGTGCAGCACTAACCTCCTGCCGCTGGCCGTGGCCCACACACAGGCACGGGATGGGGACGGTCCCTGTGCTGCCACGGCGTGGGCACACAGCCCTGGGGTGCGAGGGGCTCCAGCGTGGAGGTGCATAGGGACGGGTGTGGGGTCTGGGTGCAAGACGCTGCTGCTGTACAGGCATGGATGTAAGCGTACAGTGTCCAAAGGGAGCTGTAAGGAGGCGCAGTGAGTCAAGCAGGTGTCCAGAGTGGGGTGACAGAGCCCCAGTGGCAGCTGTGGGCACAGGGGCACGGCAGGGGCTATGCAGAACATACCTGGGTGTGACAGATGTTCGCTGCTCACACAGGTATGTTCACGTGGCAGTGCTGATGCTTATGTCCTTTTGTGCATGGGGCCCAGGCGAGTTGTCTCAACTGTGACAGTGACAATGTCCTGTCTGGCAGGGAGGAGAAGGAGCGCTGGATCCGGGCTAAGTATGAGCAGAAGCTCTTCCTGGCCCCGCTGCCCCAGTCTGACATCCCGCTGGGGCAGCAGCTGCTGCGGGCTGTGGTGGAGGATGACCTGCGCCTCGTGGTGACACTCCTGGCCCATGGCACCAAGGAGGAAGTGAACGAGACCTACGGAGACGGAGACGGGCGCACAGCGCTGCATCTCTCTTGCGCAATGGCCAACGTAGTCTTCACGCAGCTGCTCATCTGGGTAAGACAGAACCTGCAGCCTCCACCACAGTGTTTCTGGTGCTATCCCGGTGCTTCCCCACCTCCCTGCTACCAGGGCACAAGGCACCCTTTATCCATCCTGCTTCCGTGGGTTCCCCCACATGCCCACTGGCGCTGATCTGCCCACCCTCTTGGCTCCCTCTCCCTGCCCACTCTCCCAGCTCCCTCTTCCTGCCTACCCCAGAGCCCCTCTGCTCCCTGCCACTCCCGTGCCCATGGGCACACGGTGCCCAGGTACCGCTGACCAGCTGCTTCTCTCCTGTGCAGTACGGAGTGGATGTGAAGAGCCGGGACGCTCGCGGCCTGACCCCGCTGGCCTATGCCCGGCGAGCCGGCAGCCAGGAGTGCATCGACATCCTGGTGCAGCACGGCTGCCCCAGCGACAGCGCTGCCACGCTGACCCCCAGCCTGCCCCGCCGCAACGCCAATGCCAACAACAACGCCTGCGCCGCGGCGCCGGTTGAGTTCAGCGCCAGCCCCGGCACGGTCTAGCCCTGCACGGGCCCTCCGGTCGCCACACAGCTGCCCTCCAGCCCTGCCGGGGACCAGGGCTGCAGGAGTGGGTCTGAGAGCAGCACAGACGGGCCCCCGTGGTGCTTGCCCCCGCCAGAACCCCCGTTCCAGCCAAGAGGAGGCTGGGAGCCAGCCAGGAGCCAGCATCCTGCTCCTCTGCGCTGGGTCCAGCCAGCTCTCGCCGTGCAGCTGTGCAGACCCGGTGCTGTCAGCTTGTGGAGGGGCTCCCACATAATCCCCACATAATGGGGGCTCCAGTGCACCCCATTCTCGTGACCGGTACATGGACGGGGAGGCAGTTTCTCCTGCCCCCCCATCACACACATCTGTAGGTAAAGCAGGGGCTGGGGGCAGTTCAGGTGTGTAGCCCTCACCTGCACAGCAGTACCAGGGAGGCTGATGGCTGCACCCACTCCCTCAGGCAGGTCAGTTTGGGCACTTCCCTCCTGCTCTCCATCCATGTTGGCCTCACCACACCCCCCAGTGCAGTGGTGAGGTGGGGGGCAGCAGGAGGTGCATATTTCTCTGTTGCACCCCCATGCTCCTCTGCTCCTGGCTGGTGCAGGAGGGATGCACGCACCGATACCGCTCCCCGTGCGCTGATGCAAGGGTGGCATCTCCCCAGCGCAGCCCCTGGACAGAGGCTTCCCCAGCCTCCCTGGTGACCTGGAGGGGGAAGAGGATGGTCACCTCGGGATTCCCAGCTCTGTCTGTCTGTCTGTCTATAGAGTCACTGTCCTTCCAGGTTAAAGCTCCAAGCTCCAAGCCATACACAGTGTCTCCATCAGAGCCTCCCGCTGGCTCCCGCTGCTGCCCAGGTGGGGCTGGTCTCCGGCTGAGCAAGAGGAGAGGAGAGGAGCATCTCTCTTTGGATTGGGGTGAAGCCTCTAGCTGAATGCTGGAACCCCAAGGCTTTGGACACTGCTATGGAATGTCTCTGTCATTTGTGTATAAAATGTACATTGGAAATATTTATATGGACACTCTGTATATACGGTTTCTTTTCCATGAGTTGCCCTGTGTGTGTTATCTGCAGCCAAGGAGATAAAGGCCAATAAAGCAACCCACCTCCTGCCAGGCCAGCGTCTCAGCGTGCTGCCTTTGGAGCCTCCGATGCAGCCTCGGTTTACAGCTGGGTCTGGTGACTCTCCAGCCCACACTGACAAATGTTCAGCCTCTTCTCCGGCTTGGGCTCTGATAACAGCAGTCCTCTTCCAAACCAGGCCCCTGGGACACGGCAGAGTGCGTAGGTGTGAAGGTGAGATGTGCCAACCGTGGGGCACTGAGGGTCAATGCCAGAACATGGCCCCAGAGGAATGCACAGCTCTGGCAGGATGGGAGATGGGCACAGCAGAGGGGTGTGCTGGAGAGGGGACATGCAGGGCAGGAGTACTGGGCCAGCTGGTCCCTGTGCACAGGACAGCGAGTGTGAAGCTGGGATGGGGCAAGGCAGAGATGGGCAGGGAGCGATGGGCTGCCGGGGCGAGCGAGGAGTCTGCTATGGCTACAGAAGACCGGGTGTCATTGAGTCCCAAGGCACAGGCAGACCCCTGAGCAGTGAAGGGAGCCGTGTGTCTGCTCTGCCAGCTCTGACTTTGAATGCTTCTCATAGCTGTGGGCAAAGCAGAGCCCCAGTGCTGGCGGTTCCAGGCTGGCTGCACCCCAGGCCACACCACAAACTGCAGTTCAGGGCTCCAGTGTCTCTTTGTGCTGTGCTGGGGTCCAGGCTCTGCTGCACTCGGACTGGGCACAGGCCTTGGGCCCCAAGCCTGTGTGGCAGTGCTGCAAGGAAGGGAGGTGCCAGGACACCCCCACCTGCCACAGGTACCTCAGCTATCCCTGTCAAACCCCTGCTGCCTCCTCCTTGTGCCTCTCCTGTGGCAGAGGGCTGCCTCGCTGGGGGCTGCAGACGGTGGCCTCAGCCCCCCCATGCCTTGGTGTATTCCAGCTGTGCGTGCCCGTGCCATCATCCTGGTCCTGGTCCTGGTCCCGCTTCCACTCTGGCCCCTGCACCCATGTCACCCCTCATTCCTGTCTTCTCGTGGTGCCCATGGGTGCCCCCACACCGGCCCCGGCCCCAGCCCAGTGCTGGGTTTGGTTAATTTCCTGGCGACTGCATTAGCGGGAATGGAAGCCGAGGGACGGCAGCTCCTCTGGGGCCCATTAATCATCCCCCTCAGACAAGCTGCCTTGATTACAAGTGGCAAGAAATTCATTAGGGCTGCGGCTCTGACAACTTTTATCTGCGCGGCTGGATCTGACTCATTAGGCAGCCAAATTAAAGCCATGATGGGCCCTGATGAAATTCACTGCTTGTTTATCTTGTGCGATCTGATACATCTGCCCATACATCATCTCCCGCGCGGGATCCCGCCCTACCCAGCCTTGGCGCCTCCCTTCCCATCCCAGCCCTGCCCCAAGCCCCCGGGTGCCCTGCCTGGACCCAGCTCTGACCCCAGAAGACCCCTCCCCTGCTCCCACACTCTGCCTGTGGCATCGGGTCCAGAGTCAGGGCTGCAGGCGATGACCATGCCACCAGGAGCCATGCGGGGACAGCTCTGGAATCAAAATCGTGCAATACCCTGAACTGGAAGGAACCCACAGAAGATCGTCAGCATCCAGGGTCTGGGACCACACAGTCCTGAGCAGCTCCCCGCGGCCCATGCAGTGCTGGTGGGGGGTGCAGCCCCCTCAGGGCACCCAGAGCCCTGGCCAGGTCCTGCTGGCAGTGGCACTGCTGTGGGCACACAGCCCTGTAGAGACAGGCCCTATGCCCTGCTGCCGCCCACGTATTGCAAACAGGTGCTGGGGATCCCGGTGATGCTCCTTTGGCACCCTGGCGCAGGGAATGCCACCAGATCCCCGCAGGCTCTGACACCATCCCAAGGAGCCTCCACACGGCAGTGGGCCAGATCCCACCAGCAGCACCAATCGTGCCCTGTCCTGCCTTGCCCCAGCCCAGCATTACCCCAATGCTGGAGCACATCTGGGTGCCAAGGTGACCAATGGGGCTTCACATGGCCCTGGGCCAGGACAGGCTGAAGCAGGAGCTCCATGTCTGTGTTCAGGGGAAGAGGTGTGTGTCCATGTTTAGGGGCAGGAGCTGTGTGTCTGTGTTTAGGGGCACTCTGTCTGTTTTTGGGGGCAGGAGTCAGGTGTCTGTGTTCAGGCTGATGCCAGGGAAGGCACAGGGGGCCAATAAACCCTCTGCTCTGCTGTACACCAGAGGACTGTGCCAGGGCAGCAGCACAGTGGGACTCTCCCTGTGTTATGTGGCCCTGAGCAGCAGCAGTGACCGCTGCAGCTCCGTGGCAGCACCATGAGGACCGTGCCCAGGCAGCCAGCAGCACTCACACCATCGAGCTGAGGCTGGAGCAAGGGGGAGGGAGGTGGGTGCCACAGGACAGGAGCCAGGGATGCAGACTCGTGCCATGAGTAGATCCACAGTATGCAGCCTCAGGCTGGAAAACAGCCATACCACAGGTTTGCAGCACTTCTCAGAGAGCCTGGGCACAGCCAGAAAAAGCCCCACAGGGTACAACTTACAATTGAAGCCCCACAGGCCTTCTTGGAGCTCCAGCTGAGCAGGCACAGCCTCCTGGGGATCTGTAGGTGGGCAGCAGCAGGGCATGGGGCAGCACCGCCCAGCCCCGAGGCCACTGGGATCACATGCTGAGCACATGCAGAGGTGCCTTCATGAGAGATGCCCAGAGCAGAGATCCTGCCACAGGGCTGTCCCTTCATGTGTCCAGTCAGCCTTGCCTCTGGGAGGAAAGACACAGGTGTGACAGCTCCCAGCTCCCTTGGCCTGTGCTCACTCAGGTACAGCACCAACACACTGCTACAACACCTGCACCTTGCACCCATTCGTGGGTATTGGTGCAGACGCCCACAGCACAGGGACTCTCAAAGCCCTATGGGGAGTTCCAGCCCAGCTGGTGGGGACAGGCTGCAAAGGAGTTGGGGAGTGGTCAGAGGGAGCTCATGACCCTTCCCAGGTGCCAGCCATTGGGACATTGTTTCTCTCCTGCACCTGAGTTGGCCCTGGAGCCACTGGCTAATGAGTAACACCAGCACCATATTGTGGGCCATCACATCTTCATACAAGCCCCTTGTCAGGGAATGCCGAGAACCAGATTTGTTGTGCTGAGTGAATAAACACTCTGTGGGATGCAATCCCTGCTCCTTTTGCAGTTCTTTAAGAACCACTATACAGGTAAACAAGTGGACAGGTTTAGGTAGGGAGAATTCCCTTTTAAATGCTGAAATTGCCTTCCTTAGGGCAAATAAGTCTTGTTCATATGAATGTGTGTACATATATGTGTATAAATGTATTTATATAAACAAACACGTGTCCATTTACATACACACTGTATGTATTTATCTCTGTGTGTCTGCACCTGTATCTGCCTTTTACTCTCTGTGTGTGCACACGTGCGCGCCCATGTGTGGTACATGCGTACCAGTGTGTGTGTTTGCATTCCTTCCCCACCAGTTCCTACTCCAGGACACAGGATAACAGCCAGAAGCTGGTAGATGGGAAATTCCAAACAGATGCAAGGGAAAAAACATACTAGGAAGGTGGTTGGACAGTGGTACAGGGGCCTGAAGAGGAGGGGTTACCCACCCTTGGAGATACTGGAAGTCAGATGGGCAAGTTCTTCAGCCTCTTGAATGGGACAAGCTTTGAGCAGGTGTTGGAGCAGAGACCTCCCAAGGCCCCATCCAGCTTCATGGCTCAATTGCCCTGGGTCTGTCTTTACTGCCCAGTTTTTCATTGTAGCTCTCCTTCTCCCACCAACCCCATTCTGACACAGCACCCAGAGATCCAGCTCACGGGGGCCCCCGCAGCTCTCCCATCTGAGGACGGACCACAGCTGCTTCGTGCAGTGCGGGCAGTGCTGTGCACCGTGCTCGCTGTGCAGTGTGGGCACTGCCCTCTCTGTACAATATGGGCAGTGCCGTGCACTGTGCTCGCTGTGCAGTGTGGGCACTGCCCTCTCTGTACAATATGGGCAGTGCCCTCTCTGTACAATATGGGCAGTGCTGTGCACTGTGCTCGCTGTGCAGTGCTTTGCTCTCTGCTGTGCAGGAGGCACCAGAGCCATCACAAAGCTCAGGGTTCACAGGGAGCTCTGCTCTGCTCTGCTCGGTGCCAGGAACACTGTGCTGCTCTGCAGCTCTCTCCAGCAGCGCTGGTGACAGCATGAGTCTGTCACCTCCAGCAGCAGTACACAGAGCTGCACCTCTGCAGCATTTGTGGGGATTTAAACGTGGCTGTTTGTAGGGTTGCAGTGTGTGTGGGCTCTGGGACTGGTCTAATACACAACAACAACAACAATCTTCCATGCAGCTGAAAACTGTACATGTTGTATCCACCTCAGTGGCAGTCGATGGATGAGAATGCAGTGGAGCAGGAGTGCTCTGCACATGGATTTCGGGTGGGCAGTGGCCTGTACGGTGAGGGAGGTGAGTTAAAGGCACAATAAACCAGTGCTGCCACCAGGGCAGGACATATCAAGCCAGCGTCAGTTAGAAATGCCCAGTGGGAATAAGGGAGTTCTTGGACCTTAAAATAAAACTTGACTCCTTTTAATGTCACTGCCCCAACCCTAGAGCTGTGGACACTTTCTGGAGTGTTGTGGTTAACGTGCACTGCTGTGCTGTGATCGGCTGCAGTGGCACAGACCCCTCATGTGGACACATTTGTAGTGGCAGAGCCCTGCTTGTAGCTGCAGAATGGCTTTACCCTGCCCCCCGCCCTCCCACACAGAGACGTGAGCACCAGTTCATGTGCAAGAGCCATTGCAGTCGCTGCAAACAGCTGTGTCCCCTGTGCAGCCGCGTAGCACAGCTCAGTCCCTGTCTCAGACCAACACCCACCTGAGGAGGGAGGAGTGGTGCAGGTGCAGGCAGCTCTACCCCAGCCTGTTGAAAAGGGAGCTGACAGTTTTCCTGAGAGCAGGGCACTGGGGGCTGCTGCTAAAGGTCATTCACTCCCCTGATCCAGAGGGAATGCCAGCAGGTGTTGCTACCTGAACGGGACAAATTCATGCTGGGGATGCTGTGAGCAACACCAGGCCAGGCAGTTCCTGAGGATACTTTCTTGTTTCCAGGTCAGTGGTGCAGGGACAGAGGCAGGTGTCCTGCAGTGGAAGCCAGCTGTGCTAGGAAACCAAATCCTGAAAGGATCCCGCAGAACTGTCTCGGGACCTGCAACAAATATTTCTGTGGAAAAAGGCACCCCCCAAGGACATCTAGAAGCACAGCTTTGTCCAAATGGTTGCTCTGACCTGAGCTGTGTCTGTGTCTGTTGGCCACAGAAGCCAACTGGAGCCAAGGGGCAGGGACAGCCACCCCCCAGTGAAGTTCCAGGGCACTGCAGGAGGACTCAGCTGTACAGGCTGAGCATGGACCCCACACTCCAGGTGAACAGAATGTACCTGCCGAAGAGGGAAGGGACATGGGGAGGGAGCACTGCTCCCCAGGCAGCATAGAGATGGCCCAGCCCTTGCTATGGCATCAGGGAGGGCGCCCAGGAAGGCGGAGTCAGCTCTGGCTGTCATGGGTATTTCCTGCTCTCCCAAGCTGTGTCTCCCAGGGAAGGTGACAACGGCTGGCTGGACCCTTTGTGACCCTAACTCCCTATCAAACCTCTGAGCAATTAGTGCCTCAGCAAAACCTTGGAGAGAGCCTTCCCCCTCTCCAGGAACCTCTGGTGGCATTGCAATGGGTGTTGCTACCACAGCACAGGCATAGGAGCTCCCTTGCCCCATGGACTCACTGATATTTGTCAAACCAGAGCAAAGGTTCCCAAAGCTGGACACCCAGGGAGCCACGTGGCCCTTGTGCTGTTGACTGGGATTGCAGCTGTGCAAAACTGGATCTTCATGGGGTTCTGGGGTTGGGCTCAGCATCTGAGATGGCTGGCTGCGGAAGCAGCATCTCATGCGATAGCTCTCAAGAGCAGAGAAAGGCTGGCCTGGATGTGCGAGCCCTTTTTGTTGTAGCTCCTGTCCCGGGGCCTCAGCACCAGGGAACCGGCTGTCCCGGGCCGGGGCAGGGGCCGCAGCGGTGCTGGGAGTCTGCAGCAGCCCACGCATCCCCCACCCCGGGACGAGCTGCGGAGGCGGTCCCGAACCAGTCCTGGCCCCGGCTCCGCCGGCGGGAAGGCCGACCTGGGGATGTTCCCAGGCGCTTCCCGGCCCCCTCCTCTTCTCCCTCCCGAGTCTCGGCAGCGGCCCAGTAGCGGGTGCAATGGAGCCCGCAAGGCCACCGCTGCTGCTCGCAGAGCCTCCGGCTCCGCGGGCCCCGGTACCGGCACCGGCCTAGGGGCGGGTGAGCCCCGGAGCCTCCCCTTCTCCCCGTCCGCTCGCCCTCCCCGACCTCCGCGGCCGCCCCTCGGGGTCGGCGCCGCCGCCCGCTGCCCGTGCCCCGGCCCGTGCTCGTGTCCCTGTCCCTCTCACTGTCCCTGTTCCCATCCGTCTCCCTTCCTTGTTCCCCTTCTCTGCCCGCGCCTGGCCGGGGCTGCGGGACCCCCGTCCCTGCAGCGAGGAAGAACGTGGTCTTGCTCCATAGAAAATAATTTATTGAAATCACAGCTATACATGGGCGGGCGCCAGCGGCAGCGCGGGCCCGGCCCGGCTCAGCCCGGCCCGGCGGGCAGCCAGGGCCCGAGGGCCAGGCGGCCGCACTCCCCATGGCACGGACAGAAGGACACGCTGCCGTATGTACAGAGTTTACACGGAATAAATAAGGGACATGTACACAGGAGTGGGAGCGGGCGCCCGGGCCCCTCCCCGCCGCCGCCACCCGCCCCAGGGTCCGGGAGCCCCGCCGGGCTCAGGGCCGGGCGCCCTGCTCGATCTGCTGGTGCTGGCTGCGCACGGCGAAACGATTGACGTGCACCGGGATGGGCACCACGATCTTGGGGTTGCGGACGGGCTCTCCCGAGCGGTTGCTGACATTGCCGGCCTTGATGCGTTTCCACTTGGCGCGGCGGTTCTGGAACCAGATCTTCACCTGCACCTCGCTCAGCTTCAGGGCATGTGCGATCTGCGAGCGCTCCGTCAGGCTCAGGTACTTCTTGCAGTGAAACTCCTTCTCCAGCTCCAGCAGCTGCTCGCTGGTGAAGGCCGTGCGGCGCCGGCGGCTCTTCCCGGCCCCGGAGCCCGGCGGGGGCTGCTCGGCGGCGGGGCCGCCCTTGCCCTTGCCCTTGGCTCCCAGCGCGGTGCCGGCAGCTGCCCCGTCCAGGAAGGGCTCCTCCTCGCTCTCGCCCGCCGAGCTCTCCTCCTCCCGCTCGCTGCACGGCGTCGTCGCCGACTTCACCTCCAGCTTCTCCTCGTCCGAGCTGTACGCCTTCCCGTCTGCGGGGCACACAGCGTCAGTGTCCGCCGGCGCGGCCCGCCGCCCGCACCCCGCCCCGCCGCCCGCACCCCGCCCCGCGCGGGGTCCCTCAGCTCCCAGAGCCCCCGCAGCCGCGGGGGAAGCTCTCCCCGCTCCCTCGGCGGGAGGCTGCAGCTCCTCCCGCAGTCTCGGACCCCGTCACTACCGCGTCCCGCAGCCCCGGAGCGGGCGAAGCAGCGGCCCCGGCCCCAGCAGCAGCAGCCCTGCACCGGCTCCTGCTGCGGGCCGCGCCAGCCGCTCCACTGGCGGACCCCAGCGCCCTGCTCCCCGCAGCCTGCCCGGCTGCAAGGGGCAGCACCGACAGACCCGGCGGCCACCCTGGGGTCTGATACCCTCAGCAGTTGCCCCATCCCCATCCCACGGCCCAGCCGTAGCAGCATCGCGGTCTGTCTAGCAGAGAACATCACAACGCTTCCAGGGCTTGTCTGGACCTTTGCATTGGAAGGTCCATACCTTGTCTCTCAGCTCAGCCCTCCCTGTCCCTTCCCAGTGCACCAGACCATTGACGCCGTTCAGAAAGCAGCCAGCCAAGAGCTGAAGAACTGTCCTGATAACAGCATCCAGAGCCAGCTCCAGCCCAGCAAACCTCTCTGCAGGGCTCTACAGGACATGGGGTGGCCCTCCCCATGGCTCTCCCTAATCCAAGGACACACCATAGCAGACTGTGTGGCCAGGGAACAAGGTGCTGAGGCAGCCGATGCTCAGGGCTCAGCTATGCCCAGCAGTGGGCAGAGGGGCAGGACAGAGCCTGTCAACATCACACAACAGACAGCATCTCATCCCAGGCCACCAGAAAGAATGCAGTGCCTGGATCACCGCAGACACCTCTGTTCAGCTGCCTGTGAGGATATTGATAGGGTACTGGGGTATGAATCTCTTCCTTGCAAGCTTCTTGTATCCCAAACTGCTGCCTGAATGATTAAACAGCCATGGAGCAAGGAAGGACATGGTGGAGACAGAGGGGGGAAAGAGGTCTGCAAGACAGTCAGTTCCATAGTAGAAGGGCTCAAGCAAAGTGAGAAGATGCTCTCAGCTATAGACAGGGGTCATGAAAGGAGGGCCCACAGCTATGCACAAGCAGGTGAAGAAGAAGCTTTTCTGTCATTCTGAGACTACAAGAGACCAAAAAATTCTTCAAGTCTGACCCAAGAGCAGTAATCACTGCTGGAAGGAGTTGTCCTGAAGCACTGCCACTCTATATAATCCAACAGGCAGAAGGAGAAGCAGCAACTCTCCAAACTTCCAAGCAGTGTCCAGGTACTGGCACATGGAACCTGGGCCACTGGATCTCTGGCCACCTCACCTCATCTCAGTGGGAAAGGCAGAACAGCCCTCAGAAGCTTGACAGTGCAGGGTTTAAATGCACAAGCAGAACTGCAAGAGACTACTTGAGCCCAGAAGACATTCCTGGTAGTCTGGTGACTGTGGAGATCCCACATCCCTTGCTAGTCTTGCAGCAAGCCTGTGGCTTCCTGAGAGCAGGTGAGTGGCTTTGGAGATCTGGAATTTTTTCCCTGCTCCTCCTGCTTCCTACAGTGGGAAAGAACACCTTCATCTCTATCCTGCTGCGGAGTGATTTCTTTCTTCCTGAGGGTAGGGGGCAGGGGAAGAGATTTCCCATGTGCATAGAGGGTAAAGACCCAGAGAATTCGTGCTCGTGGGGCTGAGGATTAGCAGCAGGTGGCAAGGAGCACTTTGGCTGCCGCTGCACAGCCTCGTGCAAGCACTTTGCTGAAGAAAAGAAGAGCTTTCACTTCTGTGTACTATCTCTCTCTGGTGGAGCATGACAAGGGTAAGAGGGGCCTGACTAGGTAAGAGAGCTCTTACGAAGAATTCAGTGTCTTCCCCACGGGCTCTTTAGGTCCTTCCCTGGCTCTGCAATTCCCCAGGGACGGCAGATGGCATCCCCACAGCCACACCAGCAAACAGTGCTGGTAGGGCAGCTTGCTCCTGTCAGCCCAGGCTGTGCCCCAGGAGACTGGAAGAAGGCTGAGCAATATGATGGTTTGTAAAACAGGTCCTATCTCTTCTGAAACAGACTCTAAATTTTAAATGGTCTCTAGCACTCTCACATTTGTGTCTTATAAAAGGGCTGGGTTTGCAGTAAGGAACTCATAACTATTTGATAACAGAATCTAAATCAGATGTTTTCACAAAGAAAATTGGTATATTGGTCTGTTGATCACCTACTATGTCCCCAGCAAGGAAGGAATGAAGGCAGGGATCCCACCTGTGTGGTGGGGGCATACTGAGACTTTCAAAGCCTTTGAACATGAAGTGAATCTGTCACGAAGCAAAGCATCATGACTGAAAAATCAACGAGAAGTAGATGAAGAATAGGGCTGACTCGCTGGTTTGCTGTTCACAAAGTCACAGCTGTTCATTGATCTTGTCAGAGACATTGAAGAGAGTCCAAAGGGGGTCACAAAAATGCTCTGAGGACAGGCCAAGGGAGTTGGAGTTGTTCAGCCTGGAGAAAAGAAGGCTCCAGGGAAACCTTATTTCAACCTTTCAGTACTTAATGAGGGCTTATGAGAAAGACAAAGAGAGACTTTTAACAGGGCCTCTTGTGGTAGGACAAGGAGTGATGGTTTTAAACTAAAAGAGGGTCCATTTAGATTAGATATAAGAAAGAATTATTCACAATGAGTGTGGTGAAACACTGGCACAAGTTGCCCAGATAAGTAGTGGATACCACATCCCCAGCAACACTCAAAGCCAGGTCAGACAGGGCTCTGAGCAACCTGATCTAGTTGAAGATGTCCCAGCCCATGGCAGGGGGTTTGGACTAGGTGGCCTCTAAAGGTCCTTGCCAACCCACACCATTCTGTGATTCTATCATTAGGGATGTGGAAGGCATGGTGAAGAGACTTGGGTGTCAGAGGTGACAAAGCTATTCAAGCAGGATAAGGAAGACCCGGATCAGGAATGGGTGTTGTGATGAGCCCTGTGTTGGTAAGCACACACGGAAACAACAGAAACTTCACCCTGTCCCCAGCTGAATGTGCAGTCACTACATCAAACCAAGAAAGAGTCTCAGACTACTGCCTGAATCTCAGAGGAGATCTGTACAGCTCAGGAACAAACCTGCTCTCACAAGAGGTGTGGAGAGCTAGGGATGTTAAGTACCTTTACTCCAGGGGTCATATCTTTGTGGCAGCTGTAGAAATAAACCAGACTTCAAGCTTTGCTGCTTCTCACCACCAGTTTCCCTACAAGTCTCTCCCTGCTCAAGAAGGGTGGCAACAGCTGGAAGCAAGTTTCAAACCCAGTGGATGCTGAGAGAAGCCCTAAAATAGTGCATTGATCCCTTCGACTGATCCAGGAAGCAACTGATCCTTTGTCCATAGACACCAGCATGTGGAGATACTAACAGAGCCTAGGGACAGAGGCAGTCACTCCAGAGTATAAATCACTTAATGTCAGCAAAACAATCAAAAGGAGGCATTTATTCTTCACAAGTTTCTTCTACAGGTAAAAAATCTGTGGAACATCTTGCCATCTTGATGTCGCTGATGTCAAGGTTATCCCTCCTTTCTGGTGGACTCCAGGGGAGATTAGATAAGGCCACAGAAAAAAAACTGGTCGAAGTTTACTAAATATACAGAAACAACACTTGGCACAGGAAGTCTCTGATGTGCAGATGGTTGGATGCGAGGGAAGTATCATTTTAGAACTGAGCATTGCACAGGTTGTGCTCTCTTGCTCCTCCCTGGACAATTGCTTCTGGCTGGGGCCAAGGACTGGATGTGAGTGCGAACTGCATAATAGATAGTTTTTGATAACTCCTTTTGACATGAATCATCTTTCTATTCCTTAATACTGGAAAAAGCTCACAGCAGCCTTCCTGAGTTTCCTCTAAGATGGTTGTAAAACAAACCCCACTGTCGATCTCCAGTTTTGTCTGCTACAGCCAGGACAAACATTAGGTAAAGGAGAAGGTGGGCACATTTGGCCTGACAAATCCCACAGAACTGGGTCCACATGGGCCTGTGCAGAAGGACAAGCATCCTTCATGGCTCCAGAGCAAGCCCAGTGCTCAGAGGCAGCAGGGGATGAACAGCAGTAGCAAGACATCTTCCCTTCCATCATATGATCCAGTTGCAACAGGAAAAGTCTTAGAGGTAGGATTTCTTGGATTCAGAAGTGGCCACGGTCTGGGACAGTTCATCTGAGTCCCCTGGGAGGAGGGAACATATTTGGCTCAGTTATGGAGAAGCCACAGAGGGAGATCAAGCACAATGCAGTTCATCTGCTCACAGACTGGAAAGACGAGGTCATACAGACCTGGCTTTGGCCAGGGCAGAGTTGCTCTCGAGAAGACTTTCACAAAACAAGTAAGATCGCACTGGGCTTTTGATTCAGCACAGAGGCCGGGGAGCCCTGGAGGAGCACCCAATACCCCAATAACCTACAAAGGCAAGGGAGAGGCAGAATGCCCCCTTGTCCTACTGGGGGTGCGAGGTTGAAGGGGTACCTGAGTGAGTGAAATGCTCTTCTGAGGGACGAACAAGGCAGGGCAAGGAAGACATCTGGGCTTACCCAGGAGAGACTAAAGAGAGGAAGGAGAACAAATAGCCAAGCACTGCAAGAAGCAGCAGAGATTCTCAGCACACATCCATGCCAAGAAGCCCGTGAGACAAAGGTGGATCTCAGGAGTGGCCTGGGGAGACAGCTCAAGAGAGGCCACGCCAGAGAAGCAGCAGCTGGCTCGTCTGCGTCTTGCCGCAGGGACCCCTCATGCCCCGTGCTGCAGGACCCGAGGGAGAAGAGGTGAGTGCTGGACCTGGCTGAGAAATACAGAGCAACAAGTCTCTGAGGCTGGTGCTGGCGCACTCGGGGAGCGGTCGCAGCGCACAAAGGCGAGGACCCCGACGGGAGCCGTTCCCGGCCGCACCGGGGGTCCCGGGAGGGGCGGTGCCGCCTGCCCGCGCCGTCGGGCTGAGCCGGTGCGGAGACAGCGGGCGCGGCGGCCAGGACGGAGGAGAGAGGGGCTGCGGGCGGCCGCCTCGGCGCGGGACCTGCTCCACCGTCGCCCCTGCGGGGAGGGCTCCGGGGAAACTTTGGAAAGCCGGTAGTCGCAGCACGGCGACGCCGGGAGGCACCCGCCCGGGACGCGGCATCATGCCGGGAACAAGGCGCAGCTCCGCGCCGCACTAAACGGGACCGGTACGGGGACCGGGACCAGGATCGGTGCGGGCGGGGAGGGCTGCGGACCGAGCCGTGGGACGCCCCGCCACTTTCCGCCTCACTCGCCCCGGGCCGAGTGCCAGGACCTCGGAGAGCTCCGTGCAGCTGGTCCGGCAGGGGCTCCGGGCCGCGGCGCTCCAGTCCCGCCGCGGCGGCCGCCAGGACCGGCCGCTCTCCCGCCCCTCCTGCCCCACGGCCCGGCCGAGGCAAGCGAAGTTTGACTCCCATCCGCGAAAGCTGCGGACCAGGCCTGGGACGGAGGGGAAACGGTTCGGTCCACCCGGCTCGGCCCGACGGGCCGGGCCGGGAGAGCAGCCGAGGGCAGGTCCCGCAGCCGCGACCCGTGGCGACCCCGCCGTCCTGCCCGCCGCGCCCCGGCCCCCAGCACCTCCGCTCCGCGGCTCCCGTCCTGGCGAGCTCCGGCCCGCAAGAACGCCTTTCCCCGGGTGCCAGCTGGCACGGCGGAGAGAACCCGGGCAGGTCTCCCCGGGACTGCGGGGGTCCGGCTGAGGCGGGGCGGCTGCTCTCCGCCGGGCAGGACGGGCCCGCGCCGCTCTTACCTGCAAGGCCGGGGAAGGGGTCCGGGAAGTGCAGCGGCGGCTCGGCCGGCCCCTTGTCGCGGCCCGGGGGCAGCTCCTCCGCTTCCAGGCCGTCGGCGCCGCGCCGGCAGCCGGCGTCGGGGGTGGAGCGCGGCGGGGGCAGCTCCTGCGGCGGGTAGAAGCCGTCGGGGGGCTCGGAGAAACTGGGCAGGGCGGTGGTGAGCGCCACCATGGAGGGCACGGCCTGGCCCAGGCTGGCGCAGAAGGTGTTGGTGAGGCGCCCAGCGAAGGAAGCGAGCGGGGCCAGCGGCGGCAGCCCCGACTGCAGCGGGGCGTGGGACAGCGCCTGCGGTAGCACCAGCGGCCGGTACGGCATGAACATGGGGTACCCGGTGTAGAGCAGGTGCCCGGAGCGCGGCGGCGGCGTCCCAATGAGCGAGTCTATGGAGAAGGCGGTCCCCTGGCCGCCGGGTCTCTGCATGGCGAGCGGGCGCCTCC
>VZTE01000722.1:188115-229722 GCA_013397775.1 Eulacestoma nigropectus
TGATTGATGATTAGCAATTACGGGGCCAGGACAAGGGTGCTTTTGTGGGGACGGGACGGGGCCGTGCCGAGCGGCGCGGCCCTCTCCGGGCCCGGGCTCGGGCCCACGGACGGGGCGAGCCGGCTCCGCTCCGCCCCGGCACCACCGGCTCCCATAACCGGACCCGAGCCGGCCCTCTCGGCAGCTCCTGACGGCCGAGCCCGCGGGGAGTGGCCCGGGGACGGCGGCGAAGGGCGGGCTCCAGCGCCCCGACGGACCGGCCCTGGTCAGGCACCGGCCGCGCCGTGCCGGGGCTGTGCCGTGCCGGGGCTGTGCCGTGCCCGCAGACCGCCCGCCGCTGAACAGGGCGCGGGGGGAGCAACCACCGGGCGGGGTCGGGACTGCCCCTTTCCCGGCCCTGGAGCCTCGTCAGCTCGGAGCGGGGTCTCCGTGAGACAGGCGGGCTCGGGCGCCGCGGGGCCGGGAGGACCGCGGGGCCTCTCGCAGACGCACTCGGGTCAGGGTGGAAGCGGGGGAAGGGGGGGTGTCCTGAAACGCCCCCTCTTGCTGCTCCCCCGCGGCCCCGACACCGCTCGGCCCCCCGGCACTCCGTGTGTCAGACTCGTCCCCCGGTGGCGGCCCGCGGCCCTGGGGCGCATCGCTCCATCTGCAGAGCAAGCGACACCCGCGCGAGTCGGAAGCTCCCGAGCTGCGGCGAGAACTGCGCGGCTCCGCTGTGCTCACTGTGTCCGGGGAAACATCGCCTGCCCCTTGTGGGGAGTCCCCACGCTAAAACAGAGGACTTTCTGCCCCCAGCTCGGCATTTGGGTTGTCCTCTGTCTACAGAGAGCTGCTCACCAGACCTGCAATAGGCAAACTAAAGCCCTGCTCTGGAAGAGTATCAGGATTTCCGTGTAAAGTGCTTGCAAGCCAAGAAATGCTAGAGCTGAAGTCATGTCTACGCTCACTCCAACTGTAGTTTCAGTGGCACAGTGACACGCCAGACCTCTAGCTCTCACCTAGGGGCATTCCTCTTCTCAAGTCCCCTGTGTGTTCCTGCCTGCATTCCCTCTTTGATCAGGGATGCAGTACCTCTGGCTGCTTAGCTACCCAGGCTCTCGATGGTGGCATCGATATCTGTGTAAACACATGGATTTCTCCATCATCACCTTCTGCTCTGTCCCTGAGGAGCTCTGGAACACCACTTTGAAGTGTGTGTTTTCTGTGGGACATGACAGCCCACCCGTGGAGTTGGACGCTTGGATCCTGTGTGGAGCATGTAAGTGAGGCAAAGTGGGAGCCTCACTTCCTCAGCCTTCCTCCACTAAACAGGCACAATCTGAATCCCCAGGGCCCAGATATGACATCACAGATCCTCTTCTTTCTTTTGTGTCTTTTGTGCCTTTCTCTGTGGCACATCCTTGTGGTCCCAAAGAATTATCCCTCCACAGCAAGAATGGCCCTGCTCCAAGCCAGGGAAATGGGTGTGGAGGAGTCAGTGGTAAAATAATCATCCAGGCTCAAATACTGAATCATAAAACTGAGGCCTGGCACAGGGAGTCCCTGTCACCAGACTGATGCAGACACCTCCCACCCTTGGATCACTGAGAGAGTGAGAGATGCCCGTGTTTGCAGGTCATTGACTGGTTGTGGCCCCTAGTCCAGGACTAGGGCCCAGATTCCATGCTGGGAAGGAGCATGACGGTGACCAGTGTTTGGATGAATCCCACCACAGAGACCAGTTGTGACACAATAAGGGACGTGGCTCCAGATCTGCTGGTCACCATCCATGTTCTGTCTGTCCCTGCCCCAGCTCTCCTGTCTCATCCACCAGACATCTGTGGCAAAGGAACCTTCAGGTTAGAGTTGTCTTCATGCGCGTCGTTTGGATCCATTCCCTGCTACGAAAGCACCTTAGACCATGGAGAAAGTGAAAGCATAGCCATGTGTTACTGGATCTCAAGACTGCACGCAAAAGGACCTAGATCCAGGCTGTGCAAGCAGCTTTCTGACTCCTGAGCAAATGCAATTTGATCAATTGTTCGATGAATCTTTTCTATGTAACCAACCCACACCTCACACCTACAGACAGGTTAGCAAGATATTTGAGAGCAACAGGAAAGTGCTCTCTTTAGTGACCTTGCTGGGTAACTGAGTGAGCTGGGGGTGAACTCTGGCTCCCATGAGGCAGGACAGCAGCCTGTGCCCACAGCAGCAGATCCCACCTGAAGACAATAGCACAAGCTCCATACTGACCTCTGCACAGCAATAGCTTGCACCCTGTAAGTCCCTGCTAATGTCTCCAAGATTAAGGTTCTGCTTACCTGATCATACACTTGCATTACCTGCAGCCCCCAACTCCCTTCAAACACTGAGTCTCTATTCCATGCTAGGAGCAGCAAGGAAAGGCTGCTTCTGGAGAGTTGGGAAGTCAGGCAGGAAGGGCTGTAGCAAGGCAGGAGCTTCACTGACCAGGGTGCATTCCCACAGGACCTGAGGAAGATTAGCAGAACAGATCTGATAACAGATGGCTGCATCATATGAGTTGGCCCTGACCCTGGAGGGCCAAACCTCCAGGAGAGGGGAATGTACTCAAGGCCCCAACAACTTACTCCACTCTGGTTTACTTTGTCTCATGAGACTTTGTAGCCGAGGTAGAAACTCATGTGCAAATAGTAAAGCAAAGATTCAGAGAAGGATATGCTGAAGGACTGCAGAAAAAAAAAAAAAAAGTTGTAAGAATAATAAAGCAAAGATTGTGCTGCTCTACTCTAGTGTGTACATCAAATGGGACAGAGCTCCCACATCCACCATCCTCACAGGGTGAGCCAACTTAGAATGAGGGTCTAGGTTGCATGTCCACCCATTGGACGTCCATGGGCTTTCCCAGTTTCAATTGTGTAACCTCTGTCTAATCTTCCACAGCCTCTTGCTGCCTAGTGAAATGCAGTTTCCATGGCTTCCACTTGAGGCTCAGATCTCCGCTGCTCAGATGCTCCCTGGGCATCTTTCCCTCTCCATACACCTTCTCTGCAGAAAGGCCCTCGATTCCAGCTTAAAGGGCTTCATCCCTCCCTCTCAAGGAGCCAGTGTGTTCCCTTAACGTGCCTGAAGATAGACTGTCCAACACACCGGCTACAGCAGAAATATTAATTGTGTGTGCGATTTGTGAAGCCCGTGGTCTCATTGCACTCTCAGCTGTTGACAGAGATCTCTCAGGACCTTGCTAGGTACATTATCAGACACTGAGTCAAAAAACAGTCTCAGGAGGAGACCTGCTCTCTCCTGTTTTGGGGTCACTGGGTCATGGCTCGTGTTTTTGAGTCTCAGCATGTGATCCTGAGCCTCACCAAGCTGGTCCCCAAGTGCTGAATTCAAGTCCAGTCTCTGCAAGCAGTGCCTTCAGCAATCACAGACCAGCCTGGCCCATCTCCTCCATCATGCCACTGCCTGAGCTGGCCTTCCATCCTCAGTCTGCCTTTGCTTCCCACCTCTATTCTCTGTTTTCTGCATTAGAACTGCTCAAGCTTCTTCTTCGTCCTCCTCCTGCTCCTCCTCCTCTTCTCCATTCCTTGCTTCAGACATATGAACATGGACAAGTCCATTCACCTGCTTTTCTGGAGTCAGTAGGAAAGACTGGAAAGTGTCCTGCTCAACACTTGGGACACAGTGTCTGTACTGAAGGTGGTACATGGCCTGTCTGGTCAGCACAGAGGATCCTGGGAGAAAACCATCAGTCTCTAAAAATGTCCTTGTTTGGAACATGCAAAGTGGGATCCTCAGAGGCTGTTAATTAAGGAGAATTTGATCCCGTGCTACTGGGTAGAAAAAGAACCATCCAGGCCTGCAGTCCTCTCTGAGGTGAAGAGTCTGGAGTGTATTCCTGATGCACCAGCTGTTGGCCAAATACAGGCCAATTAATTTTTGCTGTATCTGTAATGGGTAAAGTTCTGAGACAGGCACACAGCACAGCAACCACAACTGCAACAGTTAAAGTGTAATGACTGACTGGGAAATAAAAGCAGGTCTTCCTAATGGAAACTGCTATGCAGTCTTAACTTTATGCTTCTACCTGCTCCACTTACTATCTCTGCACGGAATCTAGCACAACAGGACTAAATCTAGTCACAGCCTCTAGGCATTCCTGCAATATAGCTGCTAAACATATTAAAAGCAAGAGTAACGTTGTAAAATTATTTACTCAAAGTTTGGGAAGTCTAGAGAACAGGCTGGCTGTGGCCATGATGTTGTTTGACCAAAGCTGGGCTCCCACCAGGCACAGATTCTGCTACTGGATGTGCCCATGACATGGTCCGTCAGGCTCTGCAGCCACACACTGCCTGCAGTGGGCAAGAGCTCACGTGCAGGGGGTACCCAGGAGGTCCCAGCTGGCCTCTGCAGACATGGTCCCACAGGCTTTCCCTGACTGCAGAGCTGCCCCACGTACTTCTGTCTTCATCTTCTGACAGAAAAACCTGTCTGCAGCAGCTGAGGAAATGCCTGTTTATGCCTGGGGAATGTATTGCAGAGCTAGAGACCTGGCAGAGCCATAGCTAGAGCAATAAGAATCCAGGATCCTCATTAACAGTAGCAAGAGCATTCCCAGGTGCATGGGTTTGCTGTTCACAATATGTCAGACCAGAAATTTTTGTTTCTGTAGTCCTGGACAAGTTCACATATTTCTTTGAGGATTGTTCTGCTTAGGAGAGCCAAGCCCTCCCTCACTCCTGTGTTTGGATCCTGCTCAGGCAGAGTGATGCTAGCCAAAATCTAGATAATTTATGGGGCTGCTAAGGTACAGGGCTGGTACCTCTTGCATGTTTAGCCTGGAAGCAGCTCTCTCTAAGTCCACTGCTCTGCCCCAGCAGTTACATGAGCATGGCACTCTAGAACCTTTCATTCAGAAGACATCCATCATCTGCAGGTCACTATACAGACATACATCTCATGGCTCTGTGACAGAACCCAAGAGCCTATAAGCAAAGCTGGCGCTCTCAGAGTGCAGGATGCAGGATTCTGAGCAAAATGGGTTATGCAACACTATTCACAACACAGGCTGGCACATGAATATCATTTCTTCAGCTGGGAGCACGGTCCAGCCAAAGGCACTACTGAAAACAGCCTGACTCCATCATCTTAGTGCCCTCTCTTCAGGTATTTATCCACACTGATGAGATCCCCTGGAGCCTTCTCTTCTCCTGGCTGAACAGTTCCAGCTCCCTCAGCCTTTCCTCATAGGAGATATGCTCAGGTAACTTTTCCATGTTAAGATATTGTTATGTTGTCCACTGCTCAGGTTTCTCCAGCTCCAGGTCCTTGAGGCAGCTTTTTTTGGCCATTTCCTTGTCTTCTGACCATTCTTGATGTCTTCTGCTACCCCTGCAAAATTATACCAAACCTGCTTTTGTTGATACCTTTGGTGGTGATTCTTTTAGTGACCTGAAGCACCCACCCCTGGTAAGCAGCTGCAGGTGACACTGTTGACAGGTGGCAGTGAGCCAGAGAATGGAGCGGGGCTGACAGCCCAAAGAGCACCAGTGTGCAAAAAGGGTCTGCTCCCCCGGGATTCACCTGTGGAGCATCAGCATCTGCTGCAGCATGTCTGGATGGAAACAGAAGCACGGGAAGTATTTGGAGTCATGCTCCTCACAAAGAAATACCAGAAGCCCTCGGCAGTGGGAGAGCTTCCATTGGGCCAAGCAAACCCCTGAGCATGAGCGGAGCTGTGGTGTGGGGGGGTCACAGCTTGGGGTGGACACTGAGGTTCCGACTACCCTGAGTCAGGGCACCTTTCAGTCCCTTCTCAGGGGGGAATCACAGCCAGGGTTGTCGGGCAGCCCCTGAAGTGCTCACGTGCTAGGGAAAGGATGGGGTTTGCCTTTGTGGGTCACATCCAGCCCTGGGGTCCTTTGGAACTCCTGACCGCAGTCCATCCCACTCAAGTGAAACGTGCTTGGTGCTGCCAAACAGCTGCAATGTCAAAGCTAAAGCTTGTGAAAGAAATGGTGTAAGAGCAAATATTTAAATAACTTAACAAAAGCAGCATCACCATTTATTTCAGAACATCTTCCTCAGAAAGGCACCACAGGCAGCACATTCAGAGCAAGGAAGGTGATAGAACCAGTACAAACCAGCAGGGTCAAAATGAAGGAAACTCAGGTCAAGTCAGAGCTGTCAATGAGGTGTCAATGGAGTTAGCAGTGCTGGGAAGGGAAACTGGAACTTATCATCGTGGGGCCAAACACAATCTCAGTGGTGACAGCAGCTTGTGGCAGCCCAGTGCAGGGGAGTGGTTCATAGATCTGTAATTAAGCAGCCTGATCTCTTTGGGACTGGGCTGAGCATCATGCAGAAGAACCCTCATCTGGGCTAGGGCAGATCCCTACGTGATTTTAAAATAACCCCTGAGATAAGAAATCTACATCCACCATGATAACCTGTTCTAAGATGCAATTAACTAGAAGATTAATTGCCCTTGCTATTAAAAATGTCTCATTTCTAATATGTTTGCCCAGCTTCAGTTTCCAGCCCCCGGATCTAGTTTTACCTCCAAGTGCCACTCAGAAGGCCTGACAGCGCTGAATGAACCCTGCAGGGAGGTTGAGCAAGAAGGCAGAGTAAGGTGCAGCAGTGGGTGTCAGGGGACAATGAAGGGGTCCTTGGCCCCCCCTCTTTGGGAGGGGGCTCTCAGTCCCTCCTGCCCTGTGAACCCTGAACTGGAGAACAGGCACCCACACCTGCACATGGGACGCCCACTGCCAGGGGCCACTGCAGCCCATCACCCACTCATGGTGCTACTTCTGAACCCCTCTGATTTCTCAAACTTTCTGAAACATCAACCCTAGAGCAGGATGCCCCTGCAGCAGAGAACCCAGAGACCTGCAGGCACTGGGCACCTCCCCCAGGTGCCTGTGTGCAACACACATTCTGCATAATGAAAACCAGTAACTCAGTAAATATTTCTGCTCTGCATTTGAAACAACTATGTGCAATATTCATATTTTACAGTGGTAATGAAATACTTTCTATTTCATCAGTAATTAAGGAAGATGCTAAACTGTGTAAGTAACAATTTTTATAATGTGCAGGAGAAGAGCTTACAACCAAGAGTATTTAATTGGCTAATGAGTTCACTGAACCATTTATTTTTTTTCTTTATAACAAATCATGGCACACTGGGGAACTTAAGATTACTAGGGGGAAAAATACCAATGTCTTCTCAGTATTTGTGTTCACATGGATATCCAAGAAACTACAGAGCAGTTAATTCAACTTACCTCCCAAGCCATCACAGACAAGCAGTCAAAGGATGTCCTGGGTAAGTTAGTAAAAACTAGAACCCAATTTAATGTAATTTGAAAGAGGTATTTTCAAATGATTTTATGTAACTTTTTTATAAGCCCACAAGTTTGATAGAGCTAATAAGAGAGATGGGCCAAGCTTAGAATCCTGTAAGTCACTTGACTAAGTTCTGCATGGCATTCTAATAAGAAAAATTAGCTGCATTCTGCAGTTAGTGTGCTCAGTATTAACAGATCCAAAAGAACTTGGTGACTGAGGAGACTTATACAGCCATTTGACAGGCATATTTCTAGCTCTTTTCTCTTCACATATCAATGTTATATGCTATTAGCAATCAGGGAGAAATAAAAAACAATTGCCAATAAAATTATTGGAATGGATAAAAATGAATTGTTGGGATGGCAAAAGTAACAGGTGGCACTTGCTCAGGAAAACCTGATCTGGGTTGCTGGAAACACCAGGTTCATGAACAGCCTGGTTTGTTACAGTGAAGTATAAGGTGCAACATATAAAGTAAGAAGAATGGGGCTTCACTTTAAATCAGGGATGGCATCATGGATAGTAACAAGTCTGAAAAACATTAGAGGTTGCAGCTTCTGCCATCTGAGCACAGACCACACCGACTGAAGGGCATCACTGCTCAGGCCTCCTCCTGGGCTGTGCAAATGGTCAAATCATGTCAAATATGAATCCAAGGTTCCTGAGCATTTGTATGGATCTCAAATCCAAAAACACAAACAGGACAACCCTTACACAATCACTGCACAACCCCATTTCGAGTGCTGTGCACAGCTGTCCTCCCTCCATCTCCCAGGGATGCACTGCAGCCAGTAAAGGCCCGGGAAACCCTGTATGTGGAGTAAGGGCTGGGTGAGAGCTTCCACACAGGAACAGCACAGCTGAACAGAATTCCAGCCCAAATAAGGAGAGAAATAGCAGAGATCTGTATAGTTTCAAATAATATGATGAAGAGAAAGACAATTGCTGCCCATATATACGTACATGGCATCAAATGAAACATGACTGCGACAGCAGAAAGATAAATAGAGGGAGGTGATCAACACACTGCAATTCTTCTCTCCTTGCCACAAGGGCATCAGAATGCTCAAATATACACAGGACCAAAAAGTGACTGGTTAAATTTATAGCAGAAAAAAAAAAAGTCCCTCCACAACCAAAAAATACAAAGATGCCTTTTTGACTCAAAACTACCTAAGAAGGAGGGTGCAACTCAGGGTGGGGACAGACATGCTGGGGAAGAGCTTTTCTCTCCTTGCTTTGCCTGTAAGTACCATTACTGTTAACCCCCATTATGGCCTCTCATGCTCTTTACTAAGGAACAGGAAAAATCGAGTGAAAGTCAAGCAGGTGCTTGAGGCTGGGAAGCCTGCAGAGAGTGCTGGTTGTCTGTCAGAACGGGATACCAGGGATGGGCAGGGCTTTGGCTGCACAGAGAGGGTCAAAGCAGGATCCAGTGGCTGCAGCTGGGATGGAAACTTCTGTCTGGAACTGGGATGACTTTTTCCCAGAGCACATCACTTGAATGGCTACACTGAGAATGCAGCGGTGGACTTGCATCTCTCCAGCCACTCCTAAGGGTGTATCTTGCCATGACTGCTCTGCTGACAAACCCAGGTGGATGCTGAAGCAGGAGTAGCAGCCTGTGCCCAAAAGACATTCCCAGCAAACCTAGGACACAGAAGTGACCAGCAGCTGCCTGTGCCTGCAGCAGCTGGTAAAAACACACCAGAACCACACGCCCCTGTGCTAACACCACCCGACACTTGGTGTTCTCAGTGGACGCCACAGCCCTCCCACTCAGGATGGTTAAATTTCCCTGGCAAAATTGTCCCAGCAAGTATATCCAATGCTGCATTAGGAATTTCCCCTTCAGAAACCTGAGAAAATAGCAAAGCTTGTTAAATTGCCAGAATGTGCTCTGGAACATTAAACCTTTTAAAATCTGTTTTTGTAAATGTTTTTGAAAATCAATTGCTAATCAATTAGCATAACTGAGTTGAATTCAGAGCATTCGCACTCAGCCTGCATCTTAGCTTGAACCTTTCTGATTGTTTCCATTTGCCAAAGGGCTGGAGTTCCCAGAAGCTTTTCTGCTGGGTTGGTTTGATTTGGTTTAGTTTTTTCCCCACCAGTGGCCTTGGTCACTCTATAAAAGGTTCTCCCCTTTTCCTACCAGCCTCACCTTCCTTGAAAATTGTTACCCAGTGGCATCCTTACGCATAATGAACTTTCGCCCTTTCAATTTTGGTGGGAGCACAGACAAAATTCAGTTTCTGAAGACGTGTGGCCGGGGATGGCCTGTCCCTCTCGGCCACTCACCTGACCTCAGCCCTCCCTGATGGGCTGGTGCACACTAGGATGCTCTGTCTGCAAATCTGGTGGCTCTGAGGTGCCCTGGAAATGCACCTGCAGCCCCACCATGGGTCCTTCATTGCAGCAGGTGCCTCTCTGGGCCACCAACACCTTTGTCCAGGAAGGACTAGGATGTGCCAGAGCTCCATCTGCTCCTGCATTTACAGAAACCAGACCCTGTGGTCCCACCGGAAAAGCCGGAGCTGCCCTCATCACCCAGTGCAGAGGGGCCTTAGAACTGGCAAAAGCAACCAGCAAGACCCAGGAAACATCTGTAAGCCTAAGAGTTACAAGTAACAGCTACAAAATAAAGCAAACCAATCAATTTAACCCTTCCCTGTTCTTAAGGAGATATTATTTTAGTGGCTGACCATGCATTACTGAGCACAAGTTACTGCAGGCATAGGGACAATGGTGGAGATGAGGAGGGTACACCTGCCCAGGTGTGCTGCACTGCAGGGTGCCTTCAGACCAGGACACCAGCTCAGGCTAAGGCAATCCCAGATTGTGCTGCCACCAAAAAGGACAAACCTTCCCGTTTCTGTTCCTCCTTCACTCACAGACATCATCTGGCTAAAAATGAACTCTCTAAAGTGGTGATTAGACTTTGGGAACAAGACTACTGGCCCTGATCCCATAAACAGGTCACCTGAGCAGACAAGCCAGTTCAGCCAGCAGGAAGGAGGTAACTTCAGACTCAGTTCCTACCCTGGTTCAAGGGAAATGCACTGCTGGTCCATGGTGAGAGGGCAGGCCATTATCCATGTATTTTAAAAACTTTGGCTCCCCTGTACACTTCATCCCTGTTTTGCAGATCATTGTGGTCACCTCAATCCAACACCTCACCTCTCTGCCCCTGGATGTCATAAAGCACATAATTAAACCTTCCTGAGATATACCATCTCTATACTGCAATAGTATCTACACAAAGGCAGCCACAAGTGCTTTCCAGGGACCTTGTGTGCACCTGTAAACACATCTCTCTTGTACCCTGTTAGCATTCCTGCTGTGGCACATCAGCAGTGCAGGCACATTAGGAACAGCACGATCAACCTCACAGTGTGATTTTGGGCTCTCCCCCTCAGAGCAGCAGGGCCTGGCGCTGTAAGGTGACGGTAACTGAGGGCACAGGGCCACAGCCCATGTGCCTAGAGAGGCAGGAACAGACAGCACCATTGGGTCTGTCAAACAGCTTTGCCTTCAGAGCTGCATGTTGCAGAGTCCTACTGTTGATGAGGCCGTGAAGAGAGGCCAGGCAGAACAAGTGCAGCAAGAGGAGGGGCCCGGAGTATGCTGCCCTGGGTACCTGTGCCAGCCACAGCTCTGGTGCTCAAGGTACTCCTTGAGCCAGAAGCAGTAATGGAGTTTGCTTACAGCAGATCTTTAAAGGATGGATAGCGCTTCCCTTCTTTACAACTGTCTCGAAGTCACAGGATCAAACACTTCCCTTTACCATGTCGAGAGTGTGGTGCAGCCCAGGCCACAGCGTGAACCCGCACAGTGCTCTGTGGGTGCTGGCTGCTCTGTGCCCAGGGGAGCAGCATTCTCAGGGCACATTCCTTCCCCCCCCAGCAGTGTGGTCCCCGGTGCTGCACAGGCACTGCCATCCTGCCCCAGGCTGCTGAGCCAGGTAACCCAGACATTGTACCTTCATGAAAGGGGTTTGATTGGAACACCTACCACACATTTCCCTCTGAGAAGCAGGTGGGTGCACAGGTCTGAGTGCATATTCCACCACCCATGGCATGTCAGGTGAGCTCTGTCAGGACAGTCTTCAAGGAAATGTAGAAGTCATGCTCAGGTAGGTATAAAGACCAGGATTTATTCCAAACACCTTTGGGTACAGACTGAAAACAAATTGACTAAAGACAGGATCACAGCAAACATTCAGGGCACCAGAGTTGCCTAGTACAGGCCAGAGTATTTGGATTTGGGATAGGGAAACCAATATCCTACTACTAAGCCTGTGATCCATGCACTGTCTTTGCTCCTTGTACCACAAAATGCCCTGATCCCCACGCCTCCTTTTCTTAGTCTGGAGTCTGTCCTGATTAGTATGGACAAACAGAATGCTCCAGAACAGGTGCACGAGGCAGAGCACAAGGCTGGTTGGGACTGGGACACTGCAACAGGCTTGGCACAGGGGGCTGCTGTGGCCAGGTAGGAGTGGGCTGAGAGGAAGGGGGTGAGGGGAAAGCACAGACTGCATTGGCAGGGATGGAACATCTACACAGAAAGGCACAGCAGGACTGGAACTGCAACCCCTAGTAGAGAATGTCCTCAAAGCCAAGCAGCAGGAACTGGTGCAGGGCACTTGGCAGGTGTAGCTGGGACAGGACCAGAAGCAGCCGCCCCTCCAGGATGGTCCTGAGAGTGCAGCGAGCCAGGTGCTGCAAGGAGCGAGGTCTGTGCCCCAGGGAGAAAAGTGACTGGTAGAAACATGGGTATTTCTACAGAGAGAAGAAAGGACCAGAGGCACACAAAGCTGAAGATACCACCCTGGGGCCAGAGGCCGAACCAGACATCCATTTGCCTCACTATGGAACATCTGTCCTGTTCCAAACAGCACCATCCCTGTGTCTGGCAACCCCGCACTGCCCAACCCCCTCCAGGCCCAGGTGCCCCTGGCAACCCATCAGAACCTGGACTTGTTTTCTTCAGCCAGCAGCAGGCATTTGTTCCCTCACCTGTACAACCTCTACTGGAACTGCTTCCACCCAGTCCTCAGAGACACGCACATGGGTGTAGCTGTTCACCAGGGCCTCGATGATGCGTGGGCAGGTGTGGCAGTACCGCAGCACCTGGCCAGGGAGAGAGCAGGTGATCACCATCATTGGACAAGGTCCTGTAAGCCCCACTGTCACCTCCCCAAAGTACTGCTCAAACCCAGATATGGCAAATCTGGTGCACTCCTGTCCTTCCCTCATGCTGACCTAGGAGAGAAAAAACACTGCAGGTATGAAGCACCAGAGCATCCCTCCTTGCAAAGAGGGTGACTGAGCCATCACCCAACATGCACAGCATGGCTGCCTTCAGCACAACCAGGTCCCCAGAGCTTCTCCTCAGACACGGGACCATCGTACATGGCTGGGATGATGATCTCCATCAGCTTCACTGCTGCAAGTAGCTCATAAACACCAACACTCTGCTTTACACCAGGCTCCTTACCTCACATTTTGGTAGTTAGAGCATGAGACATTCAGGTACAGGGACCGGCACTCATTTTGTGATCAGCCAGAGCATGGCACACTCTGCCTCTGTTGAGGGCCGCACCGGGGTCTCAGGGATGCAGGATTGTGCCTGTCTGGTGCAGGGCTGCAGAGATGTCTGTACCTGTGTCTTAAGCAGTGCTGTGCCCATGTCAAGGGCTGCACAGAGCCTTAGAAGACTTCACACATATTTGTACAATATCTCTAGCATGCCCCACATTCGCATAGGTGCAGGCGACACACCAATGCCATGTACCTAGCAACAGTGCAGCCTTTGGAGCACACCCCACCCAGGCAAAGCTGCACAGAGGCAGATTTCCCCGGCTCCAGGCTGCCACTCCCCATGGCACAGGCCAGCAGTAGCTGTCAGAGTCTATTCTGGCTGTACCAGTGATCCTCATTATCTGGCGTTAATAGGAGATTAATTAGTGTTAATTGTTGATTTTCCTGTATTTTCCCAAAGGGGAGAGCAATCTGCTGATCTCCGGGCTGGGTAATTATTGCACTGCTCAGGAATTAAGACAGGAAATTAACCCTTTGTCTGCTGGTGTCTTGCAGAGACAGCAGGAGCTGGAGGGTGTGCCCCTGAGGAGAAACACCTCCAAAGGAAAAGGACCAACATTTTCCAGAGTGAGTGATTATGGAAACTGGGTGAGTACTGTCCACACAGCTTAGCAGACAGAAGAAGGAGAGTCCTACAGGAAAACACACCCCAGGAGAAAACATCAGGGATTCCCATACCAGTTGTCCCATAATGCCAGTTCTCCCTTCCCAGGCCCTGGGCAGTGCAGAGCAGGACAGCAAAGAGGCTGCCATGGAACGAGCCCTGCTGTGACAGGAGGGCCCACTGGGGCCCTGATGTTGTTCACAGCCTTCCCCTCCCACTACGCTCCCAGCACCACTGGCGCCCCGCACCTTGAGGAGGGAGCCTGGCCAGATGCGGATGGCTCCGTGGTTGAGCAGTGCTCGCACCACGAGCTCTGGACGATGCTCTAGCTTGTAGGCAGCTACTTGCAGGATGTTGTGCAGGGCCGTGTTGCCACCATAGTTCATGACATTGACATGGGCACCCCGGGCCAGCAGTAACTCTGCGATTTGAGCGTTGGCATTCTTGCAGGCCAGGTGAAGCGGGTGCTGCCGGTCCCGATCCGCAGCGTTGATGCTGGCGCCGCTCTCCACCAGCAGCTGGCAGACCCGATAGTAGCGGTCCATGTCCTGGGGCTGATGGCGCTGAGCGCAGGCTGCATTCAGTGGCGTTTGCCCCTCCTTGTTCTTTACCTCCAGTTCAGCCCCGTGGCGCAGAAGCAGCTGGACGTGCTCTGCCAGGCCGTGCCGTGCCGCCACATGCAGTGCTGTGTCATTCTCCTCCTCCGTCGGACTGTTTGCACTGGCACCATGCTGCAGCAGCTGCCGGACACACCTGAGTGGGCCAAGGTGACTTGGTGACCATGTCTCATCTCCACCTCCCATCCTACTTCCCAGCCCCCACATCTGTACCATCCCATAGCTTTTCCCTGAAGTCCAAAAATCCCTGCTCCTCATGCCCTGGAGCAGTGGTTTTAAGCCAGGATGACTGGTGAGCAGAAATACGACACACCCTTATTTCAGCTAACTCTGCACAGATCTCTTAAAGTGTTGTCACACCTGATGCCTGCTCACATATGCAGTGGATCTGCTCAGGAATGCCCTGAACATTGCAGTGTGACCACTGGCTCCCCATTGCTGGTGGGTAGGCCAGACAGCAGCACCCAGCTCAGCTGCATCTGCCAAGGACACGAGCTTGCAGTCACCTATCTGACCTCAGAGGTCATCCTGGCCCAGGAACAGGCACCAAGGCCACCCCCATTCTGCACCCACCAACCCACCTTCAGGGATGAGGAGGGACCCCTCCTACATGGGATTAAGCTCAAGGGAGAGGGAGGCTGGCTGTGCTCCCCCCTGAGCAGAACTCACTCGATGGAGTCTGAGCTCTTGCAGAGGTGCAGGGGCCTGTAGCCATCCTCAGAGACAGCCTCAGGATCAGCTCCGGAGCTGAGCAGCAGGCGCACACAGTCGGTTCTGGCAGCGGCACAAGCTTCGTGCAGGGCCGTCTTGCCCCCTGGAGCAAAGTCGACGGCAGCGCCACGGAGCAGCAGGAGCCGCAGGCAGTCGGTGTAGCCCCGGCTGGCCGTGATGTGCAGCGGCGTGGTGAGCTCCTGCTCATAGCTCAGCGACCACAGTCCTACAGGGGAAGAGAGGTCAGGGAGCCACATCCAGCCACAGTGCACAGAGAGCTGCCCTTTTCCTTAAAGCACCTGATGTACATTCCCCTGAGACGCTTGTGTTTCCCCTCAAGGTACTTCAAGTCCCTTCCCTGCATGGTCCCTGTGTTTGGACTGGCCTATCAAAGACAGATCTGTGAAAGGCTCTCAGGCCACACAGCCATGCAGAGAGGAAGCTCCAGGGAGCAGGAGCCCATGGCAGAGGCTGTTCTGTGCAGTGGGCCCTTCACCTGTGGCTCAGGTGCGTACGTGGGGTTTCTGCTGTCAGGAACGCAGCGAATGAAGGGTCTGGGGCACCAGAAGGGCTGATGGCAGCAAGGTGGCTGGGCTGAACACCATGTGCAAAGCACCACAAACACAAGGAACTAGGCAGTGAGAGCAGTGTCAGAGCCAGCTGCCACACACACAGGGGACTCAAGCCCTGAGCAGGGTGCAGACAAGCTACAGCAGAGATGGACATGTGGGGCCTAGGAGAGAGCAAGGGGCTAAAATGTGCCAGGTCTCAAAGATGCTGACCCAGCACAAACCATCACTGAGCTGGTGCAGTCTGCTGGCTACCAGCCTACCGATGCTACAGGAAAAAAGCTCCTTAAACTGTGCTTCTTGCCACCTACCAAGACTGAGCTGCAGGACATCTCAGACTGCATGGCGTGTTCCACACTACATCCTCTCAGCTCCTTCTTGCAGAAGCAGTATGTGGTCATCTGTGTTTTCCAGGGTCAGGTTCAAACTAAACCATCTCAAAGACCTAACTCATGTTGTGACAATCTGGCACAACCTGCAGTGGGACCTGGTAGCCCAGTGCAGGCTGCACACAGAGCAATTCTCAAGCACTTAAGACAATCCCTGTGAGAGGGGCCAGGTTTCCTGGATGCGGCCCACGCTCTCAGAAACATGAACCCCCTTCCACAAGGAACATAGGAGAACCTGATCACAGCCCCATGCTCTTGCTCCCATTCCCACTCCTCTGTAACCCAAGTAGCACCCATAACACAGAACCCCAGCAACAGCTATGCCCCACAGCACACACCACAGGCTGAGCCCCACTGCTCCCACATACTCAGCCCGCGGGGGTTGAAGCGGTAGTTCTTCCACTCTTCCAGGTCACTGGTGTCAAACACAGCACTGGGGCTCAGGCTGTTCCGAGGATCTCTGAGGATCTCGGCTACAGTCTCCCGATCCCCAGCCAGCAGGGCCTGCCAGAGCACCTGGGCAGGGCCATCCGCCTGCTGTGTGCGGATGGGCTCCTGGCTCTCATCTCTTCCGCCTGTGATGCTGCCCATAACAAACAACCAGACCCTCCTCAGAGACCAGGACAGGACCTGCTGGTGCACCCCAGCTAGGCTCTGAGGCACAGCCCCACCAGCAGCCCGTGTTTGAGCCAAGAGTCTGCCTGCCAGCCCAGGGTGTTCCACCTGGGAGGGGGAACACATCACACCCCTCTCTTTGGCCCGGGCTGGGCACAGCTCAAGTCTCAGCTGTTCTATTCTGGGAAACCTTGTGACCAAACGCTGGGGCCAAGAGGCTGACAAAGGCTCTCCACTCAGGCAGCAGTACCTCTGCAGTGCCCCGCTGCAAAGGGAAAATCCTCAGGCAGGGCAGGGGAGCTTGAAGGATAGAAATGGGGATGGGACATCACTAAGACAACAGAAAGGGAAATGGTTTCATGCCTACTCAGTGTGTTGTTGCCCAGTGCTGCCCAGACCACAACAGCATGACCCCAGAAGCTCCACACACATCTCCACACCTTTGCTCACCCCTTGGCTCCACACGTCTCCAGCACTGCACACCCACTTACCAGTTGCACCTGAGCCATTAGCACTAGAGAGGTTTTTAAAGAAAGCTACAGGACATCTCTTTTTAATCAAAGCCTAAGGAGTGGTAGAAATAGGCACAAGGATGAGAAAATTTGAGTTAATTATCCTTTAGACCCTTCCTGCTTCCTCCTTTTTCTTGATATCCAGCCTTGCCCAGAGCCCCTGCATAGCTTTAGTGTTCGCTTTCAGCCCTCAGACACTCCCCTGACTCAGGGTTGCTCACTGCAGTCCTGTCACCTGAGATGGTGTTTTCCTCTGACCCCACTTGGCTGCATACAGCCAACCCGCCCACCTTGGCCACAGAAGAGCATGCATTGCTCACGTGGCATTAGCGCTGCATACATATTGTTCACACCATGTGATCTAGAGAGCATGTCAAACTGCATGGAAGGCTAGTAGTGTTCAGTTTAATCTTGTGTCACGGAACCACTCAGATCCTGCAGCTAAACACCAGTTAAGTGACCCCAATAGACCACCAAGCAACAATTACCAGGGGACCAGAGCACAGTGTAAGACAAGGAACTTTACCCTTCTCAGTAATGAAAATAAATGAGCAAGTTCTATGCTGACAGTATCCAGTTTGCTCTGTCTGTGCAGACTTCACCTTGTCTAACTAAAATGTAGCCTGCAAAAGGGTAAGGAAAGGGAAGCCCCTGGCAGATGTTCTCACCTGATGGGACCCTCTATTTGCCCAAGGATATAAGCAGGTATCCCATGAGAGCTTGAGGTTCCCTGTCACGCACCAGGGAGGCAGAAAGCTGTGTGAGTAAGCATCAGTGACACCAGACAGTTTACACTTCCTCTGGGCACCTTAAAATACCAACAGGGGTGATTTGGGAAAGACAAGGTCTCTAGAACCTACTGTTAAGGTCACTGAGTCAGTTCTAAGAACCTGTCCCTACAGGGTCAGTGAGATACAGAGACAAGCCTCAAGTAGCATGAAGGTTTGTTTTGGTTTTTGTTCTGTATCCTTATCAGATAAATTTGGCAGCACATTTTTGCTCTGTGCTTGATGAATGATCTTGTTTAGTTGGGTTTTTCATGTCTTGAAACTTTGTTGATAAGAGAAATTTCTGCATGAGGTCTGTTCCCTTTTCTCTGGAGCACAAACCTTTACAAGCAGAGAGACTGGCTGTTCCAGTGTCTGCCAGCCTAGCACAAGACAGGAGTTACAATGCCCAGTTCATATTTTACTGACAAACCGTCTCAGTTACACAAAGGGTAATACCTTTAGTGATTTCATTCCTAAGTAGACTGTAACAATTCAAAACCTGGGTTGTACAAATCTTGTGATTCAGTAAATAATCTTCACCGCTCACAAGTAGCAGCACGTGCATCTGCAAGCCCACACACCCTATTTGTCTCTTGCTGGAGTGGACCCCCACAAAAAGCTGTCATCTGACTAAGCACCAGGACAATCGGCCTGCTCCTCCGGGAAAGCAGCTTCATCAACAGCTTTTCCATTCTGTTTTGGGTGGCTTTTGCCACCAGCCTTCCATAGAGGAGGGTGGTACAGTTAAGGCCCTTCCACACTTGACACTCTTAAATTCTGGGAGTCTGGCTGCACCACAACACTGACAGAAGCGAGGACAAGGGCACATCCAGGCTGCTCAGCATACCTCTCCCTTGAACACACCAGCTGCAGCGCTTACTGAGAAGCTCATAGATGATGTTGACGAGACAGTAGGTAAAAGGGACCAGAAAGTGTGGAAGCATGTGTGGTAGCCTCAAGATGTGCCTGGACAAGGTACAGCGAGATGTACAGATGGAAGGAAACACCAAGGATGATCAGCTCCTACCTCCTGTCACTCAGGAAAGTTTGCTTCCACCATCTTTCTGGTAGACTGGATTTCTGCTCCCCTTGTCAAATCCATCTCATGGAACAGAACAGCATTCTGATGCCTTTCCACCCATGCACTCTCCCCACCTCACATGTATTTCACATCCATCCTAGCAATCTCTAACAGGACAGTACTGAGGATGTGCTTCTCCAGCAACTCTTCCAAGGACCCTATTCTCATTATTTTCCGGTAGATCTGCCTCATGCCACCTTCAACAAGCCTGCTACTATTTGTTCTACAGCCTTGGAAACCTCCTTCCTCACACAAAAGCTGTTCTTCCCAAGTCCTTCTTCCACCACCCTTTTTCCACCACTGGGGATTCTTTCCAACATTTTTCTCAGGTGCCTGAGCCCTGTCTTTGGACTCCATCCTGGGCACATGCTACCCCCACCATGTCCCAGCCCCGCATACCCACCACGTTTACTGCTAGTCCAGCGCAGCACATCGCCCCTGGTCTCAATGATGAGATTGATGGCTGTGCTCTTGGTGAAGTACTTCTGCACCATGTCCAGGTCTCCAGTGAAGAGCGCATTCTGGACCAGCAGATCCCGGCACTCCAGTGGCTCCAGGCGGCTGTGCTGGTACCCCCAGCCATCTGGGCTCAGGCTGTGCTCACTGTGGTGGTATTGGGACCTCACATTCCGAGAATACTTCCACTGATCTGGCTGCAGCAAACGTTGTGTGGCAGAGCGGAGAGGGACGGTGCAGTCCATCACAGGTAACTAACCTGAGAAGTCTGAGCCACACAGTAAAATGAGCTATTGCAGCAAAGAGGCTCTTGTTCAAGGGTTTGTCCTTTGCAGGTTGCTCCTGGGTTCCAGCTCCCCTGCATCTGGCTGGACTTAGGCACAGGCCTGAATCACCCAGTATAAATAGCCTGGCTTGGCAGCTCCTCATCACCACCTCCCCTTCTTCCAAGAGCTTATTTTCAGCTGCTAGGTGCAATCACCAGAACACGCTAGGCACAGGAGAGGGGTGGCAGGCAGCCTGGAAACACTCTTTGTGCTTGTTTGCTCTGCAAAGAGCTCCTGCTCCACACGGCGCTCCCACTGAGAAAGAGGCAGAGCAAGGTGGGGGCAACCACAGGAGGGAGGTAGGTGGATGAAGGGAAGCTTGGGAAAGGCCTGGATCAGACTCAGTGTCAGAAGTCATAAGGGACTAAGGACAGGGCCCTTCCCCACAGGTGACTCCACAGGGACCAAAAGACCAAGTACCACACACTGCTCTGGGAATCAGCCCCTTCCCTGGGGCAGCGAGGCTGGCTGCCCAAAGGGCTGGGCAGGATACAGAAGGACAAAAAGGTGAGCCCTAAGAAAAGCAGCTTGTACAACACAGATTATCCTGTCACATTGGTCCCAAATTTTGATCAAGTTCTTTGTGGTGTAGCTGGAGGTGCTGATCAAACAGGAAGCCAGACTTTGTTTGTGTTCCTTTTGACAGCTGTTTCCAGAGCAGAGAAAACAATTATGTAAGAACCTTGAAGCTGAAGAGGGTCCACAAACCAGTCCCAGGACTGGGATCATGCCAAACATTCCCATTGCCACGGCACAAGTGTTCTGTGCCAGTGAGCACCTGCAGCATCCCACTGGTGCTGGACTGGGAGCACATTGTTTTCCTGAAGGACACAGTGGCTGTATCTCCAGCTCCATCGTGGAATTCGCATTCAAGCTTCACAGAGTCACCTCCAGCCCGGTGAGGGGCTCAGTGCAACAGCCCTGACTTGGGGAACTTTGAGTACAGGAAGACTGGATACCCTAAGAGATGAGGAAAAGAAGAAACTAAGAACTCCTAGTTCCTTTCCAACCTGTCTTTACAACTCCTGCTGTTCCTACCACTGAAACCAATGCCATCATGGCAACAGAATCCCAAACTAACCCCTCACGCTCAGCACTATTCATGCACCCAAGATCATCCAGGAAAGGCCCCTGGGAGGAACACCCTGGCTGCAGGTGTCCCTCACCCCATCACCCCCTGCATGCTGGCCAAGGACAGGCAATGCCTTCACACTCAGCATTTCACAGACCCAGGGCTGCACGTTCCTGACTGCACCAGCTACCCTGGACATTTTCTCCCACGTCCATGGCTAACAACAAAAAAATCCCTCAAATCACTTCAAGCAAACCAACCAACCCAAAACTACAAACAAAAACCCACAAACAAACAAACACCCCAAACCCACAAAACACAACCAGCCACCTTCAGCATCTCCAAGCCCAGTACCCACAGTTGCCAAGTAGGAAGGTCCACAGGGACCATTGAGGACGCTGAGGGCCCTCAGCTGCAGGCAGAGAGAAGGATGTCAGAGCCATCCATTTCCTATCCAGAAAAGCAGCCAGCCAGGTCACTGAGCAAAGAGACTGAAGTGTCAGAACCCAACATGTCCTTAAGTACACCTGGGGCTTTCATCCTCACCCCACTAATGTTTGGTCAAAAGGTAGCACTGAGAAAAACCTCAGCTGGGACCCTAGCTAGGAGGGCCTGAACATGATCAGGAAGAAGAGGATAAGGACTAAATACTGCTCACGCCACCAAGGCCAACAGGACAAGGATACAGTGGTACCAGGAGCCTTGTCCTCCCACATAGGATTTCTGTCTTGCATGGCTTGAGAGAACAGCAGAGGGTGCCCACACAGCAGCCAGAGAGGAACAGAAACAGAAAGAGCAGCAAGGCCACTCTCCCAACCAGCCACTAACCAGCTCTCACAGAACCACTGCTGACGCTGCTGCTGCTCCATCGGCTCCCTCACACCTAGTCCCTCTAGCTCATGCATCTCCCACAGACATTCAAGAGCACAGGCTCATCCTCAGCTTCAGAGCCAGCCTAGGATAGCTGACACAACTCCTCCAGCAGTGCCCAGGGCACAGCAGCTGAAAGTCTTGGGGCTTAAGGGTCTGGAACCTGCAGTTACAAGTCCAAGGGCTGGTCAGAAAGTGAGCACAGGTGAAGGCCAGGACATCTGAACAACAGTCCCATCATCAGGCATGCCCCACTCACCTCTACTCCCACAGACAGCACCCAGCTGCCATGACCTGGCTGTGCCTTATCTCTTGCCCCAGAGGACACCATGTCTGTCTGGTCAAACAAATGTCTCCATAGGGCCAAGCACTGCAGCCATGGTGGGGGAGATGCATTCAGAGCCTCACAACGAGGTTGTGTGGGGAGGGAGCAGCATGCGTGGAAACGAGCCTGTAACGAGTTTGTAATATGCATGTGTGGCACGGCCTGCGCAGCGTCATCACAATGGCACAGGCACTTTCCCGCCTCATTGCCTCCCAAATGGATTTTAAATATCATTCCGAGGACACAATTATTTAAAACGCTGAACTAAACACTCACTAATGGGAAAACGGCGTGTGGCCTGCAGCAGCCATTCCTCATGGGGCCACTCTGCCCATGTCATCCTCTTCTCCAGCCCCACACTCTGCATGGGGCTACATGGAAGCATCCTCCTCTTCCTCGGAGACCAAACAGGGCACCACTGGTACCTGTCTTGAGCCCAGGCCAACACACATTGCTTATGTGAGAACACACCTTTTGTCGCCACCCCAGTGACCTCCAGCCCCAGAGCAGCTTCCAGGCACCAGGGGCACTGCGAGTCAGCCCCCAGGACTCCACATCAGGGAGCACCTCACCAGACAGCAGGTCTTTCTGTCTCTCCCCACTTTGGCAGCAGGTAATACAGGGCTACACAGGGAGACAACATGAGAACAAGGATGCCTCCTGATCCCCTTTATATGGCCCTGGAAGTTATGGCTAAAACATAAGACTTACTTTTTCATTTAGTTTGAATACCTCCCACACGCCCAAGCACAATCCCAAGGGGACATGAAGAAAGCAGCATTATTGTTAGCTACCTCCAAGAATGCAGAGCACACGGAGCATGAAAAGAGAGAAAAAACCCAAGGAAATAAACTGTTTGTAGCAACCCTTGCTGGGGAGAACATAGATGGAGACAGCTCCAAGGATGCGGTGGATGCTTGGTCCCATTACAGCAGTGGCAGCATTAGGGATGACAGAGCTTCAGACAACAGTGGATCTGCTGATGGGGGAGTGCCTGCCTGACCTTTGATCACCCCCCCTCTCCTTTCCTCCAGGCAGGGATTCTAAGGCCACCACAAGCTACCAGTGCTCAGAGACAACAGCCTACCTCAGACTAAACAGAGAAGGGAGGTGACACAGACCAGCACCATCCCCACACACTAGCAGTTGAGCACAGAGAGGAGGAGAGTCCATTGCTGGAAGCCCAGCTGTACATCAGAGGTTCATATTTTAACAGCTTTGGCATCACCAGGGCTATCCATCACCAGCTCATTTTCCTCCAAGTGCTGAACTGTTCCTGCCTCTGCTATTTGGAACAGTGTCTAATGATGCACCGGAGCAGCCACCTGGCAACACGGCTGCCGAGGGACACAACACGGGAAGAAGAATACACACAGGTCTGCACACTGCTGCCGGCCTCCACTGCCCGAAAACCTCCCTCCTCTCAAACCTGCTCCACACATAACAGACCACATGGATGCTCTGCCTCATGGTCCTCCACCTTGAGAGAGAAAGAGCACATGCTCTTAAGCCATTGCTCTTACAGAAAGGAAAACAGAACACAGGCATTGGTGATATTTTCATGAATGCTTATTCAGCACTATGGTGCTCTTTTTCAGAGGCTGAAGAATGGACAAAAAAAACCAATTAGTTGCTTCTAGCCCACATAGCTTAGTAAGAACATAGACATGAGGCCAGGGACATGCAACACGACAGCGCTGCAGTGTTGCAGCACTAAAAACTTGCTGTGAGATTTGCAAAGACACAGGCAGACCTGGACAACGACAGACTCACATGGAGCAAGGCAGCCCCAAGACACATTGGAAGAAAGCCTGCACAGGCTCCAAGTTAAGTTTTGCTTTTAGTGTAACCTGAGTATTTGAGTTGTTCTCAGAGTGACCAGTGGCCTGTGAATCCCCAGCAGGCGGCAGAGCCTAAAAGCAACTTCCCCCAGATTTCACTGGATCCACTACAACAAGGGCATGGAGCCACAAGCCCAATCTGAAAGCAGCTGAGCTGAGGCATGGTCCTCACCAAAGCTAATCAGCTAAACACAGGGTGAACCCTCGGGAAAAGACAACCACGTACGACATCCTGGGCAGGCATCCCAGGGCACCTCCATGGGAGCCTACTTTGGGGAAACAAGCAGCAGGGTCCCTGCACAGCAAGAGATGGACCCTCCCCCATACGGGAAATGTGAAAGGGAAAATGTGGGCAGGTTCAGTGCAGAACTCCCTCATTCCAAGAGCAACCTCCTCTTTCTGCCTTCAGTCTTCGTGCATCTGCACTAGCCATCACATCTCTGAGGAAATGCAGGGAACTAGTAAGAGGAATGTGAGGGCAGTCTCCAACTCCATTCTTCGAGTCTTTGTTGCGGATGGAGGTGAAAAAGGGGGTGTGACATGAAGCAGGATGCAAAAGTGGAGTACTGGAGAATCATGCACCTACACCATTAAATCCTTACTGCTCTGGGGCTCACCTGGTGCTCGATGCTCTATCAGACATCTCCAGGAGACAGCCACTCACGTCACCATAAATCAGCACCTTACCCACACAGGCAGCCAGGTATCTGCCAAGAGAGCTAGGGTACCGGAGGAGGAAGTTGCAGGTCCCCAGGCAGCCTGCTCCGAGCTGGGTCGCGCGGGGCTCCTGCCCATGCCGCAGGAATGGATCTGAGATCAGGCAGTCAGAGAGACCCATCTCCAGGGCAGGAGGAGAACTGCAACTCCAAGGCTGCTCCTCAGCACTCCCTGTGATAAGTAAAATCTGTTTGTTCATTAAATCTCGCTCACAAACATGTATTCATTAAATTTTGCTCACAAACATGTAAGACAAACTACAGGCTTGCTTAAAGTATTGAAGTTTTGTTGCTTTGACACTGCCTTGACTTTTTGTGCATGTAAGATAAACCACAAGCATTCGGTAGAACAAACAATGTACGAAGTAACGCCAAGTTATATAACAAGCTATGAAGGTTAAGTAGAAGACACCAAGGAAGATGATGAGCCTTCATCCTCAAGACCACCAAGAGGCAGAAAACAACCCCCTAGCAACAAGCCGCGCAAGCGCCGAGCACCCCGGAAGAACCATATATGTAAGAAACTAAAAGTATATAACCCGTGATTGTATAGGAGATAGTGCGCACCGTTGGTGGAGCGGAGACTCCCCCGGTCGCCCAGCGCGCTGTTTTGCTCGCTGTCGCTTGCTCAATAAATTTTACTTTGTAACTGATTCAAATTGGCTGTTTGAATTTGTACACGCACTTTATAACACTCCCCACCCCTCAGAGAGCATGGCTGCACATCCCACAGCTGGGAGAGCTGCTGGAAAGGGGAGTAAGCTGTAGTGAACGAGGAAAAAGTAAGGAATGTTTCTCCTTTGCCTCCTCAAAGATGAAGGTTTGAAAGTTAAAGTTTTGAACTTCCTCCAACAAAAAACAGAAACTGCTTTATTTTAGTAAATGAGGCACCGTCTTCGAGTCATTAAGGGAGCTTGTATTTGATACATCAGGCAGCCAAGTAATAAACTTTTGATACATCAAGCAAACTTTGCCAGATACCAACGAGCAACCAATGAAATTTAAGCGAGCAAAGATAGTTCTCCACAGACCTGCTGTTGCTATGAGGTGGATGTGATGTTGCCGCTCTCAACACCCTCTATAATCAAGTGCCTAACTTGCCACAGAGGCCGCAAAATCAACAAAATGTCCAAGGTTTTGTTGTCCTTCACTGTCCTGGCTGCTCCTACAAGGCTTTTCATGCCCCACCCTGCTGGCCTGGCTGCCGTGGCTCTGCTCCCTCTCTGGCTTGCTTGCCAGCTCTCAGAGGGACTTCACCAGGGAAAGACCCATTGCACCCAAAACAGACCTCCCCCACTGCACTCTATAAGCCAGCTCTGGACCCATGGTGGTAGTAACCCCTTTCCTGTGCTTTTCATAATTATTCTTGGCATTTTCCTTCTTTTCTATTTCCTTTACAAAAAAAAAAAAGTTGACTTATCACTTTGTATCCCAACATCTAACCTCATTTATATTTTAATCTCACTTGCAGGGAAGTTTAGAACCTAATTCCTTCCCACAATTATGGATCAAGGTAAAACTTGCCTCTCCTCACCTTAAGCAGATCAGAACACAAGCACAGACACATGGCCTAGCGAGCAGCAGAACAGATTCGGCAAGGAGATGAGCTGCTCCCCTGCTCGATGCAAATGGAGCCTGCTCAGCATCCCACTCCTTGGTTGGACTCTCCCAGGCCTGCCTTCAATCCATGCATGCAGCTGAGCATCCCCACAGCTGCTCTGCCTCTAGCACCAGCCACATGGCCTCTCCCCACAGCACAGCCACCACAAAGGTTAGAGGGAAGAAAAAGTGCAGCCCACAGCTCTGCTCAAGTCCAGTTCTGGCTTGCAGGCCAGGCACAATGAAGAGACCACTCTTCAATGCTGTCCTACAGTCAAAAGGAAACAGGACACCCACTGCAGCCCCTTCCCTCCCTCCCCCAGCCAGCCCCACTCTACAGCAGCAGGGATGGAGCTGAAGGCAAGATGCTCAGTGCTGCTGTCTCCTGTACTCTCTCTAGAAGCATCACATACATCTTGTCTGGCCCATACTCTACCGAGCCAGGCTGACCCCCATCAGAGATCAGCATCTGTCACAGCTCCATAGCTCATGAGACTCAGCAGCACCTCACAAGCACATCCCAAGAAGGTGCTGTGCTTACAGGGCAGCCAAGCCATCCACCACAGGGTCGTATCTCTGGACACAACACTCAGCCCTGTGGTTTGCCCAGGGTCCATGTGGACAGACAGAAGGTGCTCATGCTCCCTTCAGAGCCCTGGATCACTCCTGTAGGAAGCACCTGGGGTTACAAGGAAAGGTAGTGAGGGCCAGTCATTAACATGATGGTCCAAGGCAGAACACAGGACACTCAGTCCTAGCCCAGTTATGAGACCTGCAAGATAAAGTTCTCTTTAAAGCCACTGAAAGCAAGTAGAGATGATGGCCACATGTCTAGAAAGAAAACAGTTTGTTTTTCCTGTCAATGAAGCTCACTTTGCTTCAGTTCTGCCTCTCCCAGAAAAAGAGAACGTTTTCACCAGAAGAAAAAAAACTGAACAAAAACAACAAAACCCAAACCAAACAACAGCAACACCAACAAAACCCACAAAAACAGCTAACAAGGAAAATCTCACATTCATTCCCACAGCCCACCAGAAAACAACAACAAAAAAAAACACAACCAAAGAACAAGAGCTTTGAAAATTGCTTATAAACATTAGAAAAACCCCTTTACCCACTGCTAACTTCATCCTACTGACCCAGGGAGATTTAGCATCTACTCTGGCCAGCATAATCTGGTAACTTGGGCAGAGAGACCCACCAAAATTAGGAAGCAGTTGAAGAACAGCAGGAAAGTCAAAGGCAGCAAAAGTTTTTAGCAGTCAGGAATCTGAAAGCCATAGTAAGGAGTTTGGAGAACTGCAGAGAACCCACTATGCTTCCCATAATGACCCCAGGTTTCCCCAGGCACGCCCTGTGTTCCCTGCTCCTAGTTGTATGTGGTGGCTTTCAAACAGCAGCTGTTCTTCCAGCCCTGCCAAACAATCCCCATGGCCACAGTTTAAACTGCCTCACAATTTGTGATGCAAAGATTAAAGACATGATCTGCGCTTCTACGAATTTTTTATTTGCAGGCAGGCAACAGGAGGTTTTGCTTTTTCCATTGAATAAGACCAAATACCAACTCCTGGAGGAGAGGCAGCAGGGCCAAGGCTGGTTTCACTGGGGCCCAGTTGGTCACTTGCTGCTGGTGTACTTGGTGACGGCCTTGGTGCCCTCAGAGACTGCGTGCTTGGCCAGCTCGCCGGGCACCAGGAGCCTGACGGCCGCCTGCACCTCACGGCTGGTGATGGTGGCACGGTGGCTGTACTGGGCCAGGCGCGAGGCCTCCGAGGCCAGTTGCTCGAGCATATCATTGACAAAGGAGTTCATGATGCTCATGGCCTTGGAGGAAATGGCGAGGTCTGGGTGCACCTACAAGATGGTAACCAAACACCGTCTCACACACCCATCACCCTGGAAGGAGTGGGAGCCCCATTCCCCAGCCCAGACAGGGCACTCTAACCCCAAAAGCACCTGCAGTTGCCACCCTAAGGGTTTCAAATCATGGGCCACTTTAAACTCAGTATAGGTTCCCATAATGCTGCATGAGCTTTGGGATTACACTGGCAGAAGCCTTCTCACAATCCCCATGGAAAACATGGCTGTGAGGGGTGGAAATGCTCCAGTCTCCAAGTCCTGTCTACAGACTCATGCTGATAACTGTGGCCTAGAAAACTCATGGCCACTTTCAAAAACACTCTCATCTCCCCCATCAAAAATCACCAGAGACACCGACTCACAAGGCCAGAAGCAGCTGTTTCTACCATGCTGACTTCCAAGCAATTACTTCTTCAGGCAGAGCTGTGCACCAGGGCTCATTCTCTCTAGGAAACACTTTCTGCTCTAGATCCATCTCTTCTAACCCTAGAATCCAGCCCCTCAACTTCTAAGCTTCAGCTGGGGCTCTCCTGTACCCACTTACACTTTTTTCTTTCCCCAGCTCTTTAGAAACTCAGATTTTTCTTCCTTACTCTTTATAGCATTAACATGCAACAGGCAGAAGTTACTTTATGTGCAAAGCAGTTTCTAGCAGAAAAAAAACATTTCCTTACCTGCTTCAGTACTTTGTAAATATAGACTGAAAAAGCTTCCTTTCTTTTAGGCTTCCTTTTAGATCTTTTGTCCCCAGAGGCAGTAGCACGACCATCTTTCTTCAAAAGTTCTGAGCTCATCTTAACCTCTAACAGAGCAACCAGCAAGTGCTGTGGGATGGTTATATAGCACAAGCAGCAGAACCTAACCTGCCTCAGCTGCAGCCTCCAAGGAGCAGGACATGTACACACCTGTGGCTGATGATTCCACTTTCCACTAAATGAAGAGCAGCTGGCCTTAGAGGAGCTTGGAAGTGACAGATTTAACTAAACTTTCAGACCTGAGAAGTTTGAGTGTAACCTGGGCAAAGAGGGGCAAGAGCAGAAGCATCTGATTTACAGGGGAAGGAATTACCAGGGAAGAGCCATTCCCAGGTCCAAAAGGGGTTTGGTGAAAGGAGGGATCTTGCTTTGTTGCAAAGGTGTGAATTGGAGTACTCAAGGTACTCCAGAATCAAATGGAATCACATCTGTGCTATAGAACAAGTAATGCCATCAGGGGAAACTCAGTAACTGCAGGAAGCATTGGGCCAGAGATGAACAACAGCATTGTAAACACCCTACCAGCCAGATTTCCCCTGCTACCTAGCCTGCTCTTGGGATCCCACCTGCTGCACACAACAGGGCCTGGAATGCCAGGAGTGGGGCAGTGGAGGGCTGACACCCCAAGTATGGATTTGATCTGTCTTGGAAACCACAATTACACTAATGAGGGTAAATGTGACACAGGAGTTAGAATTAGCCAGGAAAAACGTGCAGCAACACAGCAGAGACATGAACAAAACAGAGTTTTCTGCACTTTGGAGAGAAAAGGAAGCCTTTCAGCAGACACCACTACAGCCATTTCACAGAAGGGTGATGCCAGTGTGCTTGTTTGGTGGGGGAACACACCGGGGTCTCTGTGCTGCCAGGTAGAGTCTGTTGCTCAGGTATACACATCATACTGGCACATCCTGAGCAAATCACGTCTTCCGAAGAGTGAGCTTGGGAGACCTACTTATCAGTCAGTGATTCTGCTACTGCTTGTGCAGCCCACAGTGTTTCACTGAATTGTTTTATTCTCAGCCTGTCCTCATGGGGAGGCACCTGATCATCCTCTCCTAGTGCAAATACCTGTCACAGTGACAAGGGGGGTCAGTGCCACAGGGAGGTTCTTGCTCCCAGAAATTGAAACATTAGTGATCAGGCAGAACAGGCTGGAATGGTCATGTCAGTGCATTTGTGAAGGAGAACGGGCCTGTGAAGATATGTGGTAGTGGGATCCTCTCGAAACAGGAGTGACTAATGCTGGGAATGAGGAGGAGGGGACATCAGCACTTGTGCTTTGTAGGGGGCCCTGTGTTGTCAAGGAACAGGACAGGGCTCCCCCCTCTGAGGGACATTCCACCACCTTCCTTGTAACAGGAGCTGTGTTACCTTGGTCTCGGGTCACAGCACACGGGGACTTTTGTGCTGAAGGAGCTGTGGGCTGTTGAATCCCTCCCCAGCTGCCACCGTGTTTGTGATACAGTGTTACACAGTGATAAACACACAGCTGTTTTTTCTGAAAAAAAAACATTTAGTTGGAAGGGAGCCCGTTGGTGGGGGGAGCAGCAACTGGTCACTCAGCATTAGGCACAGGGAGCCTTTCCCCACCAAGGGTGGAGGCTCATCCACTGAGCAGTACCGTCAGATTTGAACTCTCAGGTTTGGAGAATTACCATCTGCTTCCCTAGACTGCATGTGCTAGAGGCTGTACATGCTGCTGTGTGCTGGGCTTGACTCATCCTAGTGCTGCTTTTGCGGTGTATGGATCTACTTGCAGCACACTCACAAGGGAATCCCACAAGCCTGCACCTGCCACGGCTGACTGTGGCTGTGTTAGAGCCAACCTGACTTTTGGGTAACAGGCAGGAGTGACTGTGCAGGTGCTGGGTCACTTCTTTTACAGAAATGACCATCCTAGTAACTAAGGAGCAATTCTTGTAATTTATCTATAGCTTTCATTTCTGCAAAACCAGAAAATTCCCAGCTGAAACAGCTTGAAGTGCCACTGCCCCAGCTTGTGGCTGTCTCTAAGATCAGTGTTCCAGGACATCTGTCTGCCACAGCCGCTTCAGCACAGCCCAACAAACTATCACCACGGAACAAATCGAGGTTAAATCAAGGCTGATAAAGCACGTTTATGATTCCATTTTACAAGTCCTGGCCTACTGTGACCTCTAGTGCAGTTACAGCTGCTTTTGCTTTAAACATGTATGTGTGGTCCTTGTTTATACATCAGAGACGCATCTGCATCCGAGAAGTTCCTCTCTCTTTGCAGCAGCAGACAGTAACAGCGCTCGTCTTGGCTCCATGAGCTACAATGCTCCAACTACTGCCCATCATGCCGGCTGTCATCCCCGTGTCCCCATGCCATTCTCAGGATTTACCATTCCCAAAGAACTCAGTGTAAGATTGTATCCTGCATTTACTACCTCGAGATCTGAAATGTAGTGAAACAAATTGTTGCCACATCTTTGGTAAGGAAAAGAAGCACAGGACAAACAGCTCTAGCCTCAGTTGGGACTCTTTGACCTCACCATTCTGAGAGCTACTTCACAACCTTTTCCAACTCACCAACACTTCCTACAACCTAGAGAGTAGAACAAACAGATGTGCATTAATCTATAATTGTTTAACTTTTGTGACCCGTCTTTTGAGTAATCACTTCCCTGTGAGTTTTCACTCCCTCGCTCTACCTGATAACTTCCAAGTCCCCCACTGTAAGATATTCATCCAAGTGACATTTACTGCCATCTAGACCTTTCTGCAAAACTAACTTGGAAGCACTTAAACTAATTTGCATTATTTCCCCAGAAAACATATTTTTTTCCTCCTCTCAGATCTTTGCTAGAACCAGTGAAAAACCTGAGTGTTCTACTTCATCTACTGGAAGCAGCTTGCATTGTGTCATTTGTCCTATGGATGACACACAGTGCTTCCACAGCAGCAGTCACAACTTGGATGGGCCCTCTGGGAAAGAAAAATAAGGAAATACTCTACTCAAAAAGTCAAAGCCAGTCAGCTGGCACCAAAGAATGCACTGCATTGGAGCACAACTCCCTTCATTTTTTGTCCTGTCCTTCCATTCACCCAGCAACATGTGCTGCTGGACGGGCTGCTGGGCTACATGAACCTTTCCTGTGACCAGTGCTGCCACTCTCATGTGTCAGTAGTAATTAAAACAATGACTCATGATCAAAGAAAGCTATTAGGTTTGATTTGCTACCTTTCTCTTTAGAATCCTTCATTTTAATAATAAATTTAAAATGTATTTCATTCAACGTTCTGTGGCTCAGGGTGAGGTTTGAACACCAACTTTTCCAAAAATCTGTTATAGAGAACAAAAACAAAAGTTCAACTTCAGTTGATTAGTCTTTAGTTAAACCTGCAAGGAACGAATTTGTAGTCCAAAATTCCTACATTATTGAGTCTCATTATTAGACAATTCAAGGTGAAGCAAAATGCCACACGTGAGCCACTGTGTTGAGCCACTGTGTTGGTGAGAACACACTGGTGTTCCACAGATCTATGTTCTGTCTCTAAAATTGATCTTCAGAACACTTTCAAGTTGTGTCTGTCACCGTCTACAACAGAAGCATCCGTGGCTTGTTCTGTGACTCACCAGAAGTCCAGTGTTCAGTCTGTCTGAGCAGAGGTGCCCCAGGTCTGAGGACCCTGCTCACTGGTCAGTGCCTCCAGAGCTCAGTACTCACCACTTCACATGTCTCAAGTTCTGGCCACAGCTTTGGTTGTACTCAGGAACTGAACATTCAGCAGAAGAGCTGATCCTCACTCAAAGCTCAGCATTTGCTGACTCACCCCAGCACACCCCAACTACCATGGCTCACAAAACAAGACAAGATTGTTCTTCTCTCTTTATTGACTGATGGATTCTCGGGCAGATCTGTTAATTACACTGTTAAATAATAGTTAAAAACAAACCAAGGCCAGAGGAGTTTGAAGTGAAGTATCTAAACTGAAGCAGAAACTGGGAGGGGAGAGGCAGAAGAAGCTGGGCTGGGGTCTCCACTTGTGTATCACTGCAGCTTGGACACCCCGACGGCCACTGTCGTGACCCCAAGCCAATAGATTCCAAGGCCTGGCTCAGATGAGACATCGTCTAAATGAGGAAACAGTTGCCCAAACATAGCCAGACCAGGAGAGAACAGCTCTGTCCAGACACAGAGGTGCAAGGCAAGTCGAGGGGAAGCAGTATTGCAGCAATCCTAGAACACGGCCAGAGGGAGCAGCAGTTCCGCTCCTGCCGGCGGGCAGGCGAGTTGTGTGGCCACCGCCAGCCCCACGGAGAACACGGGCTGGGGGCTCCTCAGCTCACACGTTGTGGGTCCGTTTGGTGAGCTGCGGGTCCTCATCCACCAGCTTTGACTTGAGATGCTCCTTGTAGGCAAGGATGTCCCCTTGCCATTTGGTGATTGTCTGCTTCTCACAGACCCAGATCTCCTGTGCGACCTGAGAGCAAACACACAAGGAGGAAGAGGAGGTGGAGGGGAAGGAGGAGAGGGGTCTGCAGTACAGAATTTTATAATCTTACCAAAATTAAAAAGTTAACTAAAAACTACTCTCTAAAGTCTGGCAGGAAAATGTTGATAACTTCCACATTTTGACTACCAAAGTACAGAGAAACATTTTCCCTGGTGTTTTCCGCATCATTTATACAAGATTTTAGAACTGAAAATCCTAGGCCCCTCTGTATTTCTGACTTTGTTCATGGACTAAGATGAAAAGCCTTTCTTGCTAAATTGGGAACTGAAACAAAAGTAGTTCTTGACCTGAACTACTTGGATCTATCACAGTGAAAAATAAAACCATACCTAACTTGCAGCCAAAGCTAGAGCTGGTAGATCATCACTTGACATTTGTGGTGGGTTTTATTTTATTTTAAGTACTTATTGTTTTCCTGGGCTAGCTCAGTAATTGTTTAACATGAACACAGTAAGGGAATCGTGTCCAGAGATTTTTTTTTTCACTCACCTATCTTTTTGGGATGAGTAAGAGCCAGTTAGTTGAAAACACTTTGTTTTAATTACTAAAATGCTAGAAAGGTGCTCTGACAAAACTCACAACTGTCCTTACCTGTTGGATGAGTCTGAAGTCATGGCTGACAAGCATCATTCCTCCTTCAAACTCATTGATAGCATCTGCCAGTGCATCTATGGTTTCTATGTCCAGGTGGTTGGTGGGCTCATCCAGGAAGAGCATGTGAGGGTTCTGCCAGGCCAGCCAGGCAAAGCACACGCGGCACTTCTGCCCATCAGAGAGGTTCCTGATGGGGCTCACCTGCCCAACACACACATGGCTTGCAGCTCTGCAGTGACCTGACACCATGCCACCCTGACCCAAACCACTTGGGTCTCACTGTGGGCTCCCAGCAGCTCCGTGACACAAGAGGACAGATGCTCACTCAGCCTTATACCTACACTAAGTTTCTCCCACCCAGGGAAGAAGGGAATTCCAGGGGCTTCTGAAGGACTGTACACAGCAAGGCCCAGCTTGTGCCAAAGGTGCGTAAGGACAGTTAATTAGTCTGACTGGTATTCACTGACACAACAATCAAACTACTCTCAACTTCTGCCGTGACAAATGACCAAAAACAATGTAAAAATCAACGCTGAACTGCAGCGATGTGGACAACTATCACACACAGGATGTGTCACGTACAGGAGCATGTCCTGCTTGGACTTAGAGCACCATAGGTGAGCCCACTTTCCTGTCTGAACCAAGTGGACCCCACAAACAGCTGAGAACCTTCTAGCACTTCTGCCTGGTATTAATCTCAGAAATAAGAGAGAAGCAAAATAGTTCAAGTTAAAATTAAAACATGCTCAGGTCTAGCACGATACCAGAACTTGCCTTCTTTTCACCCGGAGTCTGAGGGGGTCACCCCTTCAACCCACACATTGCTGTGATCCAAAGAAAGTTCCCATGAGCCGCGAGTTATTTTTTTCTCCAATTTCAAAGGCAGGGATGGAGAAAGCATTTTGATGCTGTGGTGTACCATGCTGCATACTGTATCACACTGTCAGGTATCAGTAGACCAACAGAAAACACAGAACCTCTACTCCCTTAATGAACAAAAAGCAAACCTGAACAGCTCATACTCACCTGCTGCTTCCCGGTCAGACCATATCTGCCAATGATTTTCCTCATCTCTTCCTTTTCCTTGATCTCTGGGTAGCATTTCAGCATGTACTCCAGGGGTGAGAGGTCCAAGTCCAACTGCTCTTGCAAGTGCTGACAGAGAAGAAAAGTCAGCTTCAGGCTGTGCAGGCCAACCACTTCATGGCCCTAAGCACTACCCCCCTAACACCCCTCTGGTACCAGGTGAGCGGCAGAACACAAGAGCCAATAATCCCACCCACAGGACAGCCTCTCTGCTGAACTATTACGGAATAATTTCCATTTCAGGAGCAGGAGTGCTGCTTCAGAATAGGAGGCTTGTCCATCACCAAACACAAGGCAACCAGCTCTGCCATAGCAGGTGGGAGACTGAACAGGAAGGACCACAGCCAGCCTCTGCGGGGTAAGAACATGAGCTGGAGACCATTCCATGGAACAGTTCCTTCCCCCATCTCCAGACACAGAAAGGCAGCAGTGGGAGAGGCCTCAGAAGCAGAAGTAGAGGGGCAAGATCCCTCATTCCTGACAGCTTTTTTCTCAGCATTCCCTGTCCCTGGGGGCTGCTGTAGGGAGTACCTGGTGGTATCTACCGATCTTCACATGCGAGTGTTTGCGAATCATCCCATCTGTGGGCAGCAGCTAGAAAGGGAAGATAAAATCATTTCACCAGGAAATCTCTCCTCTTGCAGTATGCCAGAAATATAGAATCCAGCCATCTCCACTCTGGCACAGGGGAGGCAGTCTGAGCAGGTAATATGAGAGAAAAAGCCCTATATTGCAACAAGACAATAGGATTTCTAAGGCCTGACTGGGGTGCTCTGGCAAGTAAGTGCAGCTTTGCTGAAGACTATCCCAAAAGTAAAGGTCCAGAGCAGGGTGGACAAACCTCTCCTGTGAGCAGTTTCAGCAGTGTTGACTTTCCGGCTCCATTGGGTCCAACAAGAGCTACACGAGTATCCAGGTCAATCCCAAACTCCAGGTTATTATAGATCCATGGCTGCAAACCACAAAAACCATGAAACATTACGCCTTTTCAGTAGTCTCAAGAACCTCCCTGCTGCACCTGTAATGCTCTGTCCCCAGCAGGCCCAGCATTAGCACTGCCAAGAACTTTGCTCCATTAGTCATACACTGCAGCCCCATCAGGAAGCTCAGCCAAAAGTCTCCCACTCCCAAACAAGGCAGGAATAGAAGTGATCTCTGTATGCATACTCCCATACTCACCCCATCCTTGGTATATCTGAAGCTGACATTCTGCACCATGATGACAGGAGGGGGAATTTTCCCACAGGGTGGAAAGTAGAATGATAAAGTCTGTTAACACAGAATATCCACCTGTGAGACACCTTGGAACACGAGACAGCCCAGTCATTCCGGTATAACCATGCCTCACTACCAAAATCAGCTGCAGACCAAGGCACCAGATCGTGACTTTTTATAAGCCCCTCTTGCAACTCACTCAGATTTATTCTGATGAGCTGCTTGCAAGCTCATCTGCTGGCTAACAAATCCCTATTTCTTTCCCTTTGAAACAAATGTGGGTTTGTACTCTTTACACAAGTAAAAGCTGCACTGAGCATCCTCTCCCATCTCCTATGAGCCCTAGGCATTCCTTTCTGATTTCTGTATCTGCAAAATAGCCTTATTGATACGACAACTCTACTTCCCTCCCCTAGAAAATTCCTCCTCCTCTTCTCATTCTTCAGCATTACTCCATGCTGAGTACAGGGATCCTTGGCATCAGGAAGGGTATCTCGTTCTTGCTACCAGCTCTGTCAGCCATTCCTGCTGTCTCCTAAAGACCCTTCTACTCCTGTAGTCTGTGTTTCAAATACAGATCTCTAGATGCAATCCCATGTGTGATCCTACCTTATCATTCACAACTCTCTCTGTCAAGCCAGAAGCCATCATTTTTTGGAGGGTCTTCTCCTTGCTCTGAGCTTGCCTGGCCAGCTTCGCACTGCCATGACCAAATCGTGCAATGTAATTCTGCAACAAAAGAGTTAGCCAAAAGCCACAGTGATAAGGTTGAGGAGGGGCAGGGATGCCCGCTACAAGGGTAGGGGGGTGCTCATGCAGCTAGGCAGCTACCTTCATATGGGCAATCTGATCTTGCTCCCAGTGGAATCGCTTCATTTGATTTTCTTCTAGTTCCAAGCGAGTCTTTACATACTGATCATAATTTCCCTGGAAAGAGAGCATGGAACATCAGATGTGCCCAGAGAACAGCTCCTGTTTCTGTTGGTTATATGGGGCACTGTTTACTCACCGTGTAGTACTTAAGTTTGCGGTTGTGCATGTGGATGATGTTGGTGCAGACACCATTCAGGAAGTCCTGGGAGTGGGATATCAGCACGAGGATCCGCTTGAACCTGTGGCATCATGTAAGTTATTAGAGACTAAAATAGGAAAAGAAATCCTGCTTGTTGGCCCTGATGGTGACAAAGGCTTTACATGCACCAGATTTCTCTTGCCTACAATCAGATTAAGAACAAAAAGGTCACAGCTGGGAGATACTCTGGGAAACCGGCAGTAAAGCAGCTACAAGCAACCGCAGTGAGTGAATCCTGCCAACAGTTTTCACTGTAGTTAAACACCTTGCACCATTAGGTAAGTCTTCACCCGTCATCACAAAAAGCCCAGAACTGGCTGCCTATGTGGCAGGTGACTTGTGCCACTGATGCAGCTGACTCCATTGGCATCACATTTCTAAGAAGTTTCAGCCTTTGCTGCTTACTCTCCCCTCATTACAGACTCCCATCTGTTAGGCACACTGCATCTGGCTCCGCTCCTAATCCGTACAACGGGGGGTTAAAGCCTCCCCAAAAGAGGTTCAAAGTTCTTTTCTAAAGCACCTGACTTCTAAAGCAAAGACACAAAAGGTTCAACTGACAAAGCTGATGGAAAAACCTCTGCAAAGGCAAAGCCCTTCTCATAATACAGTTCTTTTAATGCACACCCCAGATAACCTGAGCTTCCTAACTATTCCTAAGCTTTTTGCCTTACACCTTAACATTTTACCTTTGTTATGAAAACCAGTCACCTCACACACTAGCAAAAAATGAAACCAACACACTCAGATACTACAGTTCTGTGGAAACAGAGAAATGGTGGGCAGAAAGATGAGCTGAGACCCAGGTCTGGAAAGCTCACACTACTGATACGGCACACAGTGGTGGTACACAGGCTGCCAAGGCCTGCTCCTGGCTTTCAAGGAACCACCTTTAACCTGGGAGTACAATCCAGCATTTCTCATTTCTTCAGTGCCGGGGAGACAAGGGATTGCCTTGAATTCTTTACTCTTGCATCAAGAATCTCACATAGCAGAAGGCAGGTGACACTGGTACTGCAACACAGTTGTGCACCCACAAGAACTACACAGTTACTCCTGCAAAACTTGCTTACATGCTGGTAAGATGTTCATGCTCACATGCTGACAAGCAGAAAAGCACAACCCACAGAAGCAGCAAACTCCTCCGTGCTTACGTTTTCAGCTCTTCCTCCAACCACACACAGGCATCCAGGTCAAGGTGGTTTGTGGGCTCATCGAGCAGCAGCATGAAAGGCCGAATGAAGAGCGCTCTGCAAGGACAGGGGAGATGACAGCATAGGGTAAGTGCAGGTAACCCAAAGCCTCTCAAGTCTGCTCTAAGTTCTTAGAACTGTGTCTGTGGCTCTGCAGAGTCAGGAGCAGGCAGGCATTCTCACAGGAGGCAGGAGGCACTATTCCACTTACCTGGCAAGAGCCACCCTCATTCGCCAGCCACCACTAAAGTCCTTCAGCTTCTTCCTCTGCATGGCTGGCGTGAACCCCAAGCCGTGAAGGATACGTGAGGCCCGTGCTTCTGCCTTATCAGCATCCAGCTCCTCCAGACGTTCATACAATTCCAAGAGCTTCTCACATTCCGCTGAAAGAGAGCCTGCTGGTCAGCACCTCTGCCCATAGAGGGCTCTCAGCTGCACTGCTGCACAGCTGGGAAACCTCAGAGTCCCTCTGCTTTACCCCTATTTAGCCCCCTCCATATCCAAGCCTGAGACACTTCTTAAGATGCTGCATGGAATAATTTGTCCAAAGAAGTGTCTGTCACCCATGCCCATTAGTACAGGGCAGCCGGGGGAAACAGGTACCACAACATGTGAAAACTTCACCAAGGAACCCAAATTTTCTTTGGTAGGGACAGAAATGGAGGAAATGTCCCTTGGGACTCTGAGAAGATTTACCATCTTCATGAGCTAAACGTTCCGCCTCTCGCTCCAGCATGGCCCTCTCTGTATCCACCTCCATCACACACTGCAGAGGGGTCTTGTCACTGGGAGGCATCTCTCGGGTCAGGTGATAGATGTCAATGTGCTCTGGGATGGGCACTTCTCGCTTCCCAATAGCTGACAAAAGCATGGATTTCCCTATGTGCAGATAATCACAATTAATTGCTGGATTCAGTGGGATACAATGTCACAGTGAAACAGATGAGATACACTCAGATCCCACTGTGATTCCTTCCCTTTCCAACCTCAGAAAATCCTGAGGAATTTTTTTCCCAAGAGGCCAGAAGAACTGGAGAGCCCACTGCCTCACTATGACAGGCCGCCCTCCTAGCTAAGGCTCACCATCCCAAAGACAGGACTGAGACATGAAGAAGCTTTTTGGAAACCACTGCACTTCAGCCCTTGCCCAAATTCGGGGAACTTTATCTCTGCTGTACTTTCTGCTGTCTAACCAGGTCTGACAGCTGGTATCAGGATCCCAGATTCCGAAGACTTCTAACATAGAGGAAAATAATGCACTCATCCCTAAACAACCTGGGTTTTCCTGAAAGTTAAACCAGATGGTCACTCTTACTGGCACCTCTCCAATCACACCCATATTCTGCATCTCTCAATGTAGTGTCACTTTCTCCAGGGACTGTATAGTTGTCTTCCCAGCCAGGCCAAACCACACACTTTCTACCCCTCCATACAGTACAAGTTCTTTGACCAACACCATCAGCATTGGGTTTACTGGCATTACTAAGCAAATCGGGCAAACAGGAATCAGGCAGGTTAACAGATCCCAGACATCTCACCCAACTCTCCACAGAAACAAGATCAAAAGCACAGTCCAAATCTAGAATGCAATCTCAGGCTTCTATCAGCAATCCCAGTAATTTCCCTTCCTGGGTGCAGACATGGGACAACAGAAACTGCTGTGTCCCAACCACATCTATCTAACAGTTCTCATTCTGGTTTCCAGCACTTCTCACGTGCACCTGCCCAGCTTCTCAGCAGCATGACACCTTTACCGAGCTCCAGGGAGCCACGTCACTTCCCCCGCAGCTTACCAATCCCATTGAGTCCAATCAGGCCATAGCGTCTCCCAGAGTTCAGCTCCAGTTTGGTGTCACTCAGCAGCTCCTGGCCATGAAAGGTCAGTGAGAGGTTGATGATATGCACATCAGTGCTGTTGGGGTGGGAGGCCAGCACTCCTGTCACGGCTCGGGCAGCAGCTTTCTTTAACTCAAAGTCCTCCAGCTCCTTTGTAAGAGCATCCACCTCTATATGTAGAGAAGACCAGAAGTGTTACTGATTTACAAACATGAGGGAAGCCATAAGCCTCTGTACCAAAAGACCCAAGACCACAAAACAACTCCCATTTCTATGGAAGAGTTGAGGAGACCCAGATGCAATGACACTCAGCTTTTCAGCTTAGCAGGTGGATATATATGGTCTAGTAGGAACTTGCAACAGCTAAATATCTAAATGTCATCTAAATAAAACAGGACCATCAGAACTAAGTGAGCAACCAGAACAGTGAGCCAGTTTTCTGAATGTGATGGGACTAACTCCCCTTGCAGGAAGGACTAGACTAGGAATAGAATGTACAAAGTATTACCTGCAAGCTTAAGAAAAGGCTTGGCTAGAAAATTAATTGACTAGAAAATAAACAAAGGGAAAGTTGTGAATAGAGAAGCAGCAGCAGCATTGGAACAGTCCCTACTAATTTTCTAAGAAGCTACTATGTCCATCTACATCTTTCCCTCTTCCTTTCCTCCTACAGTACAAGCAAATCATAGAATCACAGAATCCCAGAATGGTTTGGGTTACATCTTCGAGAGCATCTAATTCCAAACCCATTGCCATGGTCAGGGACACCTTCCACTAGACCAGGTTGCTCCAAGCCCCGTCCAACCCAGCCTTAGACACTTCTAGGAATGGGGCAGCCACAGCTTCTCGGGGCTGCCTGCACCAGAGCCTCACCACCATCTTTCCTGTCATGCTGACCTTCTGTCACAGGCCGACTTCACTCCTCAGTGAGAAATACTGCCGTTTGAAGCAGCCAGTGGCACTGGTGATCTTGGCAGGCAGATCTAATTTTAGATTGTGCCAGTGTGGAATGACACTCTGGTTGTCAGCATCCAGCACTCCTGGCAAAATCACTCACTCAGCAAAATCACTATTAACACCACGGCAAATGTGCCTCAGCCAAGGAGCAAAAAACGTCACTGGCACTGATACAGGACCCCTTTGGGCAGTGCCACAGAGCAGTGACAAGGAACGAAAAAGGTGAGCAAAAATGGGCAAGGGAGTTTTATCTCCGATGTGTAAATAACTCAATAAGAAATATGCCCGTATCGACCCACATAGACTCATACGACCTCCTGAGCCGGAAGGGACCCACAAGGATCATCGAGTCCAAGCCCCGGCCCTGCACAGAACACCGAAACAATCCCACCCTGTGCCGGAGAGCGCTGTGCAGACGCTCCGCGAGCTCCAGCAGGGCCGGGGCCGCTCCCGCTCCCGGAGGAGCCCGCCCGGTGCCCGCTCCCGCCCGGTGCCCTCTCCCCGCCCGCTCCCCGCCCGGTGCCCGCTCCCGGCCCGGTGCCCGCTCCCGGCCCG
>VZTE01000722.1:231307-243121 GCA_013397775.1 Eulacestoma nigropectus
GCTGAGCGTCACCTGCGCCGGGCGGCGCGCGGCCCTGGGGAGCGCAGGCCGCACGGCCGCCGCGCCTCCCGGCATGCTGCGCGCCCGCCCGGCCCCACCCCCGCAGGTACCATAGAGGCGCCGGCGGCGCTGGCCGGAGCGGCCGCCAGGCACCAGCGAGAGTCGAGCGGAAGCGGAAGCGCGCGGGGCGATGCAGGTGAGGTGGCAGCGGCGGAGCGCGGCCGGGCTGAAGCCGCCGCCACTCCGCACCCCCCCGGCCCGGAACCCCGGCCCGCCCTCTGTCCTGTCACCGGCCTGCGGGTAGCACAGTCCCGGGGCCGCCGTCCCGCAGGACCGCTGCCGCCCGAGCGCCCCGTGCCCGCCATGTCCTGCGGCCGCCCCGTGAGCTCGGCCTGGCCGTAGCTGCCGCGATGCGCCTGGGCGCGTTCCTGAGCGCGCTGCGGCCCGCGCTGCCTCTCCTGCTCGGGCTGTCCTTGGGCTGCAGCCTGAGCCTCCTGCGCGCCTCCTGGAGCCACAGCGCGCCCGAGGAACGCTGTCTGGCACCGGGCCCGGCCGCGCCGCCCGCCCGTGGGGCTCCGCCCGAGGCAGCGGAGGGGAGGCCGGGCCCGGGCCACGAGGACTTCAGGCCCCGGATTGTGCCGTATTACAGAGACCCCAACAAGCCTTACAAAAAAGTGCTCAGGTAAGTTATGTTTTTTCTGGCCTGGATTTCCTTCAAGCAGAATATTCTCGTGTGATATTCTAAATTTTCGTGTGAGCGAACAGGTTCCAGGTGGAATTTGCTGTTTGAAATAACTTGTGTTGTTAGAGCGTGGTGCACCAAGGCAACGGCCAAGATTGTTACCTTAAGGGGTGTAAGAGCCACGTTCATGAAATTAACCTGAGAGGAAAAAAGGCAGCAGAATTGCCCAAGAAGAGTGAGAATATTTCTTCTCAGTACGGGGAGGGTCATTCGGCCCTGCTCAGGTGAGACCCCACCTGCAATGCTGCATCCAGGAAGGACATCAACTCGTTGGAGTGAGTCCAGAGGAGGCCACCAAGATGATTAGAGGGATGGAGGAAAGGCTGAGAGAATTTGAATTGTTCAGTCTGGAGAAAAGAAGCCTTACAGTGATCTAGGTGCAGCTTTACAGTACCGGAAAGGGAGCTGCCAAGAAAGATGGAGAGAGACTGTTTAACAAGGATGTGGAGTGATGGGGCAAGGGGGAATGACTTCAAACTGGAAGGAGTAGGTTTAGGTTAGATATTAGGAAGAAATTCTTTCTTGTGAGGATGGCAAGGCACTGGCACAGGTTAGCCACAGAAGTTGTGGCTGCCCCATCCCTGGCAGTGTCCCAGGCCAGGTTGGACGGGGCTTGGAGCAACCTGGGGTAGTGGAAGATGTCTCTGCCTGTGGCAGGATGTTGGAACTAGATGATATTAAAGGTCCCTTCCACCCCAAACCATTTGAGGATTCTGTGATTCTTTTGTTACTCATGTTTAATAGAACATGTTAAATTATTCTTCAAAACTTGTTTTAACCGGTCTGCTCGGTAGGAAAATTTTGATCAATTAATAGCAGTATATGTGTTAAGGAAATTTTCCTGCCTGACCATCCAGGAGCCACTCTGGGCATCGCACTGGCACTGCCCTAGGCTGTCACTGCTGGGACCGAGGCTCCTTTGCAGCTACAGCTCTGGTGACCCAACAGGTGCCTTGCTCAGCTCCTTCCACACACCACACTCATACTGTCAGACAAGTTTCCTTGGCCCCAAGTTTCCTGTAGCAGAGTCCCTTTGGTTTCTTTACGTATGTCACTTGTGGCACAGCAACATCATAACAGCTCAGGATGGTACCTCTGCAGAGGGACCTTGAACAAAGGGACCCCTGGACGTTTGTACCCTCACAGTCTGTGTGACAATCTCTTCATATTCTTCCTCACGTGCCTCTTGGTCCAGTGGTGGTTTTTGGTCTGGAGTCTTCTCACTGTTGACTGGGTCCTGCAGGGCTTTGTGCCGTTTGTGAGGCCAAAGACCACCACCCATTGCTGGCTCATGGCCTGGGGCTTCAGTGATCTCCCAGCACCCAGGGCCTCATGTGCAGCTGGTGCACCCCAGCACACCTCAGGCATCAGCACGAGAGACTCCTCAACAATCATTCCTGTGTTTTTATTGCACGTACCTGCTAAGCTGCACCATGTACTAAGCTCCAAGTGGTTAGCTCTGGGGTATTTTAGTTTTAATTGCACTGGCACAGTTTTCTAGCTCAGATAGATAATGTGAGATTGTAGCTGCCATGAAGGAAGCAAGTGTTTTTACAAAATGGGTTTTTCACTAGTGAGTCTTCTCTTAAAGCTCTATGACTAGGCTTGATTTCTTCGCCCTGGGTAGATTCCAGCAGTTAAAGACTTATCCCAAGTTACTGTAGTTCTCTGATTTTTTTCCACTCCAGCTGTTTGTCATGTAGGTATGTACTTCCTTTACAGAACTCGCTACATCCAGACAGAATTGGGATTCCATGAGAGACTGTTTGTGGCTGTGCTGACCTCCAAGGCCACACTGAACACATTGGCAGTGGCAGTGAACAAGACGGTGGCCCACCACTTCCCACGCCTGCTGTACTTCACCGGGCTGCGCAGTGCCAAGGTGCCCCATGGCATGGTGCTGGTGGCCCACGGCGATGAGAGGCCCATTTGGCTCATGTATGAGACCATGAACTATATCCATCAACATTTTGGTTCTGACTATGACTGGTTCTACATCATGCAGGATGACACCTATGCCCAAGCTGAACAGGTCAAGGCTCTGGTGACACACCTGAGTATTAACCAAGATGTGTACCTGGGGCGAGCGGAGGAGTTCATCGGGGGAGATGAGCAGGCCCGTTACTGCCACGGGGGCTTTGGCTACCTGCTGTCCCGTAGCCTGTTGCTTAAGCTCCATCCACACCTGGACAGCTGTCGCAATGAGATCCTCAGCGTGCGCCCAGATGAGTGGCTGGGTCGTTGCATCATTGATTTCCTTGGCATCACTTGTGTTTCCCAGCTCCAGGTACTACCTCCCTGCTTGGGTTTTGTGTTAGCTGAGCTTGACAGAGCCCAGAATCTTACTTGTTCTCTGCTGCATAGCCAAGTGGCTTTTTTGTGAGCTGCTGCTGTGAGTTGCAGAGGAAGGAAGGGCTGTGTGCTACGGCAGCATTGCAGGGGCCCAGAATCACAGCTGGGATGTTGATGGAGAGAGCACACACAGGATTTAATTTTCAGCCTACTAGCAGGACTGTTTCACAGGCGTTTGAAGGCGGGATAAAGGGTATGTTGGTACCAAGAAGCAAGTGGGAATGCAGTGCAGGGTGGGAGGGACAACTTACCCCTTTCTTTTTTCTTCTTACTGCTGTCAGTATGGAAAGAGGGGCAGATGTGTGTCTGGGGTGAGGAAAAGCTGCTCTGTGAACTCGAGTTCCATGCCTGTCTTTCTGGCTTTTGTCTGCTTCAGGGCCAGCATTATCACACTTACGAACTGGCCAAGAATACTGAACCGGAGAAGGAGGAAGAAGAGGAGTTTCAAGCAGCTCTTGCGGTGCACCCTGTTTCTGACATGACCCTGATGTACCGGCTACACAAGCAGTTCAGCAGGATCCAGCTGGACAGGGTCTATCAGGAGATCCAGGACCTCCAGGTATGTGGTGAGGGATATCTGCAAAAAGTCCTTGACCAAACAGATTTCCTTCATTTTCAGCATACTGGAGGAAGATCATTGCTTCTGTTTGTGGGCAACTGTTAGACACAGGCTGCAGTCCCTTGTCTCAGAAACAGCACTTCTGACACCACATTACCCAAAACTGCTGGTGTGACACTACCCATGTACAGTTGTAGGTGGTGAGGTGGGCCTGGGGAGGAGCTGGCCTGGACCTCTTTGAGAACGTGGTGGGGATCAGTTTGTGCTCTCTGTTTGCACAGATGCAGATCAGGAACCTGACAGCACTGACCCCTGCAGGTGAGGCAGGTGTGACCTGGCCTGTGGGCATTAATGCCCCATTCCTTCCAAAGTCCCGTTTTGAGGTGATCAGCTGGGACTACTTCACGGAACAGCACCTCTTCTCCTGTCCTGACGGCTCCCCAAAGTGTGAGCTCTCTGGAGCCAGTAAGGCAGACGTCAGTGAAATCATCGAGTCTGCGGTCGAGCAGCTGAACCGTCGCTATCAGCCCCTGCTCCGTTTCAGCAAGCGGCAGCTGCTGAATGGCTACCGGCGCTTCGACCCCACGCGGGGCATGGAATACACGCTGGACCTGCTCCTGGAGGCCGCCACCCAGAAGGGTCACAGTCATGTTCTGGCCAAGCGAGTGAGCCTGGTGCGACCCTTAAGTAAGGTGGAAATTATTCCCATGCCATATGTGACAGAGGCCACACGGGTGCAACTGGTGCTTCCCTTGACAGTGCAGGACCTGGATTTTGTAGCAAACTTCCTGGATATGTTTGCTATGAACACACTGGACACGCATGATAATGCCTTGCTGACTTTGCTTTTTATCTACCATCCCTACGATGCCCAGAGAGTTGGTCAGGTGGATGTTTTTGCTGGAGTCAAAGCCATGGTAGGAGAGCTAGAGAAACGCTATGCAGAAGTTAAAATCCCATGGATTAGTGTTAAAACAGAGGTGCCATCACAAGTGAAGCTCATGGATATAGTCTCAAAGAAGCACCCTGTGGATACACTGTTCTTCTTGGCCAGTGTCTGGACAGAAATCAACATGGAGTTTCTGAACCGCTGCCGTATGAATACCATCAGCAATTGGCAGGTCTTTTTCCCTGTGCATTTCCAGGAGTTCAACCCCGCACTGGTGTACCGTGGTGAGCAGACAGCATCCTCCAACACTGACTTCCTGAGAGATGGGCATTTTGACAGACATTCCTTTGCTGAGGCCTGCTTTTATAATTCTGACTATATGACAGCACGTACCAAGCTTGCAGCCGATATCCTGGACCGAGAGGAGGTGCTGGAGAGCATGGAGGTATTTGATGTCTTCCTCCACTATTCTGGCCTGCACCTGTTCAGGGCTGTGGAGCCGGGGCTAGTGCAGAAATACACACTGAGAAGCTGCAATCCCCGGCTCAGTGAGGAGCTGTACCACCGCTGTGTGCTCAGTAACTTGGAAGGACTTGCGTCCCGCTCACATTTAGCCATGGCCCTCTTTGAGCAGGAACAGGCCAACAGCACTTGAGAGATGAAAAACATAAGAGCTTCTCAGCACCTTAACACTTGGCACTTTCCATCCCCTTCCCAGCCTTGCCATGGGTGAAGGGTATGTGAGGTCAAGGGAGAAGGAAGACTTTCCCCAGACCCACTCTGAGGCACATGGGCTATGGAGTGAGGCTGTTTCAGTGGAGGGGGTTTGGTTTGTTTTGGGGTTTTTTTAAAATAAATTTAATTTTCTTTCCAGGCAGAGTAATGTGGTCACTTGTAAACTTTACAGCCTCTGGATGAGGGAGGTAAACAGGCTGTAGGAGTCCACCTTACTTAAAGCTATGTAATTCTGCTGAGCAGTGCAGGGAGAGAGTGAGTATGAGCTGTGTACTTGGACAAAGTTACCTTCACTGTGCTACTCTCAGGGCTGTTGCTGCATCCTCCCGTGTGTTTATGCTTTTCACTTTCTCGAGAGGCATAAACACAGCTTGTCTGGTTTAGCTGGACAAAGCTATTCAACTGCTTTCGCTTTGCTAGTTTTGACTCTTCCAGAGCTGCACAGTGGTTCCAGTTTAAATATGTTGGGGATGGAGACTCCATAGTCCCTCCCGGCAGTATGTTCCGGTGGATAATAACTTTTACAGTTGAAAACTGCTTTCTCCTGTTTAAATGCAATTTCTTGCATTTCAATTTGTGCCCATTGCTTCTCTCAGCATCACTGGACACCACTGAGCAGCAGCTGTTTGTGTCTTCCTTACACTCTCCCGTTACTGACACACACACACAGATGAGATTGCCCTGAGCCTGTTCTCCAGATGAAACAGTACCAGCTCTTGCGGTCCCACTGTTAGGACAAGCACCCCCCTTACTTAACATTTCCACATCCCTTTGCTGGACTAACTCCAGTATGTCCATGTCTGTCTTGTACTGGGAAGCCCAGACTGGACACAGGACTCCTGGCATGTCTCACGTGTGCTGAGGAGACAGGTCATTGTCCTTGACCTGCTGGCCACAGTCCTTCTGCTGCGGCCCAGGATGCTGTTGGCCACCTTTGCTCCGAGGGAATGCTGCTGGCTTATGTTTAGCTTGGACTAAGGACTATCAGGACCCCACTAATCCTTTTACTTTTTCAGCTTTCCAGCATCATCTTTCCAGCCAATATCCCAGAAATCAAAGCCCAAAACCCTGATGTGAGCTTGTGAATTTATGTGATAAGCCAGCAAGTGTGACTGATGACCCTGTTCATCGCTGCAGGGTCACTGCTGAAGGAGAGAGCTTGTATTTGCTACACTCATCTCATGAGGTGAGCGAGGTGAAGGTCTGGTGTTGGCATCAAAAGAGATGCTGAAAAGTTAGAAAAGCTTAAAAGAAGTGTTCAAAGTCAGGAACATTGGTTCAAATTGGACAGACATCTCAGATTTGCTTATTTAACAAGTAAGGCATGCCTCATTTACATGGGAAGAAGACAGATCTCTGCAGTGCCTTATTGGAGATGTGTTTGTTGCTAAGCACACGTTCGCAGAATGAGGACAAGGGCAACTACCTGGGAAACCTTTTACTATTATGATGGTTGTTCTACATGGGGAGGTCCATTATGATCCAAGTAGGAAAGAGACTCAGACTGTGTAGGGTGCTATTTAAGATACAATGTGTTAGAGCTAACACAATAGAATGGTGTACATCATCTCATATCCTTTAGATGTGGGGAACCCTAAGTGGGCCTCTGATCCATGCCCAGCATGCCCTGCAGACCCCACCTGCAGTGCTGGTTTTCCCTTTTTTGCCATTAGAGCCATAATAAGAGTGCAAGAAAACAACTCTGTTCGTCATTCCTGCTGTCAGACAGAAAGGCTGTTTGCATGAGAATTTTGTGCCTCACTGTTAGACAAAGGCCAGGCCACATGAGTGGCAGAATGACTGGGCATGACCTAGAGCTGCCCACAGGTATTTCTGTACGATGAGCTGGCTGAGACTGTCTGGTGGGCAAGGGATTTGTGCAGCAACGCCAGGCCTGACTGTTACCCTGTGAGCAGCACAGGCCTGTGCGTGCTCGGGTTAACGTCTCCTTGCGATGTAGCGGCTGCCTGGTGGGTGCTGTGGCAGAGATGGACAGAGCAAAAACACCGATGCTGCTCACCTTGGAGATGGTGTGCTGATCTTGAATGCAAAAGAGATTCTGGTGCGTGAAAGATAACATCCTGGTGTCAGAGAGGATGCAGAGCTTGTAATTGCAGGTTTCAGCATGGTGTAATATCCAAGGAGAATTCCTTGGATCATTGTTCTACATAACACATCTGGAAGCACTGGCAGTGGACACTGGGTGCTGTAAGAAACTAAGCAAGCAGCAGATCTACTGCACAGGGACACAGTGGATGTCATGCAACCAAGCTGAGCATTAACCTGGGAGAGATGCAGGAACTGGCTGTCAGGAATTGCCGTGACTGAGAGCTGTAGGGGATGTGACAGGTGGGGATGTCTGGGATGTAAAACAAGCTGCTAAAGGAAAGGGTTTGAAATGACATAGGGCAAGCAAGAATCATTAGTGAGTCCTCATTAGAGAAGGAAGAGAATAATGGGAAACAAGATAGTGAGATTCGATGGATGTAACCCAAAAGCCAGGAATGTTGTCGCCAACTTGTTGGCAAGTCTCTGCCTGTGTCAGGGCATGTCAGATGATGATGCAACACTACACAGAACTTAAAATTCTTAAGAGCATCTTGTATCTTGGGAGAAAGCTGAGGGAAGCTTTAAGCTGATTCTTCTATTTTTTAAATCCAGCTCTGTGGGAAAGGAAAGGCAGGAAATACTGCTAGCAAACTACCCAATCCATAAGCTGGGGATTCTGGTTTTTACCTGAGGAACAGTTCTCCAGCCAGTGTTGTTTGACACTTACTTGATCATTTGGAAGCAGATATAAGATCTCTACAAATAAAATTGGCAGATTATGTTAAAAATGCAAAAAAGTAATGAAGAGAAGATAATAGTGGAGAAGAGTGTGTAGCAGAGTAAGGCTCTTCACACAGATTTTTGTCTTAGAACAGTCAAACGTAAACTTACATGCTTGGGGGAGATGGTGTATCACTTGTCCAGAGAGGACTGCGTGTTAAAAAAAGGTAAGTGTAAAGAAATTTACTGTATTAAAGTGCAAGCAGCTTCATTTTCCTTGGACCCACTATTTTAGACATTAAAATCTAGGCACTGTTCCAGCCCTGTAAAGTATAGGTTTAAGACATGATATAATAGATCTTTACAGGTAGAAGATCTGGGGGAAACAGATACTGTTGATGTGAGACAGCAAGAAGGGCCCTGGTGGCATAGCACACAGCCTATTTTTTAAGGCTTCTAGGAAACAGAAAATAAAAAGAACGTTTGAGGTTCACAAAACCTACCTGAAGATTGTAAAAAGTATTTTACAATGTGAGATGCAGAACTCTTGTAGTTGTAAGACAAGGGGTAATGGCTTTAAACTGTGTTTAATGGTTTTAAACTAAAAGAGGGTAGATGCAGACTAGATGCAAGAGAGACCATTTTTAAAACGAGGCTGGTAAAGCACTGGCACAGGTTGCCCAAAAAACCTCATCCATGGAAGTCTCCAAGGCCAGGTTGAATGGGACTTGGAGTGACCTTATTGACCTTACTATGAGCTGGAGATGTCCCTGTCTGTGGGGGGTGGGACTAGATGGCCTTTAAAAGTCCTTCCCAACCCAAACCTTTCTATGATTCTATGAACTCTTAGAAGGTTGTGAGTGAGCTGATTAGGGTGTGTGAGTACATGTACTAAGTGAAAACACTGGATACTAAAGCAGTTTTTAGTTCTCCAGGGGTAAGGCAGGACAGCTACACCAAAACGAACAGCTTTAAACTGCAACAGATTAATTCCAAAGGAAAACAAGCACATGCTTTCAGTGCTTAAAGTGAGTAGCTAGTGAAATTACAGTGGTAACTTTTCTGGTGTGCTACAATTTACTCGGTTTGTGTAACAGAGATCACTGGAGGCAAGTGTGAAATTATTTGTCAAATATAAGTGGGCAGAATAAGTCCTTGTCAAATGTAAGGGGGTACAGTAAGTCCTTCATGGCCTTAAATTTCATGACTGTCACAATAGAGTGGATGAAATTTGCAAAAGAGAAATCTGTCAAAGGCTGTTAAAGCCAAAACCTCTGGCACAGCAGGTCTCTGAATTACAAATCTGTAAGACCTAGGAGAGCTGCTGGGGAGGGAGCACTCTTCGTCTACCCTATTTTTATGATTTTTTTCTAGGCAGACAGTGTTGGCCGCTGAGAGGGTAAATGAGTTAGGTGTGCTTATGATTTGACTCCGTGCCACCATTTTTGTGTCTTGTGCTCAAAAAGACTAGATCTTTTTCAAGGATGTGCTTTAGTTCAGCCAGAAATTATGAACTACGTGAGGATCATGATACTGAGTTTGTGTACTACAGTGGGGTCATGAACTGGCCAGGAAGACAAATGACCATGATTGTCATGTTTGATCTTGTAGCCCTGAAGAAATGCACACCCTTACGTGGTGTCTCCGCTTACCCCAACATGCACCAGGTGTGTTTACTTTTGTGTATACTTCACTTCCTTTGGAGTCCACAGCAATGGATATTTTTCTTCCTTGTCTTCAGTTGTGAAGGTAATTTCCTCCATTGCATATTTCAGACTGGCTGACATACCCTGTTGGAATAATCTGTTGATCCTAGAGAAGGATGTACGGTATATCGGTATGGGTTAGAAATACAAGAAGCTTCTGTCCCAGCTGCATTTTTGACTTCAATTAACAGGTGAATATAGACTCTCCACCTTTTCATCTGTGACAGAGCTGTTACTCTATCCCAAATTAACAAGTATACTTAAAAAAACCCCAAACCCAGATGTTGTGAACTCAGATATTGTATCTGATCATGGTGTCCATCAGTCTTCTCCAAGACTGGAATATAAATTATGTGCCTCTGCCATGCGACCTGGACTAGTAGCCCATCTTCCTTGGAGGATCTGCCCAGGGTGGTCTCCCCCCTCCTCCCTGGGGCACATCTGACCAGCAGTTCAGGTCTGTCTGGGCAGGTCACAGCTCGCAAGCTGCTTCACCCCAAAGTGCTGCAAGGCCAATTCCCAGCACACTGGAGAGTGCAACCCAGGCACTTGCAGATGGTCGAAGCTGTTCCACAGAAGTTCTGGAGTTGCTGTTGGTCAGATGAGATGAGCAGATAGAGGACAGGATGCTGTCATTAACAGGTGCACATTTGCCCAGCTACAGCAAGGTGTTCTTGCTCAGCAGACTCCTCCATTCTTAACTCCAGCACAAAGTTCTTTTCATAGGAGCTTGCTGTCTTCTATTTGGCTTCGAGCATTGCCTTGTCACGCATCAATTGTGAAATATTCTGTACAGCACTGCAGAGCATGTGCAGGTGCAGGCTACCGGCTTGGTCTCAAGCCAGGAGTTGTGGCCTGAACCACTATACCAGATGCTTTCATGCCCCACTGTCCCAGGGCTTACCACTCCCTAGACCTGTACTTCAGTCAAGGCAGTCACCCTCTCCTATTCCCATTCCAAACTCTTTCCTGGATTACTAAGCACTTACCTTATCTTCTCAGCATGCATGCTGAACCGTTGCTTATGGATTCTCAAAGGGGGCAATTTTCTGGTGACAAGTACCACAGAAACCCATTTTCCATTTGCAAGTGTTTTGCTGGTATAAATAACTGTAGGAAAAAGCTTGGAAATGTGACACAAAAAATACAGTGAAAAAGCCAAAAACATGCGTACAGGCCCTCTTTAAAAACATCCAGTGAGACTTAAATCCACTTTGTAATCTTTACAATATTTTACTTAATCTTTTAGATTCACACTGTTTTTGAGCCCGTGAAGCTGGCAGGTTTGCTTGGCTCCTTGCAGATGGAGCTCAGTCCTTTCACTGCGTCCTCACAGCTCCTCGGAGCATCACCCCAAGGTATTCACTGTCAGTGCTCATTCTGTCCAAACTTCCCTCCTCGTTCTCATGGACTGCAGGGCTTTGGCAAGTCACACTGAGGCTTCCTTCTAATTGCTCTGTGCAAGTGCACATCACAGAGATCTCCCACCGGGTGTTTAAGAAGCAAGTTTCCTTTTCCTGTTAGAATTGACGCCGCACCAGATACCCGTAGCCCGCCAGGCGCAGTACCCTCATCCTCACCCTCCCGGGAGCCACCAGCTCCTTAACACAAGGAAAAGCGTGCGGACAGTGGATCGCAGCTCTGGGCCGGTTCTGAATTTGAAGGATCGGACGTGCCTCAGAGCTCCACTGGCCTGTTTGCTCGCTCATCCTGTTCCTACCGAACCCAGCGCCACTGGAATTCTCATTGCTTCCCGGTGAACCCCGGCCCCGTCGCCGTCGGTGCGAGCCCCGGTCGGTACCGGTCGGAAGCGCTCCCGACGCTGCTGCGAGCGGGCGGTGCTCGGCCCCAGCCAGCGCGGGCAGCGCGGGCCGGGCTGGCACCGGGCTGGGCGGGGGCTCTGCGTCGTGCCCGGCGACCCGGGGGGGTGATGCGGAGCCGGGACGGCGGGCGGCGCTGTGGAGCGCGCGGAGGCTGCGGCGGCGGGTCGGGAGCGCTGCGAGAGCAGCGGGGCTGCGGCGGCGGGGGCGGCAGGGGGCGGCGGTGAGTGCGGGGAGGGCGA
>VZTE01000722.1:243574-263581 GCA_013397775.1 Eulacestoma nigropectus
CAGCCCCGGCCGCCCTCCGGCCCGGCCCCGCCCCGGGCATCTGCGAGACGCCCGCGCCGGCGGTACCCCTGGGCCGGGCACGGACCCCGGGCAGCACCCTGCTGCTCCTGCCCGCAGGGCTCGCCCGGCCGGGAGACTGGTGGAGTCCGGGCGGACCCCGCGCCGCCGGTACCGCCCGGCGGTGCCTCCCTCCTCAGCCGCCGCCGCCGCTCCCCCGCGGAGCCGCGGCTGGAACACCCTGGCGGCTGCCGCGCCGCGCTCTCTGATCTTCCCCGCGGACTCGGCTTCACGCGGTGCAGCGCCCGCCTGGCCCCCGCCAGGTGTCCCAGCGCGGGCCCCGCGTCCTCCGCCGAGCCCCGGCGGCTTTGCTGCCTTGTAGGAACTCGGCTCGCTCGGAGAGGCGGGCAGAAAGGGGGAGCCCAGTGCTCATTTACCTCTCCCGAATGTGGGCTGCAGGCCCCCTCGGGAGGGCCTCCTTTAGCAGGGACTGACTTTACCGAGGGAGACACCATCACTCGTCTGGAATTGCCCATCCTGCCCTGACATGGTCCATGCATCCTCTGGAGAGGAGGGGCCTCTTCTTAACACCCTGTTCCTGGACACACCCCAGCGCTGCCCTGCATCTAACTGACTGCTGTCTCTGGTGCTCCAGGAATAACCAGCCTTCACACAGGAGATGGCAGCTTTTGAGAGAGTATTTTACTTGCTGCCTCTAAGATGCCCCTCAGTTCTGTGTTCAGAGGGAGATACATGGTTCCAGATACTCTCTCAGGACTAACAGATCCATGTCTGTGGGAGACTGATGCTCTGTGTGGCCTTCTGGAAGATCTGACTTCCCACACATGCAAACCATCTCACTTTGGCACCAGGAGTTTGCTGCTGGAGATTGCTGCTCCTTCCCTCCCTCCTGTTCCCTGAGGCCTGAACTCTTCTCCATTTCCTCCATCACCGTGGCCTGTGGAGGATCCCTGTGTGCAAGCTGCTGCTGGGAAAAACTGAGGTAGAATTGAAATGGGGGACTGAGGAGCAAGCAAGGTCATTCAACAGTTAGCATGATCTGGGAGAGTGTGCATTATCCTTGCCTAATGCTGTCAGCACTGCCCTTCTTGGAGAGACTGGCTTCATCCTACTGCCCATCCAAGGAAGTCCTGCAGCTTCTGAAAATAACCAGTTCCTTGGTATTGTCTCAGGAGCAATCAACAATCTGCTGTTTTCCATGGGGGCACTACCAGTGAAGCCAGCCTGTCTTCCCTCGCTGAATCCCCTGACCTCTCTGTGAGGAGGAACTTGCAGCTTGGCCTTGCCCCTAAGGCAGGGTGAGGACACTCAGCCTTTGCTCTCCTCCTTTTCCTCAGCACTGCAGTAATGTTCCTTTCTGTACCTCATGCACACTCCCTTCTCACTTACGCTGCCTCTACTGCAGTGTTTGCCTCAGCCCCTGCTTGCCTAGGCTCTGTCCTTCCTTGACTACAGCTCTGTTTCAGCAGAATTCACCATAATCTTCTTTCTGTCCTTTGTTCTTCCCTTTCTCTGACCCCACTAGATCCAGAGTGTCGGTCCTGTCCCTGGTGGAGTTACCCGCTCTACTCATGCGGCCTGGCACTGCCCCGGCTGGCACTGCAGTGCTCATACTTCCCTTTCTTGCCTATCCATTCTTTGAACAGTTGTTTCTATCTGCATGTCTAGGTGTGAGCTTATGCTTGAGAATGCTGTGTGTGCTGGTGCTCACACCTGTTCTGCTGTAATGCTGCTTTTCTTCATCAGCTACAGTACAGAGCTGTCAGGAGCAGCAGGGCTTTGTATATGCAGGTGCAGCTGGCTCAGCTCTTCCCAAGGAACAGGACCCTTTCCCTTCTGAGCCAGGATCGTCTTCTTTGGGACCTATCATAGCATGCAGACACTGAAGCTGCCTGACTGTGCCCTAAATCTGTGGGATCATTAGTTATTCCAGTCTGCCACACTCTCCCTATCCTACTGGGGCAGCTAACGGTGCCTGCTAAAATGCTGGAATGTTCTGGTAGGAGTTGATTTTTTTAAGGATGAAAGCAAGCTGACTTGGTTAATGTTCCTAAACTGGCCTGCCTTCCCAAGGTTGAGAACATCTGTGTGAGAAGATACCCTTTCTTCTTGGGACAGGCAAATTCCAGGGATCCACTCTAATCCTACCCACCCTGTGGTTCTTACCAGAGCTTGCTCAATATGTTGACTGGCAAGCGGTGACCTTTGTGTTCTTTCCAGATTCCACAGATACAAGCTGGGTCCTGTGGGGAAATTGAAGAGCCCACATGGATGGGCCAGTGCCTGGCCAAAACTGCTGTCCTGGCAGCCTGGACATGCACCTGTGTGCAGAGTCTCTAGAGAAGTCCCAAATCTCTATGTCAGTCTCATCTTCCCTTTCTTGCTCTTCTCCCCCCCTCTTTTTTTCCCCAAGTTGTGCTGCTTATGGGTTGGTGCAGTTCTAGGAAATGTTATTTTTATTGTACATTACTTCCCTCTCACCCAGTATGTGCTCTCTCTTTTCAGAGCTGGATCCAAATGCATCCTCAGCCTGCTGTCACTAAGCTGTTCCTGCTTAAGGTCAATGAGAACATCTCCTGCTAATTCGTCATGACATAATATCTGGTCTCCTGCTCCATCCACAGGATAAGTTTCTTCCTTCTTCTTGGTCTACACAGATGTGACTCCAGGTGTTCAGCTGCCTTGTCTGGTACAGGTAGGTTTTAGCTCTTTGAAAGGTGACCTGTTTTAGTCAGGAAGGATGTGTCTGTGCTTTGTATTGGGGATGGAAAATGTTTGCCTTTGGGCATATGGGAAATACTGTGCTGTGAAATAAATCCTAAGATGCCAGCTTGCTGCTGCTGACCTAAACGGGTCCTTTGAATAGCCAGTTACTTCTGTGAGAGTTTGTGCTAGTGCTGGCAGGAAGATGCTGATCTGGCAGAGTGGACTGGCTCAGAGGAAGTGACGTTGGAGGATGCAGTTGCTAAGAGGAGGAGTAGTAGTAGTAGCAGGTATTCTTTGTGGTAATTCATTACTCCATTTGCCACAGGTGAATATAATTACTTCTTGTCAAGTAGTTATTGATCTGTGGGGTTCCCATGCTTCTCAGTGCAGGTGTAAATTAGGTCTTCCCAGCTAGGAAGACTTCTTCAGTATCTGCTGTTGCTGGATGGGCATTGGTCATCTCCATGATAAGGTGCTCAAATCTGCCACTCAGATCTTCATTTTCTACCATTAGTTACATTCTTCTTGTTGCTTCCACTGTGAATATCCACCTGTAGCTACTTGTCTGTTTTCTGAGCCAGTACACAGCATGCCTGTAAGGCACTTTTGATTTTGCCACACCTGGATTGGTGACTTCTCACCTTTCACAGCCTGCACAGGTCACCTCACTGGTAGTGTAAATTGTGTGGTAGAAGAAATGCATACTATTTTGCTTTGGAAATAAATAACCTAGGTTATAACAATTCTCACTGGAATTGGAAGAGCTTATGTGTAAAAACTCCTTCAGTTTTTTGAGGAAGATGCTAATGTTAACCTTCAGTTCTCTTTATCACTCGGCGCTCTCTCCTCGTCCAGTGCAGTGTTGCCACAGTGATTTCCAAGCAGAGTGCTTGGGCTAACACCTGGAATTTGGTGGTCTCTCCTTAAGTTGAACAGCATTCAAGGAGCTTATCTTTTCTAGAAAGATGCAGCTGAAGGAATTGAATGGTTCTTAATTAAAACTGTAAAGTATTAAGAGTTCGGGTGTTACACCAGGGGAGTTACCCAGGTTTTGCATTTTTATAGAAATGTCCTGGGAGCATGGAAACAAGCAGATAGCTACAACTTACATGCCTTTTCATCTAGCTCACAAGGTTGTGCTGTGTTCTCCACAGTGCTTTCATGATGCAGACACTGGCTAATAGGTCTTGTTCGGGGAATGGTCCTCAGAGGTGATCAAGTGAGGTGTGTTTGATTTTTGTGAATTGACAGCCTGAGATGCCCTTCTCAAATGTTTCCAATATTCACTGAGTAAACATGGAAGTGACAATGATACTGTCGTTTCTGTACCTGGATGTATTTGAGAGCACTGGCAGCTCCTTGCTGCACAAGGACTCCATGTATTTTATGGAAAGCTGTTTTGGTCTTCCTTCCATTTTTTAAAAAATTCTGCATTCATAGGTTCCAGTGTTTGAGAGACAAACTTCCTATCCTTTCCTTTCTAGCCTCTTACAGTCCTGTCGCCTTCTCTGTGTTCTGTACTGGCACAGAGATGGTGTCTGTGTCTGTCTGTGATCAGTGCCCAAAGCAAGGGATAGAAGCATTTCTCTCTGAACAGAACTAGCACCATGGCTTAATTGAAGGCCTTAGCTAGACTGAAGAATTTGCCTGCTCCAAGAATGTCAGTGTAAGATTCTATTCAACATCGTACCTTCTATCCCCAAATTTGGCACACTTACTCTCTGCCTGTGAATAATTTTTAAAAATTATTTGTTTAAAGATAGTTCAGGTTCAGCTCCTTTCGAGATCCTAAACTGCAGAGAAGAAAATACAATTTACCAGTTATATTTTTATATTTACAGGCACAGCTATTGCATTGAAGTGGGAAATCATGTAAACTTAACTTTTCAACATGTGGCCTTTGATTTGTAACTGTGCTTTTGATGAGCACCTCCCCTATGGAGACAGGCTGACAAAGTTGGAACTGTTCAGTCTGGAGAAGATAAGCTTGTGTGGAAGTGTCTGAAAGGGCTACAGGGAAGCTGGAGAGCGATTCTTTGTTAGTAACTGCAGTAATAGGAAAAGGAGTAACGGGTACAAATTGAAAGAGGGGAAATTTAGGTTAGATATTAGGAAGACATTTTTTACTATGAAGGTGGTTAGACACTGGAACAGGTTGCCCAGGGAGGTTGTGGGTGCCTCGACCCTGACAGTGCTCAGAGCTGAGCTGGATAAGGCCTTGAGTGATCTGGTCTAGTGGGAGGTGTCCCTGCCCATGGTAGAGGGGCTTGAGACTAGATGATCTTTAAATCCATTCCAACCCCTTAACATTTTATGAGTCTATGATGTGAAAGAAATTTGACTTCACTTGGTGAAATTGCAAGGCCCAACAAAGTATTCTATTGCAAATTTATAAATCTATTATTTTTAAAGATTTAAACCAGTCATTTTCCTCTGGCAAAATATCTATCATTCATGGCAACAGCAGAATTTACAGTTAAAAGGTGGTGTCTAGATGGAAAGCAAGAGCTGTGTTTGCCGCTGTGAGACCAGTGAGGAATGATTTTAAAATGTTACTTGCAGATTTTTATGCTTTCCAGTTTCATGGTAGAAAGAGGACATAGTGGAAGGTTACTTAAGGGTTTTTATTCTTGTTTGTTCTTTGAGATCATAGGGATAACCACATAGTAACTGAATGGGCTGGCAGGCTGATCACACTCTGTGTGGACAGGGGCCAATCTGCATAGTTGCAGGAGAAAATACAAAGCTCATTTACTGTGGTTCACAGAGGGATAGAATGGTATGGGTTGGAAGGGACCTTTCACAGATCACCTAGTCATGTTCCAGTGTTTCACCTCCCTCATTGTAAAACAAGTCTTCCTTAGGTCTACTCTAAGACTGCCCTCTTTAAAACAGCAGTTTAAAAGTGTTGTCCCTTGTCCTGTCTTTCTTACAAGCCCCTTTTAAATACTGAAAGGCTTCAAGAATATCTCCCTGGAGCCTTCTCTAGGTTGAACACCCTTGGATCTCTCAGCCCATCTCCAGAGCAGAGGGGCTTCAGCCCTCAAAGCATCTCCGTGGCCTCCTCTGGGCTTGCTCCAACAGATCCATGTTTGTCTTGTACTGTGGAGCAAGGTGAGGTCTGACAAGAGCAAACAGGAATAATCCCCCCCCTCACATGCTGTCCATGGTTGAGGTTGGAAGGGACCTCTGGAGGTCATCAAGCAGAACTGATTGCCCAGGACTATGTCCAGACAGCCTTTCAATATCTCCAAGGTGGGAGACTCCACAACCTGTCTGGGCAACCTGTCACCCACACTGTAAAATACCATTTGTTGATGTGCCAAGGGAACCTCCTGTGTTTCAGTTTGTGCCCCTGGCATCAGGTCCTGTCACTGGGCATCACTGAAAAGAGTCTGGATCCATCCTGTTTGCATGTTCCCATCAGGTATTTATATACATTAATGAGCTCCCCTCTGAGCCTTCTCTTCTCCAGACTGAGCAGTACCAAGCACTCCTGGCCTTTCCTCACAGGAGAGATGCTCCAGTCCCTTTGTCATCTTCATGGCTCTTCTCTGCACTCCCCACTATGTCCATATCTCTCTTGCACTGGGCACAGCATTCCAGCTGTGGCCTCATCGTGCTGCACTGAGGGGAAGGATCCCCTCCTGGATGTGACTGTGCCCAGTGTAGCCCAGGTACCCCACCCTTGCTGCTGCCTCGTGTTCCACTGGGGGTCTTTGTCTGACAAACTGCTCTCAGGCTGAGTGGCCCCCAGCGCATCCTGATGCCTGGGGTTGTTCTTCCCCAGAGGCAGCATTTTGCATTTCCTGGTGAATTTTGCCAGGAAATGTAAGGGTATGAGCAAGGCAAGAGCACACCTCTTCTTCATTAAGGTCAGGCAGTCAAGGAGGTTCTCCATGCAAAGGGGATAATAAGTAAGTGGAGAAAGTGCTACAGAGAAAGAGAGACACAAGGCTGTTAGTCAAGGGATAATGGGAACTAAGCCCAAGAGCAGACTTCCTCTGACTGATGAGCCTTTAGGAAACTACAGGCATAGCTTTCAAGAGGTCTAAGCTGAATTAGTGCAATCCCTGGGACCTGGAGTTGCTGAAGGTGGTGGCTGTAGAAGGACGAATAAATGTTGAGTTTCTGGACCTTTTTGGTTCCCCACTGGTGCTCAGTGTAGAATGAATGATTTCCAAAGATCTGTATAATGAAACAACAAAATTAGATGATAATGTGACGTTATTTGGCACAGTAGAACCTAAACCTGTCTCTTAGGATTGGGGAAGAGTGTTTCAAAACTGGATGATAATATGGCAGAATAAATTCCAGCTTGATGAATTTATATGTAAAGTGCATAAAGAAAATAAACCTACCAATGTAGCCACATTGTTGCTAAAATTATTTCTTTCGGCTCAGGAAAGAAATCTTGGCATCTTTATAGATGCAGAGAGTTCTCTGCAAACATGAGCTTAACAGTAGTGATTAAAATGGAAAATTTTATGTTAGATATTACAGGAAATGAATTAGCAAAGCTGAAGTTACTGTTGTAATATTGTATAAATCCATGGCTCTCCTATGTTCTGAAGAGAGAATGGAGTTCTGTATCCCTTAAGATGCAGTGACTAGTAGAACAAGAGGAATTCTAGAAAAAGTGATGAGGATAATGAGAGGTGGAGAGATTTCCATCAGAGGAGGCCTGTGAGAATTCTTTAGAGAAATGATATATGAAGGTAAAAGTGATAGAGATCATCAGCCACCACTGAGGAAAGGCAAAGCACAAATGGACTTGAGATTTGTAGAAGATACAGGCATGTGATGAAATTATGAGGCAACAGGCTTAAAACTAGCACAACATATTGTGTGTGTTGGGGTTTTTTTTTCAGCTGGACATAAGCCCAGATGTGCCCAGGTGGGCAGGAAGCCCATGGCACCTGACTTGTACCAGCACTGGTGTGGGCACAGCCCCAGGGCAGTGTCTGTCCCTGTGCTAGCACTGCTGAGCCACCTCCTGTCCAGGGGGTAGTTCTGGGCCCCTCATGACAAGAAGGACATGGAGGGGCTGGAGCATGTCCAGAGAAGGGAAGGGAGCTGGGGAAGGGGCTGGAGCTCCAGGAGCAGCTGAGGGAGCTGGGAAAGGGGCTCAGCCTGGAGAAAAGGAGGCTCAGGGGGGACCCTGTGGCTCTGCACAACTCCCTGACAGGAGGGGGCAGCTGAGGGGAGGTCAGGCTCTGCTCCCAGGGAACAGAGACAGAACAAGAGGAAATGGCCTCAAGTTGTTGGGAAATATTTCTTTACTGAAAGGGTTGTGAAGCCCTGGCACAGGCTTCTCAAGGAAGTAGTAGGGTCACACCATTCCTGGAGGGATTTAAAAGACACGTAGACATGGCACTTGGGGACATGGCTTAGTGGTGGACTTGGCAGTGCTGGACTTATGTTGGATATGATGATCTTGAAAGTCTTTTCCAGCCTAAATTACTCTGTAATTCTGTTCTGTGATTAGTAAGTGGACCGTGTTCCACTTCATTCTTAGGGCACTGGACTGCATTCCCTCTGTAAATTGAGGTACAAGGGTGGAGAAGGGGTCTCTCTGCTGCCAGAAATGCCAAGCCTCCAGGCTTCCCCATTATGAGGCATGCTATCCACTGATCCTTTGAGCCCAGTGTCTAGCTGTCTCTCCTTCCCCACATCAGGTATATGGAGCAGCAGGCCCCTGTTTCAGTTGACACTGCCTCTCCAAATTGCAAATCTTAAGTATCAGTGGAGTCTTTCCAGAAGGATGGGGAAAAGGCTCGCATGAGGGAGGAGAGAGAATGTGGAACGGGATTGGGTGGCACCAGCAGTGCAGTGGGCACTGACTGCATCCTGCAGCCCAGGGAACTACCTCGCTGCTCCTGCATGGCTGCAGTGCACATCCCACCTCCACTAAGGTCCCATGCTGCAGGACCTCTCCCTGGTGAACCGGCCAAGGCGGCCGCAGAGGGGCAGTACGGAACTGCCAGGACAGTGTCCGTGCTGACCCTGGCTGTGTGGAGCTGCTCCCGCACCGACAGCGCAGCTCGGGAATGCAGCAGGAATCTGCCATGTGCTGCCGTCCGGCGCTGCTGCCCTGAGGCCTCCAGTGTACAGAGCCTGCTGATTTTACAGACATGTTCTGGTTAAAACTCGTGGCGAAGACAGAGGAGAGATGGACGCTGCTTTTTGCCAACCAGCGTTTCTGGAAGTGCGGGTCTAGACCACTGGAAACGCATGGAGAGGAAGGAATCAGTTTTATTGCACATTAGATCAATGAGAGTGAATTGAAAGAGCAACAGGACAACAGGAGAAAAGACAGGCATACAGAGGTGTGTGGGTTGGCAATGTCATTTTAAATGTTGATATCAAAACCACATATTAGGGATAATCTGACATATTATAGCAAAACGCTTAAAACATGTTCTGAAAATAGGGAGAATGATTGATGTGCTTAACTGGGGGAGGTGATTATGACTGCGTAAAACTCCTTATGATCTTAAAGAAAGATGCTGAAATGCTATGGGCACAGTCTCCAAAAGCAGTGGCTGTCTCCTTGGCAACAGGAAGGCATCTATCTGTTCCCATGGCAATGGACTGGAGGGGTGCTCAAGGAGGGCTTGTGCAGAACTCGTCAGCGCAGGCTCCCAGCTCTTTGTTGCTCCTCCCTGGAGCAGAGGCTTTGGGCTCTGATTCAGGTGCTCTGATCCTGCAGCTGACAAGGAGGAGTGAACTGGAATAGTGTGGTACTGTTCCTGCTCCCTGTGTAAAACAGATTAATTGTGCAGTGTTGTTTCATCTGGGGAGTTCCTTCCTCAGTTCCTAATTGCCAGCATTAAAGACTTCTTTGCAGCTCCCTATAAGGAAAGCAGGATTTTTGCTATACAGAGAGGCATCAGAGAGTGTTTGATCTTGATTCTTTCAAAGGAGTGGACAGACAAATCTGAAAAACAGGAAACAAAGTATATGCAAGGAGTCTGCATCTCAGTAGCCCTTTCTGGTGTCTAAAAGGAGAATTGTGCAGAGGCACAGACAGGCTTACCTGCACTAGGTCCACCACATAGGAACTGCTAATAAAGTAACCAAATTATGTATCATAGGCACCACTTCTTCTAAACCCACTGTGATACTCTTCTAAGGGAGCCAATTCATATTTAGCACCAGAAGTAGGATCTAAGCATGGTTTGATGTTTTTTATCTTTTTAAAATATGAGGCATGGGATGCAGAAGCATTAATGGAACAGTGATCATTTCAAAGTGCTGAACTAGGAAAATTATTTTAGAAGCAGCATTTTGAATGCATTTCTATGTATTGTGTGTAGGTATTACTAAGCAGTGTTTGTTTTAATTTTTTTCATCAACAGCCTGCTTTGCATTCCAGTAGCTCCTTCCTAGTCCTGCATTAAAGGATAGCAAAATAGAAATGCATTACTTACCTTCATTATCATACTGCTTTGCCCCCTAATACATACCTTCTAAGGTAAAAAGCACTTTCAGTCGCTGCTTCTAGGCTGCCATATATGCTTTCAGGTAAAGGCACTCCAAGTGTTTTGTCCTTGCCTTGTTTCTGCTCCAGTCTCCAGGCTGTGGTTCCTCATGTGAATTCACTGCATGTTGATTGGGCAAGTTGATTGAGTTACTTGTCATGCTTAAGTCTTTCCTGAGCAGAATCATAATATCATAGAATTAAAAGGGACTTCTCGAGATCGTGTGTTCCAGTCTCCCATCTCAGAGCTGGGCCAGCTTGAGCAATTTGCTGAGTACCAAGTTCAGTGAACTTCTGAATATCTGCAGTGATGGAGTGAACTTGCTCTTTGGGCAACCTTTTATAAGTAAAAACCTGTTCACCTGTTGTCTATGTACATCTGGTTCAAACATTCCCTAACCTTGTCTTCCTTCACTGAGGGCAAGTCTTCCTCGCTTCAGACGTCCTTACTGGTCTTAGGAGCCTGGAATTCCTGAGAGCCAATCTTGCCAGTAAAGAAAGATGCAAAGAAGGCATTCAGTACTTCAACCTTTTCTGTGTTCATTCTCAGCAAATGCCCTTCCCAGTAAGCCCACATTCTCCCACGTCTGTCTTCCTGCTGAGATATTCATAAAAACCTTTCTGTCTGCCCTTCATGTTCCTTGCTAGATTCAACTCCAGGTGGGCTTTTGTTATCCTAATTGCATCCCTGCATGCTTGGATACCATCTCTGTATTCCTTCCGGGTTACCTGTCCCTGCTTCTGCCTCTTGTAATGCTTCAGCTCAGTCAGGAGCTCCTTGTTCATGCATGCGGGCCTCCTGCTGCTTTTGATTCATTTCCTGCCTGTGGGATGAATCAGTCTTGAATTTGGAGGAGGTGATCTTTGAAAATCAACCAGATCTCCTGGAACTCTCTTCTTTCCAAGGCTGTAACTCATAGAATTCTTCCAAGAAGATCCCTGAACAGGCCAAAGACTGCTCTTTTGAACTCTAGGGCCGTGATCCTGTTTTCTACCCTGACCCATCCTCTCATGTTCCTGAAACATCATCTCATGGTCTAGCCAAGGCTGCTCTGACCTTCACATTCCTGACCAGTTCTTCCATGTCCAGAGCACCTCTCCTTGTCTGCTCCTCAGTTGCCCATGTGAGGACTTTATCTTCAGTGTGACCCAGAAGCCTCATGGATTGCTTGTGTCCTGCTCTGTTATCCCCTCAGCACATACTGGGGTGGTTGAAGTCTTCCATGAGGACGAGAGACTGTGGACATGGGGATTTTCGCTGCTGTCTGTGGTCTCAGTACTTCTTCCTCAGCAGGTGGTCTGCAACCGACACCTACCACGGTGCTACATGTTGGTCTGCCTGATAACTCTGATCCTAACTCTGGTCTGTGAGCTCTGTGCTGATTCTCTGTCCATCCCAAGATGGGGCTCTGTGTGCTCCAGCCACACACTTGGCTGAAGGGCAGCTCCTCCTCCTCCTTACCCGCCAGCCTGCCCTTCCTAAAGAGTCTGTCTCCAGCCATCACAGCACTCCGGTCCTGTGAGTTGTTGTTACTTCGGAATTCAGTGCATGTTGAGGGCGAAAAGGGACCAGAGAGAGCATCACTAACAGCGTGGATGTTCGGAAGTTTTCTGTGAGGAGGGAGAGGTGGGTTGTCGGTCTGGGAGCAGATACAGCACCGTTGCTATAGGAATCAGGAGAATTATGTCACAGCTTCATCATTTTGAAGAGAGTGACTTGAGGGCCTTCTGTCCTCCAGCCATAGTCAAATGGCAGAAAAAGCATTTCACATGTTCCTCCTCTCTCAGATGCTTTGCTGCAGGGAGACTGCAGCAAGATCAGGAACTGAAATATTAACTATTGGAGTTATATGTGGTTCATTTTTCACCAGCTGCCAGACAGAACAGTAATTTTCTGAGGGTGTTCTTCAGGGCTTTGTCTGGTTTGAAATGTCAGAGACCCATTTTTTCTGCAGGCAGGCAAGAGGATTCACAGCACTGGTCTTTTGAGAGACAAATGGAGTTGAAGTATACGGGAAGATCAATGCTAAGCATTAAAATAAGGCCACAACAGGAGAGGGATGTAGGTCTGCAACTGATTTTTGATTAAATAATTTCTCATGAGGAACTGTGATTGTTGACTCCTTGCAGCGCTGTGGGAGAGACAAGGCATCCTGGAGTTGCATGGCAAAGTGGATGCAGGGCAGGGTAAAATCAGCAAATGCATAAGGCTGATGGGATGCAGAGGGATGCAGAATTGGGCCCTTATCTATATGCAGTATCTATACTGCATATAGACAGGTTCAGAGCAAATTTTTGCCTGTGGCATTCCAAGAGGATTTAATCAGAGTGCAAAAAAAAGTATTTGCCAAGTTCAGAAGAGACAGAATTGCGGTTTTGTGATGTGCAACAGCAGGAGCTTGAACTGGGGAGAGGAAGGATTGACTCAAATAGAAGGAAGTGAAGAAACAGAAAATGAAAAAAAAGAGTAACTGTCAAAACAAAGTCAGCCAAGTGGAAGAGGTGCTAAAGATCAAATGCAGCAGGAAAGGAGTAAGTTATGTGATAGACAAAAGATTTTCTGAAGAACAGAAATATGACAAGCTTTTTTTGTGTTGGGATATTTCTTGGCTCCCTGGATTTCTTATTATTGGAATATTAGTGATTAACTTTCCATTACATAAACTTTTCACTAATTTTTTAGGTTTGTTTTATGCTTGTTTAGATTAGGTGAATGCTCTACTGGAGATTAATATCCAAGATCTTAACTAAAAAGATTTAAAGAAATACTGTTTTAATTGTCATGGTATCTCAGATTTACAACTAACAATTTGGAAAGCCTTTCTCTCTATAACCTTAGCAGAAATTTATGTGTTATTATTTGGCATCATATTTATAATTAGCATTTGGTGTTGCTGTATCATACCAGCTTGGCTGTAGCATCAGAACACTAGGGAATCTCTTTGAAGAAGGAAGCATAGTTATTTCCCAAGAGACAATAAGGTAGTCAAAATTCCCCACAAGTGCATTGTTTCTATGGTTTCAAGTTGCAGGCTGGGTATAAATTGATCAGAAAACAGGTGCCAAGGATGGGGTGCACAGGGTAGGAATTTGGTGGCTATTCCAAACAAGTGTAGCCAGACAGCTGGCATGCCTGTCGGGTGACTGGTGTTCTCTATTCCGCTGCGCTCCTTCTATTTCCATCTCTTAACTCCATCTGTAAACTGTCAAGGTCAGAGACTACATTGTTCTTAGCTGTACCTCCTCATACTCTCAGGCACCAGAAACTACTGAGTCCCAAGAATGGGAAGGATTGTGACCTGTGACAGAGAATGTGACACTAAGTACAACACACAGCTCTTCTCCCTCTGACAGTTCGTGGCCATGCACAAACACGCCCCTCTCCTGGGAATTGTCCAGTGTAAACTCTATTTTGAAAAGCACTGAATGCCATAATGATTCAGCTTATGTTTCTTCTGCCTGTGTTTCTTCTGCACGTTTTGAAGATGATTTAACAAGTAACTTGTGCCACCACTTGTGTGCCTTGTCATTCAGACGTGCTTTTTCCTGGGATCACATGCGGTACGTTGCTGTGCGTGCTGTGTGCCTGGTGACCCCATTGCCAAGGGCAGGTTGTGGCTCCGAGCTGGGAGCTGCCAGCCTGCTGTGCCTGTCCTCTGGTGAGGGAGAGGAGCAGACAAACCACTGTGTTGTGCTGAAGCCAGACAGTTTCCACTTCTGCAATACTCAGTTGCTCAGAATGAGCCTTAGTCGAAAGCCGATTGTCCAGCTGGAGCCCAAGTGCTGTAATTGTGTCTCTGTGCCATGAGCTGCTGTGCTCACGGTCCTGTGATTTCATACATGTATTTATGTACTGGGTGAATCGACGCTGAAAGGATTAGCAAACAATCCTACCTGCTGCACAGACATAGCACAGTTCTTCCACCTCAGGATTTATCTTCTACCAGCTTGATTTTTTCCAGCTTAAATCTCCTGTCTAACATTTTAGGCCAAGTTGAGTTTTTTATCCTCTCCCCAGACTAGCTGTGAAATTTTTCCAAAATCTTCTTGTGTGAGGATTTAATCTATATATATTTTTCCCCTCTTTTAGATCTTTGAAGGAGGTAAAAAAATCTATATGTAACAACCAACCTTGGAGTCCATAGTAGTCACTTTCCTTCCACTTGTTTTTATTACTTGTTTGTAACTTTTCAGTAATGTTACATACAAATTACATACAAATTATGTTCCTATTAAGTATTTCAGGCATATGATAATGTTTTACTACATTGCCTCTAAGTACATTTGCCATTTCCCACTGGCTGCCATTGTTTTTTTCCAAAGCCATTGTTTGCTGTAATGATGTACCGTTTGAGATTAACGTTGACTTTTTTGGGGTAATCTGTAATTGTTGTAATTATTCTGCCAAATAAAATAATTTTAAAAGACATTTGGCCTTGTCTGGCAATGCAGTTTTTTTATGATCACTACTATTACTTGCTCTCAGTTCCTTCATGTTCTAAGGCCAATGTGATTGTATTCCCCTGTTAGTTGTCCTTCCAGTCCAGTTGAAGTGGGAGCTGGATTTATAAGACAGTCCATGCCAAGACTGGTCTGTTTTCCTTCTTTGGTTCTGTGCTTTTTCCAGCCCCCTAGTGCTCAATTCTTAGGCAGCTGTGCATATTAATACATCCTTCAGTCCATATTTACTGACTGTTGATTTGCTTAAACTATAGATACTTTTCAAATGATTTTCAGTGAGAATCAGACATGATTCTTAGCATTGCTAGTATTAATCAGAATGGACTTAAATTTGTTTTTCCTGACAAACAAACAGGAAATCCTGTAGGTTTTCTGACAATACAGAAGGGCAGGAGTACTCTAGGCAGATGCACTGGCTTCCTACTAAGTCCATGCAAGGCTCAAGAATGATTTTTGAAAGAGAAAATAACTGAGCATGAGAAGGATATGCATGGTGTGAAAAAGCAGCCTAAGTTTACTAATCTACTCTTTCTCAGATAAGTAATTTTCTACACAAATGAATCAGTATCTTTCTTGTCTAGACTTGAGTGAAGCCTTTGATACAGAGTGATCTGAAAATTTGGCTGGGACTCAGAAGACAGGTAGTACCAGAACTGCAAAGTAGGTAAAGAGCTCAGTAAAGAAGACATGAAAGACATTGCAGTTTCTTCAGGATTTGTCTTGGGATTGGTGTCATTTAATATTTTCGCTAATGCCCATGGCACAAAAATAGGCAATGTAATACTTGAATTTGCTGATGGTACAAAATAGGTATCGTTGAAGCAGAAGAGAACAGGTTATATGGGAAGAACTGCTTGACTGTGAACTACACAAACAAAAACCAGCTGGTATCTGGTGACAGTACAGTGCACAGCCATGCACTTGGGACCTTGTCACAGGAGTAGGCACTGTATGCCAGAAGCTGATCTAATGACAGTGCTTAAGAAGGGAGAAACAGCCCAGTACATCAGTTCACCTTCCAGAGAATGTGGAGCTGTCACTGTCAGGATGTTGTGGAAGGCAGCTGTGAGCCTAGAGAGGTTTAATGGATTTCTGCTTGTGAGAAAAGTCTTAATGGCACACGAGGAAGTGGCCTGGACACTGGAGGTACAGTTCTGTCTGCCCTTACTCTAGCCAGGTTAACTGGGACTGACAGGAAAAAGATGGAATGATGAGAAATGGGCACAGAGTTTTAGGAATGCAAATAACAGTTTCACTTGTTTAGTCTGACAAAAGGAGGAGTGAATGTGGATGTGACTGGTATGTAGAAATGCTTCAAAGCATAAACATTAGACACAAAGGACCATTAAGGACAATGTTAGTAAGAGTTAGCAGCTGTCCCCTAGGAATACCAAGATTTAAAGTGCTGTGCGATAAACTTATATCTGAAAGGGTTATATGTGACATGGTTGCTGTTGATTATACATAGAATCAGAGAGTTGTAGAATGGTTTGAGTCAGGAGGGACTTCCCAGTCCAGCCAGTGGACCAGGTTGCTCCAAGCCCTATCCAACCTGGCCTGGAACACTTTTAGGGATGGGGCAGCCACGGCTTCTCTGGGCAACCTGTGCCAATGCCTCACTACCCTCATTGGGAAGAACCAGTGGTTCCCAGTTGCTGACGCAGTGGTTCCCTCAGCTCTGTTCTGTCAGTGAGTGACAGCAGGTGAATCTTTAAGATGCTCTTACCAAACACACCCCAAAGCCATCATTCTAACCACCAAATATTATGAAGATACACTTTTTTGGACTAGGGGGCAGTTGGTTTGAGGGTAGTTGTTGATAGGTCTTTTTCTTTGCTCCCTCAGGATTACCCACCAAGAATTCCTCTATTTCCTTCACTTTTGAAATCTGTATTCCCAACTGTTCTCCTTCCAGGACCAAAGTCTTACTACTAACCTCTCACACTTTGCAGCTCTGCTCTGGCCCTTGGCTAGAGGATGAGGATTGTGGCTGCTGCTTGCAGTGCTCTGGTTCTTTGCTCAGATGTTTGAAGCCGTGCACAGCTGTTGCTGCATACTCAGTGTAAAGAGGGTTGGTGAGGATGGAAAAGTGGAGGTGAAGGCACAGTAGAACTAGACAGCTTACCATGAGGTCAAACAGAATTGTGCAGAATTGGCTAAAATATTAGTATGGTTGATGACATGATAATTCTGATGTCTCATTATTTTGTATCCTATAATATTACATATATTTTTTATACATTTCTCCATCTTTTAGCATCCCTGCTGTTGCCTTTGATTACTTTTTAAATAATCGGGAAGTAAGTTTCTCTCTCTACCTCTGCACAACAATGTTTGGAACCTTCAGAGACAGAGACAACCACTTTTCTTTGCCTTAATTTTTTTCCCCTTTCCCTTTCCTTCCTTCTTCATTGCAGATAGATTTTAGGAACAATTAGTGGCAAGGCCTAATAGAGAAAGGAGGGTCTGTGGGACAATGATGCAAGATTGTGGCTGAAGATACAGGAGTCAAATAGAGAACAAAAAGCTACAATATAAAATCCATATGATACTTGAGAAGCCCCAAAGAATAACTGGTAGCACTTGGCATATGCAGATTCCTCATTCGTATATTGTCATAACAATCAGATGTCTACTTTCTCCTGCAATAAAAAAATGTAAGGGACCCTTTTTGTTTGGTTTAAATTTCCTTGCATGAGATACGTGAAATCTGTCAGGGGAAACTACTCTGGATGAAAAAAAAGAAGTCTTACCTTTGTGTTACAAAATTTCTACAGTTTCTGTAGGGAAATAAGGCAAAAAGAACCTCTGGAAATCAGCTGGTCCTTTGTCCTGCACCAAGTCAGAATCTACACCACCTACATCACTCTGGATAGATGCTTGTCTAACCTGTTCTTGAAAGACCTTTGGTGATTGGGATTCCCATCCTTGCTGGACAAACTATCCCAGAACATCTCTACTGTCACTGCTGTGCTTCTTAATATCTAACATAAATCTTCCTGGGAGAAATTCAATCCATCATTTCCTGTACTCTGTGTACGGAGAGCAGCTCTTCCCTGTATTTGCAGCAGCCTTTTGGATACCTGACGAATGTTGTTTTCTCTTTTTCTTGTTTGGGCCTTACAGTTCTTGTCACACTTACTGTCCTTTCCTTAACCATCCTGGTTTCCTTGTTTCTCCCACGTTTCCTCTGATGCACAGAGCCCCTGACAGCAAAGGTTGGTCTGGATGAGACACTGACAATTCACAGCACAACAGAATTGCTTTGGAAGAGTTCCTCAGCAATTCTGGCAAAATTTAGTTTTGCAACATTAAGGAAATGTTGAGCTGGAACAGCTTGTGCCCTGGAGAGCTCAGGGGGTGGGGGGAAGGAGGAGAGACGAAAATGAGGAGAAAAGAAGAATCTAGAGTATTGTTGTCAGTGCCTATGCTGCCACCAAGGGGATGAGAGCAGTGGGGCAGCATTCCTGCAGTTCTTGATCTTCTGGGGGTTTATCTGTTTGTTTTTTGTCAGTGTAGTACTGTTAACTCACATTCAGCTTATGAGCTATCATATCCCCAGATATTTTTTCTGAAAAAAACTCTCTTCAGCCAGTTGTTCCCCATCTTTTGTTCAGATAGTTGTTGATTTCTATCCTGATGTGGAACCCTGCAGTTTCTGATTGAATCGTGGTTTGAAAAAAACAGGACATATCTCCAGTTCCTCTGGATTTTAATTTTAATCATCTCTTGTAGCAAACTTGTAACCTCTCCAAACTGTATGTTGCTAGGAAATTGAATAAGCATGTTCTCTCAGTACATGATCCATATTGTTAATGAGACTATTGAATAATTCTGAACTCAGGAACAAGTGGACATTTCTTTAGATTAAGCAGAGCCTCAGTCTTGGGATATTTTCTGTTTCCAGCATGTCTTCTATGCCATACTGCATCAATTCCAAAACTGCTGTGAATATTTCAAGTTTCAGTGAAAAGTGCGATGCTGACTCTAGTGAAACTTGGATGAGGGAAACCACGCCTGCTTAAGGCAATCAGCACCTTCACGTGCTTCTGTAACTACCTACAGATCAAAAAATCGCAAGTAGCAGCAAACATGTCTCCCTAAAACAACAACTTGGTTCATCTCTTTTGTAATCAGACCATCTTAGTTTAACAGCCAGAAAAGCCCGAGTAACAGCACAGAAGTTAAACCAAACCACACACACAGACACGAGGTGGGCTCCCAGAGCTCCAGGAGTACCAGGGAAGGAGGTCGGCCTTTCTCTGAAATGAAATGGTCTGGGAATGTGACATGAAGCGAGCTGAAAGTGAGTATGAATGAGGCCCCAGTGTGCGCTCAGCCTTCAAGAACCAGTGGAGGAACACAAGCCTTGCAGAGAGCCCTATGGCACAGAGAACTTCCAGGCCAGAGATGGCTGGGAGCTGCCAGGATACTTGCAGCAGTTGGGGACGACTTGGGTTGAACCAGTTTTAAAAGAACATTGACAACTATTTTCTACACTTCTATGAAAAAAAAAAAGTTGGGAAAATAGAAAACCAAACAATTTAAGATAAAATTATATGCTGTTTCTCTTAATATGGGAAATGACATTCTTGCATGGTAACCTTCACCCTTTTGTGCAAATGCCTCGCACAGTAGTTTTCCTGGACACTATTGTGAAGGGTTGAAGAATCACAGGAAATGGGTTTCGTTTTCAGCTAGGTGATGTTGGGCAAGTCACTTCCATCCATTTATACCTTATTTTCCATGTGCAAAACGTAAGAGCTGTTTCTACTGATTTATTTTCTAAAGTGCTTGGAGAATTACAATCATACTTAGTAAGAGCTGAGTTTTTATTATTACAGGATTTTTAAACTTTTTTTTTTTTCATTTACTCGGTCGACGGCTGAAGCGAGTCTGCCGTTCCTTAATTTTCAAGTGGCTGGCCTTGGAATTTGATATTCAAGGAAATCTGGTTTTGGGTGTCCGTTAAGAACATCCAGGTAGCTTACAGTATATATTCTATGGTCTTCAGCTCAAATTAGTAGCACTTCATAGCAGATGTCCTCTTGCTCCAGAAGATGATCGGTGGCTATCGGGGCAGCTGCGGCTCCACGCCTTATCTGCAGCTAAAGGGAAAAATAAGAAAACCCTGAAATCCGCAGTCGCGCGCATGCTCCGGCGGGGGGACAAAGGGCCGGGGCGAAGCGCTCCCACCCAGCCCGAGAACAGCCCGAGCCCGCTCCGTCCTCCGCCGCCGGCGCTGCAGCCCCGGGCAGCCGCCCCGCCCTCCGTCCGCGGGCGGTGCCGCTTGAGGCGCGGGAGGGGTTAAAGCGCTCCCGCCCGCGCGTCCCCGCCGG
>VZTE01000722.1:263728-321621 GCA_013397775.1 Eulacestoma nigropectus
GCCTGGCCGGTCCCCGCCCGACCGCGGTGCGGCCGGGGCCGTGGCAGGCGCACGCCCTGCCCGTGCCGGGCGCGCCGTTGCCATTCGGTGCCGATGGTGCTGGCGACGGAGCGCGGGGGGACGCGAGGGGGGACCGCGCGCCGCGCCGGAGCCGCCGCCCCTTCCCGCGCCGGGCCCGTCACGACGGCTGCTCGAGGAGCCGCTGCGGCCCGTCCTTGGTGCCGTTTCTCGCGGTGAGGGCCCGCACGGCTTCCCGCGAGGGAGGGAACAGCCGCACGGGCCGAGACCGCTGGGACCGCCGGCCAGTGCGGCCCCAGCAGCTAGTGCAGACTGTGAGGAAAATGCACGGTGTCTGCCGGGAGCAGGGAAGGGGCTCACATGATGGGAACCAACATTTCTGTGTGAGTCTGGGGTCTAAAAAACATGGCAGATACCAGCTGGATGCTGCCTTGACAGTCATGCTGGCATGTAGAATTTAGAGTCATTTAGGTTGGAAAAACTCCTCCCGATCAAGTTAAGCTGACATTACCACGTCCACCAGACACGCAGCAGTTGGTTCCAGATTATACGTGCCTTTAGTTCAGCTAGAACTTGAGGAATTGTTCCAGCACAGAATAAGGCAAGGATATGTTGGTTTGCTTCACATATTTATTCTGAGGGGCTGAGAGGGGGAACTGATAACAACGCTCACCCTCCCTAAGTTTCTGTGATTCTTAGGGCTATTGCCACACACTAGCACTTAGATTGGGGTGACCCTAAAAATCAGTGGAGGTCACTGTCCTCATCTCCATGTTCAGAAGGCCATGTGATTTTCATGGCTTACCCTTCATTGCTAGTCAATGCAGCGTCTTTTCTGCACTTGTTTTTATTATTGGATGAGGGTAGAATATTTTTTATTTGTTTCTGATCTGATTCTCTTCTGTTTGCAGTCTTGCCAGAAAATTCACAGCCCCTAGACAAGAATTTCAAGCAGAGGAATAGAATAAACCTCTCTTGTAACCTGGCAACATCTCGCCTATTGCTGTGTTAAGGGAGACCGGGGAACATCGGCGCCTGTGAGCCGCGGGCGCATGGAACTGTCGGGAAGCAGATCAGTGCCCCAGGCCGTCACTGCGGGCTCGGCCATCATGGAGGAGCCACACTCTGCTTGTGGAATGGCCGCCGTGCTGCCTGCGCCACACTCGCCCTAGGGCCGCTGAGGGGGCGGTCTGCTGCTCTCTTCTCCTTCCCCCGTGGGCTTCACGTTCCCAGCAGTGTCTGGGATGTCACACACTGTCGTGCAGGGCTTTGTGTGACAAGCAGGGAGCTGCTGATGTCTTAGAGCAGCTGTGGTGTTAATAATTTGTCTGCATCTGTCAGTCACCTGGGGTCTCTGGTAGATCCATCACAGTGGTACCAGAGCATCCTGAGAGTGGTCACTGGGGAGAGGCGGTGGGAGTGGGAGTACTGGAAACAAGCCGTGGGAGCTGTGCCGCCATGCTGCCCCCCCACCCCCTTCCTCTGCTGATCTCACACTCTTTCTTTTCCCCTCGCTTCCACATGTTGTCCCTCCCTGTTCCCAGCTCCGGCCTCCCGCTGCTTCTCTCTCTTGTCCAGAGGGGTTAGTTCTCATCTCTCATGCTGGAAATGCTGCCAGCGAATGTTTCTGTGTGCTGCCTGCCAGGTCCCTGGGGAAAGGGCCTGGAAATGCAGTGCGGGAGGAGCAGTGGGAGCAAGGGAAAACCACTGCTCGCCTGCTGCATTTTCTAATGGGAAAACATCTCTGTGAGGTGCTGAGCTCTGTGTCACAGCTGAAGTTGCCCCCTCCCCCTTCCCCTTGCCCCAGAATTTCCCATCCCTGATGCAGAGGAGGAGAGGCTGCAGCACCACCATGGAAAACTGAGACGTGTTTTTCAATTTGCCTCCTGCTTATCTCTGCTGTTTGGACAGAGAGGTTTAAAAAGCTGGATTTTCTGTCCCTGCAGAGTAAACAGACAGAGCCCGGCAGCACAAACTATTTCTGGCTTATCAGTGGAGGAATGCAGCAGCTGAGGCTGAGCGCGAGTGGGCCGTCAGGAAGGCCCTGAAGGGGCCCCCTCCCCACTCCGCGCTATTAGAAGTGTGAGAGCCCAGCAGGACTCAGAGGGGAGAGTTGGAGAAAAAGGCAGAAAAGGGAAAGAAAGAGGAAGAGAGAGAGTGAGAGAGGCTGAGCAGACCCTGATGGCTACAGATGAAGTTACAGGAGGGGCTCGCAAAGCTACGAAAAGCAAACTTTTTGAGTTTCTGGTCCATGGGGTGGTGAGTCGGGAAAGTTAGTGAGCTGGCTGGCTCTGAATAGAGGGATGAGTGGAAACTGGAGGTTCTGTGTTGGGCTGGATCGGCTCCTGCAGTGTGCTCCTGAGGCGCTGGTAGCTGCCTCACCAGGGGAACACCGGGGTCTTTGGAGCCCCCAGCCTATGCACTGATTCATTGATAATACAGGCTTGTGTCTGGGGGGATGTGTGCTGTGCTTTTTTGCTGTGATTCTCCATGAATGGTGAATAGCATGCTTTTCAGCCTGATCATGGTGCAGAATCTGCACTGGATCTAACCCAAATGGGCTTGTAGGACACTTTGTTCTGTAATCAAACTTGTGTTTTGAAAAACAATTATGAGAGCCTGATGAAGCCTTGGGGTGCTGCCTCTGGTTCTTGTCTCCAGTCTTGGCTCGTATGTATCCTCTGGCTACTTAACAGGTGACTTTCAGGGGCTTGCAGAGATTAGGTCTGCAGATCTGTAACAGTCTATGGAAACTCACCCACGAGAGAATTTCAGGGTGCCATGCTTAATTAAAGCAATCCTTCAGGTCTTTAAAAATGTTCCAGCTTTTGTTTAAGAATCAGGTCTTCGATCTCCATTTAAGGGGAAATACTCACCCTGTTTTGCTGCCATTGGAAACGTTCTTTAAATGACTCTAGTGTCTGAGAGCAGTCACCATTTATAACATTTGGATTTCTAGCATTCATACACATTTAACAGAAATAAGGCTGTTAAAGAGCCCCAAGGAATGTGATATTGTTTGGATACTGATAGTTCCGAGTGCTTCTTTCCTGAGGATTCTGGCACCTCCCGTGACACCTTTTTGAAGACATCAGGTGGGGGCTCTTGTACAGAGATCATAGAAACCTGTGGAGCTTATGGCAGACTACTGAATTGTTTCCATGGTTCAGGCTTACTCCAGATGTGTAGGATCTTGCGTGTGTCCTGTAGATCCTGGATGTGGTAGGACTGGCATGGCTAAGGACTTTGAGGTGGCATTCTGTGTTGGTGAGAGCTGTGAAGAGATGATGTGGTGCCAGTGTACAGGAGCAGGCTGGGCGAGATTGGCGGCTGTCCGGGGGTGACGGAAAGCGGGTGTGCAGGTGATAGCAGTGATTTTTTTGGGGCCATGTGGGTTCATCAAGGTGGTCTGGATCATGATGGCTGTGTCTGAGCAGAACCAGAAGCAAGGTGGGAGGGTGGCAGATGGGATGATTTTGCCTTTTCTAAAGTTTCCCTTGGCATTTGCACACCAGTGCTCTTCCTTTAGTATCAAGAAGAGCGGCAAAAATAGTTACGTGAATTTGCTTATTCCACATCTAGCTGGCCTTTGTGTGAAAGCAGCATGTAGGCCTCTTAAGCCTGGGAAATTTTTAATTTATACTGGAATGAATATAGCAGAACTCATTTCTATTACTTATTTGGATGCCAGGAAAGTCTTCCTTTTCTGCCCTGGGAGTTTTGTTGCTAGTGGCATCTTACTTGAATATATGCATTAGCCTGGAATATCTGTATGTTTGTCATCTTCCTTCTTCTTGTTGCCGAGGCTGGGGCTTCTTGGCTGTTGTTCTGGTGCCTGAACACTTCTTGTACCACCCTCTCCTTTCCTTCATTATCATCTCCCTTAGTTCTGCTTTGCTGCCTGGTTTGTTCTTTCCTTTAGTTTCTTCCTCGTCTCAGTTCATTTTGATCAAAACATGGGTTGGGGTAGTCACTCTTCCATTACTTAAAAAAAGATGAAAAAAACTTATAACTTCATTTTATCTCTCCAGGCCCTGTGTCCTACCAAATAAGAGAACGTGCCATGCCAGCCATTACCTTGAGTTTACCTAGTGCTGGCTCCTGTGTTTTATTACTACCCGAAGTGTGTCAATATCTGAATTAATTCCTTGAAAAATCAAGTTGCATAGCAAACTTTAGTGGAATTTCTTGGAGTCAGATTCTGTTTTAATTTCAGGGACCAATCTCTTCTTCAAATGACTGATTTTTTAATTCTGTGATAACATTATTTAATTTGGTTATTGAAAATTATTTTCTTTCCAGCCCTTAAAAATGGGGAGAAGTAAACAGAGGTAGAATGTTGTGAGAATTTTTTTTTTTTTTTTGCTTTGTTGACACTTATATGAACAGGATAGTTCTGCGGTATTTTCTAAGGGCAGTTAGCTCTTGGATTCACTTGATCTTTCTAGAAACACATGTTCCTTTGCTAAGGTCGCTTTGCCCTTTGCTCTTGTGCACCTGATCCTGGTCTTGTGCTTTTCCATATTGCCAGCTTAGACAATGTCTTCTTCCTCATTTGTCCCAGGCAGATAGGATCTCCCTGAAAGGTGAAATCTCTTAAAGGTTAAAATGCTCAGGTGGGATGCTTCCTTCTCCTCCTACTTAAGACCTTGGTAGTTTGTTACACCTCTGGTTAACAGTTGGGTTTTTAAAAAGGTTAAATTTCTTTCAGTTATTTGTTTTTACTGTGCTTTTACTCCTGTTCTGTTTCATCAGTGTCTTGCACATTGTTTTTGTGGGAGGAATTTTTTTCCCCCCAAAGGCTTCATCCTGTACTTTGTCCTTTTGTTGTTGTTGTTGTTCCTCTCTTTTTCTAGCATTTTTATGGACAATATGGCTTTAATCGCCACATTTATGTTGATCATCTTTTTATCAATGCATTTTCTGCTGTCCAGTAGTACATTTCAGGCAGTCTTTATGACATCTCTCTAGGTGTCCAGCTGTTGCCTTATATTTTGTTGAACAAGTTACTTACTAGTCTTGCTGCAGGTCATTCCTTTCCTTGGTTTCCTCTATCCTCTAGTCCCTACCACAGGCCTCACTGCTGGCTGGATCCCCTAAATGGATCCTGCCTTTGTCTCCCTCCCCTGCTTTTTTCTTTCTTTCTGGTTTTTCTTTTTCTTACTCAAACAGGTATCTGCCTGTTTAGTCTTGAGAAGGTCCGTGGTGCAGGTCTTGTCAAAACTCCTGTCCAGACATCCGTCCTCTTGTGACTCAAGTGCCGGAACCTTCACTTGGTGCCTTGTACTGGTGACCTTGGCTGTGTCATCTGCACACAAGAACCTGCTGAGAAGTTCATTTTCTTCTCCCGTTATTCTGACCTTTTTAATCTGCTTCTGTGTCCTTTTCCTACTCCCACTTTATCTTCCTTCCAAAGCCAATCTTCTTGCCTTTTATCCACCTGATACCCCTATAAAGGTCTATGTGCCTTTGTTAACTCTGGAGTCATAGCTGTATTTACAATGTACTTGCTGTCAGTTCAAATCACCTTCTTTTTCCCATAGTGATCTTGGTCTTTGTTCTCTTTGCTATGCTTAGGAAACTCTCTGTGGCAATTTAAGTCCTTATCCATATTTATTTTCTGCTAATAGGTGTTATTTCATAGTTCCTACTAATCTCTACAGTTTAATATTAGTTACACTCCAGGATTGCCAATTCATACAAACCTGTGTATCACTGATGTGACTCCTTTGCCTATCCTCAGTCCTCTTTTTGTGTGCCTATCTACCTCTCAAATATGGTCATAGGATTTTATGGTAAATACATAAACTGTCTTATATCAAATGGCATTTACAACAGTGAAAGAAGAGTGTCAGAGCATACCAGCATGTAAACAAATACTTAATATATATGATAAATAACTTGCCAGTGTTAGAACAGATGAACAGGTCTCATGGGTATGGAGGGTCTATAACAGATTTATCAGTGATTTGGAAAACGAGATGAGTAATGAATTTCATAAACAAGTTTTGCATCTCCTGATACATTGCTGGGTTTAAATGAAATGTCACCATTCAGGAGAAAGGCTTGGATGTCCTATGAGCTGCCTAGTGTCTAGCTAATAAGAAATCAAGTGAACTGTTAGCCTGATTGGGAAGTGGGGCGGAGAATAACGCAGAAGCAATTGTAAATCCTGGCGTATACTTACAAGAATGTTTTTCTGATTTTGGTAATCTGTATGACTAACAAGCCAAAAGACTGGGAATTCAGAGGGCAACAGTAGTGGGAGACCTCTGAAGGCTTCATCAATAAGGGAATAAGGGTATTTTTGGTTTTATTTATAATATGTAAGTATAGAAACTGATTACGTAAGTTGTAAAATCTCTGTCTTTGGAGGCTCTTAGGTACTGGTTAAAGAAGTAAACGTATCAAAGATGATGGAGATACTGGTGATACTTCTTTCAGATGAAAAAGAACTGTATGACCTCAAGGACTCATATTTCACTATATCATAAAAATTATGAGAGTTTTATTAGATTGGGAAAAACTAAAGGTATTTTCCCAAAATTGAATGGTGGTCTGTTTTAAGTGAATAAAAGTGACTGTTTCTCCCAGCCAGTCACAGGGTTGTAGAGATCACTACTGGCAATAGTGAGGTGAAGAGAGTATGGCCAGGTTTGAAAAAAGTAGAGCTTTCCAAATGAAAAATATCCCCCTAATTTTTATTTTGTCATGGGTATAGATACCGCCCTGTCAGAGCATAAACCAGCTAACACTAAAATGGCTAGAAAAGAGCCTCATGAACTGTTGGTTTTGGACAGTTTGTTCCACTTCCTACCACAGGGCTCCCTGCGTGATTCTCTCTGCGAGGGCATCCTCAGGGATTGGGGCCTGGGATGGAGGCGCTGGTTTGCTGTGTGCATATTCCCTGTTGTGGTAAGCAAGGAGGTATTTGGGGCGAGTAGGGCAGCAAAGTCGGAAAAAATCAATTCGTTCTTCCAGTAGGAAGAAATCAAGGGACCTTATGGCAAGGAATTTGATTGGGAAGGTAGTTGCAGGGGACAGTTAGAGTGAAAACCTTGTACAACATTCAACTATGTGAGCAAGCTGCTGGTAGAGACTGAAGCTTTGTCCTTTTCTAGCCATGGACTGAATTCAGGCTGTCAAATAGAAAAAGATTCATACATAATTAATAAAATAAAATCATATTAATGCTAGCCAAGGCTTTAATAGAGATCAGTGCAATTTTGTGCACTGTGGGCTTGTTAAACAAATTTGAGTTACTGGTTAAGAAAACTTGGATTTGCTGAGTAATGTAGGTGTACGAATAAAATGGATCTGTGAGATGTTTGAATTGCTCTTCTCTTTCTAAAAAAAACCCCAAAAAACCAAAAAAAACCACTGTAGGAATATGAAAATAGTCAGACTGGATCATTTAGTTCAGTATCCTGTGTAGAATGGGGCAGTGGAAGGCAGCATGGAAGTACAGGAACAAGGCAAAACCTTAGTGATGGTTCATACTAATTCTCTTTGATTTGGAGCTTGGGAGCTTTCTGACCCAAAGCTGCCCTCTATGTAATGCATCTATATGGATTTTATTTATGGAGGTTAGTCTAATGATGTCTTCTGGAACCTTTCTAAACTTCTAGCATTCAGTGTTTTGTGTCAGGAATTTTTTCAGCTTATCTTGCATAAGGAATTATCTGATCCTGCCAACTGTTGTTTGATTACTGTAAGGTAAGAGACAACGAGCTCTTGACCAGCCTCTTTTCTCTCCAAGGTAGTCATGGTGCTGCAGAGCTCTGTTGTTCCTCTCCCTTCCAAAGCCATCCTTTTAAAAAAGCCAAGAGGCGCATTCTGGTAGTTGTTGACACAAAATCCCTTCCATACATTAGATCACAGCAGTGGTATGATCAGATCTATTAAAGCTGGTGGAACTCAAAGCTGGTCTGTAAGGTTGGTCTGTTTCAATTCCAAAGACTTTTTTGGTTTTTTTTTTTGTTGCATCCAAGTGCTCCACTTGAGCTTGGTGGCAGATTATTCTGAGCTGTGGACAGACACACTTTTGGATTGTTGTGAACATTATATTAAAATGCATGGTACCTGGAACACTTGGATTTACAGACTGAGAGCTTTTGGGAAATGGAGGAAGGTGAATATGGCAGGAAGCAAGAATTACAATACTGATGCTTCAGCTTACTAAGCCTCTAAAAGATTCATAGACATTAAAAACGGGAACTCATGAAGTAACATCTATAATTGTAAGGAGGAGAGAAGCCTTGTACCAGTTTTATTTGTCGTACTTCTAAGAGTCCATTTTGAAACAACACATCCAGTTGGGAAACCATTAGTGCAGTCAGAAACTTGTTGCCATCAGACAGTATCAGTCTAGTCTAAATTTCTTAAGGGTTCCAGGTACTTCTAGTTACTCATTTCTTGCCTCCAGACAGCATCAGGTATCTCCTCTTGCTTATATTTATGCCCTGTAGAAATCATAGAATGGTTTGGATTGGAAGGGACCTTAAAGATCATTTTGTCCCACCCTTCTGCCATGGGCAGGGACACCCTCCACTAGACCAGATTGCTCCAAGCTCCATCCAACCTGGCTTTGAACACTTCCAGGGATGGGGCAGCCACAACCTGGGCCTCACCATGCTCATAAGTAAAGAATTTTCTTCTAATCTAAACCTACTGTCTATCAGTGTGAAGCCCTTCGCTCTTGTTCTGTCACTCCAGGCCCTTGTGAATAGCCTCTTTCCATTTTTCTTGTAGGCTTCTTTTTCGTTAAGAAATATGCTGTTTGTATACTTGGTGGTGGTGGTTATTCTCAAAATCTGTCAGTGTCTCTGTTAACAAGAAGCTGGTGGCTGTTCCCCACAAGCCTTAAGAGCCTCCTGTGTGGTGCTGAGGTGGATGGAGTCTGTCAGGACAGGAGATTGCTGTAAATGCAGCTCAGCACTCAGCTGCAATGCAGCAACTTCCAGCTCTCTGTTCAGTCTCTTTCTGAGGCCTCTTGTGGGTGTTTTTGCTTTACTTTTCTTGACACTTTCTTTTACTTTCACCTGTCAATTCTCCAGGCTGTTTTCCCCTTACTGGTATGTCCACACTGGAAACCTCCTTTTTTCTACTTCTGTGTTTTGACTGCTGTGATGTACATCCCCGGAGAAAAGACTCCGCAGTAGAAGAATGTAGAAAAGCACTGCTCTAATGTTGCCTTGTTACTGCTGTCAGACAGAAGTTCACTTAAGGATGACAAAGAGGACAGAGGCAGAGCTCTGATGTGACAGGAAGTTCAGGCAAGGAAGAAAGTAGACAAGCCAAACATGGCTTCAGAAACTGGTCAGTGGAAGGCAGTGAAGGGATCTGGCAGCAGGTGTCAGGGAGGTGGTATCCTGCTGCACTGACTGTATGCTCAGGTTTGAACAGCTGTAGATGTGCACATGTATACAGGGAATCAGCAGAACTCTTGGGGACCAGTACACGTGCGTGAAATATTGGTCGTGTGCCTTTGTGCACTGTACTGTCTTTGCCTTGCTGCTCTGCAGGCACCTCTGCTCTGCTCTCTTCTTCACCTTCTCAGAGCTGTGAGAGTGGTCCCTTCAGCTGGGGACAGGCTGTGGTCTTCCTCATTTCCTGTGGCCCACAGTGGTTTTGCCCTCTGTCCAGTGAGGTGTTTGTGCAGGTTAATACATGTAAATGGAATCAATGGAGGTAAAAAGGAGATAGGACTCTGGGTACAAACAGAGATGGATCAGGGATAGGCGTCTCAGGCAGATGATTTCCCAAGAAAGAGGATGTATCAGTGCTGTTTTGCACTGCAGCGTTTCCCATGGATGTTTCTTGTTTAAGACAGATTCCATCCTGCTGAGGAAGAGAGGCAGAGACAGATCCTAACCCGTAGACAGATGCACCTTCATGATCTCTTTCAAAAGCCCTAATGGTATTGGAATACTCTTTAGTATGAAGACTTTTTTATTTTAAAGTCACTATTGTGAAAAATTTGATGTATTGTCCATCACTGTCTTGTCTCGCACATGTGTTTGAGAGCAAAATAAGTTTTTAGATAAGGTGAGGTTATGCTTGTATGTTCTTCTTTTATAAAAGTTCAAATAGATAAAGTATTTCTATATCTTGGGAGTCTGGTGGGCTTGCAGCAGGAAGGCAGTTGCACAGTTGCATAGTGAGTAATATTTTATCTATGAGTGATATCGGAGATAGGAACATGAGAACAGAGGCCAAGGAATGAGGCAGTCAAGGAATGAGATTGAATGTGCTTTTGCTAGAGCTGCCTCTCTTTTCTCATGTTTGTCCTTTCTCTACATTTCTCTATTTTAGTGCTTAATAAAGGAAACTGAAGGAAGTTCAAAGGCATAAGACCAAGACTGAGTAGATTTAGCTTGCTGACCTTGTCCTTCAAGCCCTAAGGTGTCCTTTAGAGCAGCACCAAAATGGGCCTTCAGTTTTATCCATGTGGCCAGTCAGTCTCCGTGAGATGGCTGTGCTCAGGATCCGAGCTCTTCTGAGTGACGGTCAGATGTCCCCGGCTGACTGACAGGCGGCAGCTGGCTCAGTGGTCTGCCCTTTGCTGGAAGGAGGCCACAATGCGTGGCTTGACAGATGACAGATCTTAAATGCAGGCTCAAGAGGGAAGCATTTTCTGGGCCATTTCTTTCTGCTGACTCTGCCTGGGTCAGAGGGTGAGGGCGCATACATGGGAACAGAGAGCCTTGTTCCCTTCCAGCTGTTCTTGGGGCTCCAGGCTCATGGCAGAAGACATTTGGAGCTTTGCACAAAGCTGCAGTTTGGTCTGTCTGCTGCCTGCTGCTCTCTCTGGCCATACCTGCCATTGCTTTCTTACGTCGACACTTGCTGAATTCACCTGCGTGGATTCCTGCACTGGTCACTCTCCTACCTCCTGCCTTGCTTCTCTGTTCATACCAGTTATAGCCCATGTTGGTTCTTTGTTGATCAGCCATTCCTCTCCTTTCTCCAGTTTCCTTTATAGATATAAGCATGAGGAATATCTAAGACTTGTGATGATCAGGGAGGGCACTCAGCTTGGGCTTTGGGAGCTACAGTGGATTTGAGTGGTTCATTTGGAGATGCAGGTCCAAATTATATTTAGAATTATGGTTTTTTATAATACATATTGATATATAATATATATATTTGTAATACATACAATACACAATTTTATCTTTAGAAATCATAGAAATGATGAGCTAAAGATGAAATAAACTTTTAAAAATAATTATATATGTTGACTGTGCACAAACTATTTTCTTCCCACCCCCAGTGGACTGGCTTGCATACCCTCAGGGGTGCGTGCATCTCATTTTGGGGTCCAGTAGTGTATTTCTCCCAAGTACTTTCTCAGTCTGCAACTACTGAGCCAAGTATGTCTTCCATGTTGTTAGCACCCCTTTGAAAGAGGGTTCCACAGGCTGATACCCACGGTATGACAAACTCACGCCTTCAGTGGTCTGTGAGCCTGATCCCTCCACTGATGGCCAGGATTCGCTGTTCTAGCAGGGGCAGTGAACAGTCAATACCCAACTACCCTCCCCAAGCCATGCCTGATGCTGCAGAGCTCTGGCAAATGCCCCTTTAGATCACCTTGGATCAGTTCTTTCCAGATGAAAAGTCACGATATATTTCCTTTTACTTCCATGGATGCAGTTCCACACGTTAAGAATTTCTGTGCCGTTCATTGTCCTTGTTTCAGCTCTGCTCTGCCATCACTGAGGTGCAAGAGCCGGAGCTGCACACAAACCTTCACTTGTGGATACACCATGGCCAGTGGCACGCTGCTATCCTCTGTTCCCTCCACTCTTATTTCTTTTCTTTAGTGACTTTTTTTGACCTCTAGTAACCAGTGAACCGATTTTTTTCTGGAAGTGTCTGTTTAAACAAGACCTTGGTTCTGCTGGGCAGCAATCAGCTTAGGACCCCCTGCTTTGTCTGTGATTCTTGGGTTGTTTTTTTCCTTTTGTAATTCACTTCAATATGTATTGAAATACATTTGCATCTTCCTTTTAAGTGTTCGTTCTGTCTCATAAAGTCCTTCTACAGTTCTTGAAACTGGCCTTCTTCCTTGCCAGCGTGAATAACTTAACATTACCAACGAACTTTTTCACTTCCTTGCTTTTCTCCTGTCTTTTTCTGGTTCTTTTTTTTTTCCCAGGTTCTTTTAAATATGCTGAAAATGAGAAGTCCCAGCAGAATTTTACATGTGCCTTCCTTTTATTTTCAAAACCAATTACTTTTGCCTCATTTCTATCCTTTAACCAATTGTTTATCCATAATGGATGCCACTGCCTCTTGGTTTCCTTAAAAAACTTGGTGGAGGGACTTGACTTTCAAAGGACTTTTGTTGTATGGTTATTCTTTTTCTCATCCTGGTTCAAACGCCTAGAGAGTGTGTGTGTCTGTATTTTTGCATATCTGTGGACATATACATATTGATAATTCTCAGTATGAGACTAAGCTCGTCTCTCTGTTTTGAATTGCATTTTACAGGCTGTAATTATTTTACTGGTGGTTTTCCTTGATGACTATAAACTTTTAGACTTCAGAATTTGGTTTACTGTGTGTCTTGTGCAGCATTAAGCTTGTGACTTGACCCAGAGTGTCTCTCAAGAGCATGCAGAAGTCAACATAAATGCCAGGGCTTTAGAATGCCTACAGGGGCTGCTGACAAACTCCCACATCCATTTCATTATTTTTTTTTATTTTAAAGGCTTGATCGGAGACATGACCTTTTTCTTAAAGGATTCATGTTGCATTATGAACTGACACTGCTCTCTGGTGTAGGTGACGTAGAAGGCTCTTAATGGAAAGTGTTTATCCTGGTGTTTTGCCTGTGCTGGTTTCTGTCTCCCAGCTGATCAGAGCCGCCTGCTCGGCAGTGCAGCATGTGCAGTGGGAGCGTGCTCGCAGCTCTGAGCAGCATGTGAGCTGCACTAGTTTGGACTGCGTGTCGCTGCCATGGGGTGTTCTCTTCAGGCTGAAGGTAGAGCTTCCAGCTGTAACCTGGTCTGGATATGCCACTGACTACTGAGCGTTTTCCCAAGCCTAGTATTTTGCCTCCCTGTTTCCTCTCTACTTTATCCCTGAATGCCTCTTCACGACATCCAAGACACACCAGTCACAGAGCTCACGTGCTTTGTGTTGCGGCTTAGTGCTTATCAGGATGGTCAAAACAGGGAATCTGTTGGGGCCAGTGTCGCATGATGTACAAATGTCTTGGCAGCTACAGAAGCAGGAACCAAACTGGCTTTTCGTTCTGTTTTGCTTTTCCTCCAGCGCCCTGGGATGCCATCAGGAGCTCGAATGCCCCATCAGGGGGCTCCCATGGGTCCTCCAGGCCCCCCATATGTCGGAAGCCCCTCCGTGCGACCTGGGATGCCTCAGACTGTGATGGAAACAACAAGAAAACGCACTGCACCACAGCAGGTCCAACAGCAGCAGGTGCAGCAGCAGGTGCAGCAGCAGCAGCAAGCCACTCAGAACCGAGCTAGGAGGTGAGTGTTCTGGAAAGAAAACACAGGAGGACAATTTGAGGAAGCAAAGATGATACCTGTTTAGCAGTAGGTAAGACCTCAAAGATCAAATGAGACAGAATAGAAGATTTATGTATTGTCAGTTTTTTAAGCAGGAAAAACATTGGTAAATTTTACTTTTTTTTTTTGTTTGTGAATGGTGTTGAACAAACCGACCTTTAATAATGTCTGGTTTTGCAGTTACTCTGCTTTTACTTTGCAGGTTTGTCAGGCCATAAATCTGTCGAATATGTTTAGCCTTTAGAATTAATGAACAGTTCTCTTCTAATATAGTAAAATTATTGTATTATTTGTTGCCTGTTCTGTATAGTTGCTCTGATTTCTGACTGGCTAACAAAATAGCTTGTAAATGACACAAGTGTAAAAAACTTCGGTTTGTCATGTGAATACTTGTACTATGGTCACTCAGAAGAGTGGTCATAAAACTTACAGTAGTCCCAAGTGTTTTTACATATAAAGTAAATAAATATGCACTGGAAGTAATTTCATAAAATTAGACGGATTTCTGTAAGGAACTTTCTTTTTTGAAATATGCCCACCTTGTACATTGCTGAATGCATTCTCTCTTAAATGAGTTAGCTAATTTCTTTTTGCAATGTATTAGACCTCATCAGTCTTGAGTGTTGAGTGTGATCCACACATACATAGCGTGCAGTCATCTGTGTGGGCTACCTTTTGCAAAATTATTATAGATGTATATACAGCTTCAGGCAGTGTTCTAGTGCTGTCATGGAATCCAGTTTTAAGTAAAACATGACTCTCTAAGCTCAGTTCTTCAGGAGCCCTGTTCTGACCAGGTTATATACCTTGGATCAGCAAGCCAGACTCGGTAATGCTTGTATCTGGGATGCGTCTGGAAAGGACACTGATCTTGAGAGTATTAATACATTACAATTGAAAAAGGTTGAACACAGAAGGAATGTGTGTGAGTGCAGCACGTGAGCACAAGCAGTGCATGTGCGTCTTGGAGACCTTGCCCGGCACCAGCCAAAATGCACATTCTATAGCACCTCCCAGGAGGTTCTCCAGGAAACTGCACAAAATAATGCCCAATATTCAGGTACTAGGGTGGATATAACCTGAAAAATTGCCCCTGCTGGATAATTAAGGTAAACTTTAGTCACTAACTAGTTTCCAGGGAGCATTAAAGGACAGTATTTTCTAAAAGTTGATGGCCTAACTCACAGAAGAAAGTTCCTCTCCCCTGTTCTTAACTTCAGTGTTTTTGGTTTGGGACCCAGCAGTGATCTCTACTGCCTTGAATCCCGTTCACAGCAGTGCTCCCTGGGTACTCAGAGAGCTTCTCTGTTTCTTCTGCCTTGCCTTCCCTTCAGATAATGTGTTGAATGTTTTCCCTTTTTTCATTTCCACCTCCCTGTCATTTCTCATTCTGTATTTTCAGGCACACTTTTCTGTCACCTTGGGTACAATTCTGGGGGTAAATGAGTTCCATGTTTTCTAGCACAGGCCAAGAAGGTTGTATTTGTCCTTTCTTGGCAGGTTTGGTGGAGACAAAAATCTCATTTCTGTAATAGACTATCAAAGAATTGGTTGAGACCCAAATTGTTTGGGGATGTTGCTTTGTTTGTTTCTTGCTTTTTATTTGCAAGCCTGTGGGGTTGTTGCAGGTACATGCATATCCCACTCCCTTTGGGAGGCTGGGGCTTGCTCAGCCTTTACTTCCAGATACTGTGAAGTGTTTCAGTGCAGATTTGATTTTGTGAGCTGTGGAAGGTGTTGGAGTTTCACACCGTGTAACATTCCATTCACATGATTCCTACACTTTTTAAAAAAGGGACATTGTTCACCTATTAAGTTGGGTATAACTGAATTTTCTGCCCTCTGCACCTCCAGGCACAAAGAGTGCCTTGGCCTTGGCTTATGTGGGGATGGGGAAGAGTCTAAGAATCTGGTATTTCAGCCCTGGCTTATTATTAACAAATGTAGGAAGAGAGTATGCCACACCAATGTGCATGGAAACAGCTTTTATGTGGACACGGCTGATGACAGACTTCCAGTATGAAGACAGTAAGGAGGGGGGTGTCCTTTTGACATGGTAGAGTGGCAGCAGGTGGTTTGCTTTCTCCCATTTATCTGTCACAGATGGAGTGATTCATCTCCTGCTTAAGATAAAGGCCTCACAAATTAAAGAGATGAAGAATAGGACCTGAATTCCATCTTGTGGCCCTGTTAGAGGAAGCTGGGTGACAGGTTTGGTGGGCACAAACAGTTCTTAGAATCTGAAGAATTCAAAAGACAGTGTATTTGACAGTCTTCCTGACAGTACAATTTCTCAGGCACATACACATTTGCGTTTATGTACATGAGTACAAGTGTGTTTTTAAAACACATAACTGTAGAAATGTGCCTGTGTATGGGTATGGACACAGTATATATACACACTGCAGGCACACATACATCTTCCCACATGTGTCCATAAAGATGAAGAAATGTGGAAATGCAAGGCCTTTTACCTTTGTCCATTGCTCATGCAATTTTAGTTTTGTTTTGTTGGTTTGGTTTGGTTGGTTGGTTGTGGGAGTGTTTTTATTTTTGGTTTTTATTTTGCCTGTTGCCTTTATAAGATTAAAAGGTCTCAGAGGTAATCAAACTTCTTTGCCAGCAGAAGACTGCTCATGCAAATACATTACAGTAAAACAAGTGTGTATTTATATAAGGAAGGAAGGGTGTGCATATGTGTGTGTTTTCATACATCGTATGAATTACACACATATATGTGTGTGTTCTTCAGCACTTAATTTTGGGCATGATTGAATAAATGCGTGTTGTCTGTCTGAGCAAGTTCATGTGCCATTTGCAGGCACTCAGCCGCTCAGATGTGCACACACGTAGGTGTGTCTGTGCACGCCACACGTGAGACTGTCCTCCTGCACGCTTGTCTGTACCTGGAAGCAGCGCGTGCACATGCACTTGCATACACTGCCACCCTGCACCACAGAAGATGCTGTGATCAAAGAACTTACAGACTTCTTTCCAGGATGCATAACAGACAGCTCTGATTTGTTCTTACCTAACTGCCTCCCCAGGCTGCTGAGAGAAGGGGTACGAGGTCCTGGGCATGGGTGAGACCCTTTTGCTGATGCATGCACAGCTGTGCACCAGCATGTGGAGATGTCAGGATAATTTAGCAGGTGGCCTCGTTACTCCTAGATCTGTCACCATGGTAACGTGTTTTTTTCTTTAAAAAATGTACAGTGCCAAGAGGAGGAAGATGGCTGACAAAATTCTCCCTCAGAGGGTGAGTCGCTTTCATTTCCTATTCCCTTCACAATCAGTTCAGCATCTTTGTGTAAATAGAGGAATTTTAGAAAATTCTTTCACTTTTTGTTTAAAAATCTAATTAAAAAGTAAGTAGGCAGTGGGTGAAAGTCTGGAGAGCCAGGCTGGGGCTGGGCTGGGGGCTGGGAGCGTGGAGCAGCCCGGCCTGCGCGGCCTCGTGCCTGGGTTAGCCGAGCCAGCACTGCCGCTTGCTGGAGGGACCGTGGTGCTGGGCTGCCAAGCGACAGCTCGGCACTGGGGCCCTCGGGTCTCCAGAATGCATTTCATCCATTTTTGAGGCTGGCCAAAACCTGGTCCAGAGTGTGGCTGTACCTGAGGGGGTGGGCTCAGACTCAGGTCTCTGGCCCAGTAGAGCTGCCAGGTTGTGATTTTTGTGATTGTGTCACCGTAGGACTGAAGTGAACCCTTGTAAACAGCAGAGTCAAAGGGGTCTGTATTGTCTGGAGAGTTACTAATTCTCTTATCCCTGGAGATACGTCTAGCTTTTGGTGTCTGCCTATCTTTGATTCTCAATGTTTACATCATCTACTTCCTTTCTAAACATTGGGATTTCTCTCTTGTTCTCCTCTCTCATTATTCCCAGACTTTTCCTTTCCTTTACCATCTTCAGTACAGTTCCCCAAGAACCTGCTTGGTCCCAAAAGGCTTCAAAACACACACCCTTGTCACATCCTAGTCTCAGTTGCTTTGACTGCTGGTGCTTTTCCTAGGCTCAGAATCCCTCGGACAGGTGTGTCCTTTTCCTCCATATCCTTTTCAAGTTTTCAAGCTCCACTGCTAGTGTGAGCCCAAACTTGCTGGCAGGCTCCTAAGTCTCTTCTGTGACATTTCACAGGTGCCTACTACCAGCCATCCAAAGAGGTGAGCCCACTTTGGTACTCCTGATGTCGTACTATCACTTATCTTGTCATTCCTGCCACCTTCTGAAAGCAGAGCCTCTCACATGTAAGACGTTAGATCTCATGTTGCTTGAAAGGACTAAGCTACCATTAAACCCAGACCTCTGAACTACTTGCAGCCTCCCTGGTAATTGTGTTGAAGCCTCATCCCTAAGTTTCTTGTACTGTCAGTTTTGTCTGTCCCGCACAAACTGTTTTCACAGACAATGATACATCCTGTATAGCGAGGCTGTTGCTGGAAATATATGTCCATTTTGAGATGCTTTTAGTTTTGTTTTGTTGGTTTGGTTTGGTTGGTTGGTTGTGGGAGTGTTTTTATTTTTGGTTTTTATTTTGCCTGTTGCCTTTATAAGATTAAAGGTCTCAGAGGTAATCAAACTTTTTTGCCAGCAGAAGACCACTGACTCCGTTTACCAAGTCCATGATAATTCTTTAATAGGTAGAGCCTTGTATAGGTGTGTCAAAAATTTCTACAGATGCTTTCAGAACCATGCTGTCATCAAATATTCTTGCTTTCAGTATCTTTGTTGCTGCCAGCCAATAGCTTTAACTAATGGAGTAATAAGGCAATTGCTAGAGGTCTTTTCTGCAGTGAGGTTTTTATCAGTGCAGCTGCAGTTCTGGTATCAATGATGTGACCTCTCTCTGGGTTAAGGTGCTCTATTAGGCTGCAGTTAGTGTGTCAGAAATCCCTTACACCATCTGTGGGATGAAGAAATGCTGTGCACATCATTGTCCTGTCAAGTGGAGGATTTGCACTGGTGCCTGTGGAATGCATGTGAAATATAGGGTAAAACTTCCAGCTTTCTGGAACTACCTCTGGAGTGTTTTCCAGCCAGTCAGCATCTGTTACCCACAGACTTTTTGCAGATTCCTGCTTATGTTTTCCGGGAACTTTGAAGGGGAGAGTGGAAGATATTAAATACATTTTAGTCTTGAAAATGATCTTATGTAGGTAGTGGGGAAGGAGGTGGGTTCTCAGTATTCCTCACTATGATAATGACTCAGGCAGTTGGCACAGGTAACCTCTTGCTGGATTTCCAGGCTCTCTGGTCAAGCCTGTGCCGTAGTCCTGGAGCATAGTGCTGGTTGGCTAGGATCACTGAGCCACTCCAGATAAACTATTAGAGAAGGATTTAATTTTGCAGGAATATAATCGTATGAAAAATTCAACCCAGCAAACTATTGCACGTAGGAAGATTGGATTAGGGAACTGCATGGCACATCCTGACACTTCCAGTCTGGTTCCCTCTGTCATGGTAGCCATGACACAACTGCCACCTCAAGACTAGTTAGGTTCCTTGCTTGAGACATACTTTTGATCTGGCAGCTTGGGTTTTTTTTGTTTTGCTAGGCTCGGCAAGGGAAGTGCTTTTAGCTTGCCGAGTAAGAGAGGTTCCCCTCTTGAAATCCTCTTAGTCGTTTGTTTTATCTATTACAGGTGAAATTAATCTCTTTCAAACCTTTTTAAATCTATCTTTCAATAAACCAGAACTATATGTAGTAGGAGAAAATACCAGTATCACCAGTGCTTGAATGCTACTCCTGCATTTTTATCTTTACTGGAAACAGCACTGCAAATTGGTATTGCTGTGCTTTTTTTTTTCATGGCCTTTCCACATCGATACAGCCTCTGGTCACTCTGTGATTGGCTAATACAAGTATTTCTGCTTCCTGTCATATGCAACTGATGAATTCCCATATTAGAGTAGGATTTAGACTCTGAGGCATGATCCTGTGCTTTGTAATGCTATATTTCATCCCATCTCCATTATACAGCTCTGAGCTTCCTTACATTCTCTATACTATCCTCTGCCTTGCAATGACAGTTACACCCAAATTTATCATTACTAAGTTTTCTTAGCTTATTTCTCCTTTTTGTACAAGAACTGTTAATGAATGGTCCATGAGGTACTTCCTGCTTAATACTTTTTTGCTATGCCAGGTCTTGTTCCAGTCCCCATTTTTCAGTCTTAAGGAGTGGTTCCCTTTATGACTGTATGTCAAATGCTTTACTTAAATGCAAGTTGATTGTATTGACTGCATATCTTTTGTCTAAAATGCAATTTTCATTAACAGAAGGACTTGGTTAAGCTCAGGTTGACATACTGTAACATAACAAGGCTTAATATTTTTTATAGTGTATTTATCATGAATTCCAGTTCTGTCCAGCAGGTTCTTTCCTGCCCCATTTTCCTCACTTCTAGATCTTTCCCTTGTTCACACCTGGTTGTCGCTGAAACCGTCATTCAGTTTTGGAGAAGTTTACAGGCATCTTCGTTCATAGCTGGGGCCCTAAATCTCTGGAGCTGATGTTGCCTTTGTGACCCAAGTTTAGCAGTGGTGCCTCAATTTTGACCTCAGACCACAAACTGTAGGCACACATGACTGCACCTCAGATTGCACCTCTTTCTCCAGGCCTTGCCTCCTCATTACTTCTGGTCAGTCTTATTTTCTCTTAGTGCTGAGTCATTACATTTTTTCCCAGGAACTGTGAATGTGATCCACCATTCTGTTTCTTTGGCTTCCTTGCCTACCCATTCTGATGCAAGAATATCAGCTGAAAACCATTCTGGCTCCATAGATGTGCCTGTCTCTGCTTTTCCTTGTTTTAACTTGCCGAGTGGAGTGCAACTTTGAAACAGCAAACTGCACCTCCTTCAGTGGCATGCTTGTCTCTTAGTATTGGCTGCTGTTCTTCTCACTTAGCCCCAAATTCCTGAGGACTTTTTGTCTAGCTGCGCTGACAGGTTTTTGTATACCTGTCCTCTCCTTTTCATCCTCTCTACTTCATTTTCCTTTACTCAAATATTTAGTCAATTTTTGCTGCTGCTGTTCACTGACCACCATGTGGAATTCTCTGCACAGATCCCATGCCATAATAGCTGTCCTGCTGTGGTTTGGTCACTGCATGGCTGTTGTCCACCTCTTTCTCCATCTGAGCCAACCAGAGGTGAGGAACACCTGGATCCGCCATTCACTTGTAAGAAAAAAGAGGTTAGGGGTGTGATAATCAGTGGTAGCCTTGGTTATAGCAACTGTGAAACAAAGAAATTCAAGATGTTGCAGGGAATGAGGAAGGAGAGTAGTCAAGTACAAACCCTGGACTTTAGACAAGCAGAGTTTGGCTTATTCAGGGAACTGGTAGGTGTGGTTCCTTGAGAAGCAGCTCTGAAGGGCAAAGAGGCTCGGGGAAGCTGGGAGGTCTTTAAGGACCTTTAAGAACAGCCTGTTTTAAATGCAGGAAAATGAGCAGATTTATGAGGAGCCCAGAACAGGGAACTCACAGAGGTGGTCCCAACATCAAAAGGCAATGTACAAGAAGTGAAGCAGGGACAGGCTACAGAGGAGGAGTTTAGAAATGTTGCCTGGGCATACAGGGAATGGTATCAGCAAAGTCGAAGCTCAGCTGTACTTGAGATCTTCAACAGACATCAAGGACAAGAAAAGCTTCTACTATTGCACTAGTAATAAAGGCTGACCAAGGAAAATGTGTGCCCCATGGTGAGTGGGCTGGGTGATCCAGTGATGGCAGACAGTAAGTCTGAAGCACTCAAAGCCTTCTTTGTTTAGTCTGCACTAACGATGCCTCCCATGCCCTGTGATCAGTTAACACATCCAAGAGGAACAGCCGACAGTGGACAGGGATTGGGCCAGGGATTAGTTGAGGAAAGTTGACCCATACAACTCCATGATACCCAACAGGCTGCATCTGAGGGAGCTGAGGAACTGGCCAATGTCCTTTCAAGGCCACTCTCTCATCCATAATAGTCTTGTATCCAGGTTGGGACATTTTGGTCTAAATGGGCTGACAGCCATCTGGTTGGGTGATGAGGCTGAGAAGGTGGTTAATGGTTGCACTGGGCCATTGAGACACTGACATCAGAGTACTGTAGTGTCCTGGCAGCTGCTCAGTCCAGCATCTTTGCCACTGGAGGAGGCAGTGCAGTGCTTACTTATAAATCTACAGATGACACCAATCACTGGGTGGGGAAACCAATCAGTATGCTTGTGGACAGGCTGGAGGAATGAACCAACAAGAACTTTATGAAATGCAACTAAGCCAAATGTTCTTCCTTGGGAAAGAGGAGGGCTGCCTGGCTGGGAGGCAGCACTGCTGGAAAGGCCCTGGAGGCACTCGTGAACAGTGAGCTGAGTGTGAGCAGGAGGTATGCCTTGTCAGCAAAGATGACTAACGGCATCCACAGCTCTGTGGCCAGGAGCACAGCCAAGAGATTGAGGGACTTGATTACCCTTCTTTCCTCTGTACTCGTTAGCTCACTGCTAGAGCACTGTGTCCAGTTTTGGGATCCTCAGTTCAAGAAAAACATTGGCAAACTGGTCTGAGGTCAGTGGGTGATTGTCAGGTTGGTTGACTGGATCAGCACGTGAGGAAACACTGAGACAACTGGCCTTGTTCATCCTGAAGGAAGGCTCTGAGGGGGACCTAGCAACAGCAATGGCTTGCCACCTCCTAAGAGAGGAGGGCCAAGAACATGGATTGCTTTCACCATTTTACTGGACTGTGTTACTGGCCCAGTGGTAGTCAGTCAGAAATCCTCCTCAAACCACTCTCTCTTAGGGGTCGCAGGGTGGCACAGTTACTATGTATAAGGAGTGTCAGCCCTTAGCTGTCTTTCTTTGACCACCGTAGAAGCCTCAGTGGTAGAGACACTTTTGTCAATAAGCTATAGGCTAAAATTTCTTAGTAGGGAAACTGTCCGGTAGCTGCCAAGTCAGACTTCAGTCACTGCCACTTAAGATGTAAAAATTCTGGTTCTCACCAATACCTGTGAAATGTGTGGGTTGTGTGCATCTGCCATAGGTCGTAAAAAAAGGGCTCAGAATCAAATTGAGCTTGTAAGATATGGGGAAGTAAGAGGTCTTGGATTTTGTTACCTCTCTCAAAGATGGGAATTCTAGGGTAGCGTAATTCTAAAGAAGCTTCCAAATCTCTATTTATTAGTGATTTTTTTTTAAATCAAGATGGCTGAAACTGTTTTGTTTGTCCTACTTAGGCAGTGAAGAATGCAGCTCCAATTGCTCCTGCCTGAAATATGTTCAGTTTTATTTATTGGATTTTTTCTGGTACCTTGGAGGTACACAACAGTAGGACTTCTGAAAGTTGTGCAGGCCAGCTCTTGTACAAAACAGGTTCAAATTACCTCAGCTTGCTCAGGACCTTGTCCAGACAGGTTCTGAATACCTCCAGCCAAGGATGGACACTCCAGAGCATTTTTTGGCAGCTTGTTCCAACATTTTAATACCATCATGTGTTTGTTTTGTCAGAGTTTTTTTTTACAAACCAATTCCTTATAGGGAGTGAATTGGCCACGCTGCAGTGAGTTTCTGTTGCCTCTCACCCTAATCTCATGCACCTCCAAGGGGAGGCTGGCCCTGTCTGTGCTTCACCAGTCCATATGGCAGTCGCACTCACCCAGGCGATCTCCTTTTCCCTTTTCTTCTCCAGGCTGGAGAAGCTCTTGCAGCTTCTCTCGGCAGGTCTGTGCTCCAGCCTCCAACATCCTACTGAGCCTCTGCGGGCCTCGCCCCAGAGTGTCACATCTTTGTGGGCCTGTGCCCAGCAGTCCAGATCCAGTTTCACCAGCGTGGCGTAGCAAGGAAGAGCCTCTTTCCCGGGCTTGATGGCAACACCTGCACTAATACCAGCCCCTTTTGCAGCTGACCTTTGCTGTGGCTGCCTTACCCCACAGACTCCTTCTGCACTTGTTGTCTGTCCATCAGGGCCCCTAAGTCCTCTCCTGCCAACCTGTTTTCTACCCCACCGATGCCCACCTGTCCCCCTGCACAGCGTCATTCTTTCCCAGGAGCAGAACTTCTCCTGTGCTGAACTTTACCATGCCAAAGGGCCGTCCTGTTTCTGCTGCCTGTCAGGGTCCCTCTGAACAGCCCTGCTGCCCTGACTGACTTGGGCTCAGGACCCCGGGAGGCCTGAGGACAGGACTTAACCAGCAGCAATGGAGCCAAAGACAACATGGAGAGCCACAGCCTTCTCTGTGGCTTTTGACATGAGCAGCAGAACCAGACCCAGACCTGGATTTTCCTTAGCTTTCCTTCTGATGCTGATCTCCTTGCAGAAGGCTTCCTCTTTGCTTTCCCCAGCCTGCCGACTGCTGTCGTTGCCTTCCAAGCTGTCGTACTGTGACAGCCATAGAAGCTATCCAAAGATGTTGTTCATATGCCAAAATTTGTAGTGTTGCAAATTTGTAGTGTTGTTTCTTGGTTTCTGATTCTGTCTCACAAGCCTTGCACGTCTGTTTACAGGCAGGTGTGGTGGGGCCCCCACACTGTGCTGCTTCTACAAGGAAATTGTGAGAGACTCTTCCATCAGGCCATTCCTTCCATACTGTCCTCACTGCCCCCACTTGCAATTTGGCCATTTTTTTGTCACCATTGATAAAAAAACCTGTGGAAATCAAGGATAAAAATGCATAATTTAGTAATAATTGCTTTTTACTAATTTTTAAAAGTTTGAAACACTTGAATTTTCACAATAGAAAGATAAACAACTCCAGCCTCTAGAAAGACACTGTCTTACTAATGTTAATAGTAATTTCTTCCAGTTATCTATGTGATTCTAAGATAAAAGTGTAACTATATATGCTTCAAAACCTTGGCTGACAAGATGCTGCTTCTGCTAGGTGCTTTCTGGAGTTTCTTCAACTAGGTAAAGGCCGGAATGGAGAATTTAAGTATTGAAATACTCTTTTCACACTTATAGTTAGAACTTTCGTAGAAAAGTGTAGACTTGCATGGAGCTATGAACTTGTCAGTTAGGGTAAACCATGCAAGAAGAAGGAATTAGGCAGGCTGCACAGGTCCTTATCACATAAACACTATCATGTCTCCGAAAGATTATTCCATTAGTAGGGTGAGAAAGCAAAAGACTGTTAGAGCTGCCAGAACTGGCCTGAGTGAGCCTTTGATCTAGCCCAAAATCCCATCTTTGCTGTGACCTTAACACATCCCTAGAGAAGAATACAAACACAGCAAGTACAGTTCCTCTCTGAAATGCTCTCCCAACCTGTGGCCATTTGCAGTTCAAGGAATTTGATGCAGTTTTGTCTTTGGCTGATTTTAAAGTGCTTGTGCTTTTTAACATCCAGTTTGGTTATAGGAATGGTATAGGAAATACCCTTTCACTTTCATGTGGTAAAAGATGTAAAAGTGTGGAATAGAAATAGGTATTGAAGGTTTCTGCTTTTTCTACAAACTTACTAGAAATTTTGTTAGATTGTGGGTCTCGTACCCATTGAACCAGCTGGAAAGGTTGTATCACCTGTGTTGTATAGGCTGTATCTTAAGGACTCTGTAGGCCTCTCCCTGCTTCACCATGTGCCCGGGGGGCTCACAAACTGACTCTGATGGAACTTGACATTAAAGGTCTGAAACTACTTTCTTGGTCCAGAATTTTTGTTTGACTGCGGCAGTCATGATTGATTGATTTCCTCAGGCAAGGAACTGAGGAATCTTTTCATCTGTGCAGAACAGGAAGAAACTGTTGGGGTGTTTTGTTGGGTCCAAAGATTTGCACTCACTGCCTCGCTGCCCTTACTCTGCAAGCTGTCTGTCAATTCCTTGATGTGTCCAGGGTAATGCTTGTTCTTCGTGTTCATGTTTCTTTTATTATTCTGCTGATACTAACACTTCGAGAAAGCATATAAGCAGTTAAAAATATAATGGTTCGGCTAAAGCTGAGCAGAATTTTTTGCTCTGTGGTTTCTGCTTTTCCAAAGTATCAATCTTGCTGTAAGTAGAGCAGCAAGAAATTCTGCCATTTCAAAACAAACAGAGTAGGTTGAAAGAGACATTTATTTGATAATCTTAATCAGTCTTAAGTACAGCAGGGAGAAATTCTTCATTTTCAGGCTGGAAAGGAAAATTACTAAGAAAGGGATGACAAAAACCTGTAAAACATGCAGGAAAGGTGCCTAGGGAATGCCTGCCCACCACTGCTCCAGCAGTGCGGGGAAATGGCATCAAATGAAGCTCACTGGTGGCAGGTTCCAAATGAGCAAAAGGAGGTACTTCCTCCCCCATTGCCTGGTGAGGTTCTGGAACACTCTCCCTTGGGTTATTGTGGATATTAAAAGGCAGCAACTTTCAAACCTTGTCAGAGACACAATACTAGGAGAGCCAGCTATTGGCATGGCCTCGTGCAATAGTTCTCATGTCCTTGCAGTACACAGGGAACAAGTCTATGCCTGGTGTCTCTCACATAGGTGTTTGTGTCTTACACCAGATATAAACTGTAATTTTAACTGTAACTAATTCTGATTCTAAAGCAAAACAGGAATACCAACTCACTTTTAATTCCTATGGAAATATTATAACAGTTAAATATTTTAGTTACATAGGTGAAAGCTCGAGTGAATATTGTAGGAATAGACAAGGTTGTCTGTAATTACTTTCAGCACCTTTTTTTATGGTTCGCCTGCATGAGGTTTTCCAAATTAAGAACCAGCATTTTCATTTAAGGATATACTTACCCATTTCTAAGCTCAGTTCATTAGGTCTTGCTTCCAACCCACTTCATATCCCCTCGTCTGCTAGCTTCCTTGTAAAAGGGAAAATAAAAAGGGGAGTTATCAATAGAACTAATGTAGTTAACTAATGTATTAAAATACCAATAAAAGTTGGCAGGATCGTAAGTTGACACCTGATAGCTGGTCGTGTTGAAACTTTGACGTGAAGGTCAATTTCACCTCAGCCAGGAAGATGTGCTGGCAAAGGCTGGCATCCTGCATGGCAGTTTTTACTTACCATGGGTAACACTCATTTTTGAAACATCAACCCCCCCTCTTTTAGTCTAGAGAGATGCAGCACTCTTACAGTTTTTAACAGGACAAATTCGCTGTACTTTGGATTGCTGAGAGTAGTGGCTCCCTGGCTGCTGGTAGCTAAGCCTCACTTGGAGAAAACAGCCATGTTCAGGCCTTGTGGATTCAGGCAGAGTCTTCCAGAATCCATTAGCTTCGGTTCTGTGCTCCCGCTTTTCAGTCTATGCTTGTCCCATGCCACTGAGACCTGCCTCGCTGTCTGGGAACTGCTGTCAGAGGGAGACCTCCTCTGGGCACGTCTGTCCAAGGCCTGGGATGTGTCAGTATTGCTGTTCTGGAACATGGCAGATTCGTGCTTCCAGTGCTTGGATATTCTTTGCTTCCTTCTCAGATCCGGGAGCTGGTTCCTGAGTCCCAGGCCTACATGGATCTCTTGGCCTTTGAACGCAAACTAGACCAGACCATTATGCGGAAGCGCGTGGATATTCAGGAAGCACTGAAGAGGCCAATGAAGGTATGTTGTGAAAAATTTTTAGATTGTGTCAGGGGAGGAAAATCATTCTTGTAGTAAATGGTGGAAATACCTTTCCAGTAAAAGTCCCATTAACAGAAATGTTTTGGAATGGGTCAAACAAAGTTCCTAAGAACAAACAGCTAGAAATCAGCATGCATAGAAAAGTGGTAGAGAAAATTCTGTGGCTATTACCAGCTCTAGCTTCTGAAAGTCTTTAATATGGGGAATAATAGCCTAGGGATAAATAAACACTGGTTTGGGAACTTCATATTAAAATGAGAAAAAAATGAGAAAATAAGAGATTAGAGGGATGTGCTGAAGGTATGTATTACATTTCCAATTCAAATTCGGTCAAAAGTGGAATTTGTGGAATAACAGAACATACAATTGGAAGAATTACTTACAGAAATGATTATTTGTGTAGGAAAAGAATCGATGACATTTTCTGCAGTTTCTATTAGACCAAGTCCAGCACTTCACTCTTCCTAATATCCCACTGAAATGGTCTTTTTCTGTGTTTTCTGAGTCTATTCATTGGAATCATGGAAGAGTTTAGATGGGAGGAAACTGAAGTTACCTAGTTCAACCTTTTGCTAAAAACAGGGTTGTCAAGGCCTTGTTGAGTTTTGAAAATCTGTAAGGATGGAGGTTTCACAGCCTCGTCAGGCAGTCTGTTATAATTTTTGTCCGCTCTCGTTGTGAAGAATTTCTTTTCACGTCTCATTTAAGTTCTTGTGACTGTATGGGGTAGCTCATATTCATTCATCTAGTAATTCCCCTAGAATGAAGGGATTTGTAGCTGTATGTCTGCTGTGAAGTAAAGCTATCATTCTTGTCTGTACCACGGTGATGGGAGTCAGCCCAACAAAGATCAATATTCCATTGTGTTTGTCACTGTACGGGTATCTGATAAAATGTGGAAGGCTTTTACCTCTTGATGTTTTTCCAGTTGGTATATGTGAAACAAAAACAAACCAAAAAAAAACAAACAACAAAACAAAAACCAAACCAAAACAAACAACCCCTCCCCTTAAAAAAAAAACCAAACCAAACCAAACAAACAAAAAGAAACAATTAAGTTCCATTAACATACCTAGATAGATGGGAAACTGAATCATGGATGGTCTAAATCACGAGTTCATTGTTAAAAAGTGTTATACATAGTAGATTGGACTCTCAGAAGAAATAATTTGTCTTACCTTCTTGATATGAGTAGAACACCATTCTTTTAAACTAGCTAGGAATCTGGCCATGTTTAAAATTGATTGAAGACTTTGACTTGAATTCATGAATCAGCAGGAAATTGTTTATTCTGTGGCAAAGTCTTTAATGGGGGACTTAACAGGTACACAAGGTCTCAGCTGTAAGCTGTGCAATGGAGATATTCAGTGTTTGGGATAGGGAAGAGTGTAGGAGGCACAACACTCTACAGAAACTGTAGACAGAAAATTCTATTTCCATCTAAGGATCAGCAAACACATTTTAAGTGTCAGTTACCCAGTTAACATCTAGAGAATGATCAAACAGATGTTTTTCAAATTCATGTATAGGTAGTCCTAGCAGACCTGTCAAAATAGAGCTAAACCTAGATAAACTTGGGTTTTTCTTAATGTTAAGTATTTTAATTTTATTATGGTTGCAGAATTGGTAACAGCAATAGAAGTTACCTCTGCATTTCCGTCTCTCATCAAAGCTCTTGTAATTTTGAAATATTTGCCTTAAAACAGTGATTCTCAAACTGGGACTGTAATCCTGGGAGAAATATGAATTTGTCTGAGGTATGTGAAATTATGTAGGGAATATGCAGGATTTCTTAGAATTATCAGTTGTAATGGCAGTTATAGTGTTAGTCACAGTGATTGACCTGTAGCTAGAAACAGTCATAGGGAACCACAGATTTATGGTCTAGTGTTGCTTAGGCTGGGTTTTATTTCTGTCTGAAGACTAACCATTCTGGGGAGATTTTAGGGGGAAGTGGTTTAAGCATTTTTTTCCTGAGGACAGTGCCTAAAATATGTTTGGCTTGTTGATGCTACTTGGATATCCTGAGAACAGTTGCACTGTTGAACCAGGTGACAGCTGTGGGATGGCTCAAGAATTGAGGAGGCCTGGGGGTTGTGTGGCTGTTGAAGGGGGAAGTGGCCTTCCCCACCTGTCAGTTCCTTTGACCACTGTCAGCAGCCCCCTTCAGCTGCCAGCTTTTCCAGTTTAGATCCTGCCTTGGCAGTTTTCTGCTGGTTGGGCACTGCTGTGTTCTCTTCTCTTCTTCAGCCAGTCCTGCATTCTTGGATTGCATCTGTCTTGAGAGTCTCAGAATTCCTTGTCTGCAGAGCAGCATTAGCAAGAGTCCTTGTACTGACTTCATGGAAGACCCACATGGTCAGAATTCCAGAAAGAACTTTTAGGAGGTAGTCAGGCAGACAGTGCTGTTTGACAGACAGAGCAAGTTCCATGGCCTGAAAGAAATAGAAACCGTACACTCAACTCCAGACCAGTAGATGTCATTAAAGAAGAATGAATTACTGAAAAATCTATGCAGCTCTAAAGCCATGGTGGACTTTGGGAGTGGGATTTATTTGGCTAAGTATAGACATACCCATTTTATTCATTTATGTGTGAGCTAGTCACTCTCGGCTCCCTTCATAGTTGAGAGATTAAGTTGGTGCAGTCAATGGTGTTCAGGGCACAATTCTTCTGATACAGAAGTGGATGTTTAAAAGAATATCGATAAATAATGCCCTAAAAAATACCTATTTCTCTCCATTGTGTAAGCCTGAGATAGACAGTTGTGGGCATAAACATAATTTTAAGACTGAGATGATTTTTATCCCGAAGCTTGAACCGGGTCTTGTGACTGAAAGAGGGATGAGACCCATGTCACAAGCTAAGGCTCCTATTCCAAGTCCTGGCACCACAGACAATACTTTGGTCTCACCTAAACCAGAGACTGTGATCCAGGGACTGTCACTCCTTTGCAGTGAACTGGTGTGGGACATTCAGTTTATCAGACATGTGTATAGTTGCAGTTTCCAAACCAAATTATCTGCTTCCAGGTTCTCCATTTTTAGGTTAAAAACAAGTAGTAGCATCAGAGAACCATCATAGTGTCTCTCTCCCTAGTTTTGTGAATTGAGATTTTTTTCCCCAGTTTCAGGTTTTAAGATGAATGAGAAATTGATATAGGATTGTTGCCAGAAAGCAATTTGGGTTTTTTTCTGAAACGCTTGTCTGGTGGCATAATTTTATGTGTTCTGCTTTTCTGCTTTATGAGATAAGGAAAATATGAATAACTAATCTCCTTCTTTTATCAGTCAGTGTTTTAAATATGTTTTTCAGGTTCTTTAATGTTCTCTTTTCTCAGGTAAAAAATTCATTCCTCCCAATCACTGTAGAAAAAGAATTTTTCAGTGCACCTGGCTTCCTTCTTATTACCTGTCACTATACAGCTCCTCATTCTCTCCTGAGAAAGTACAGTATACAAGTACCAAATAAGCTGCTACAGCTGTTTTTAGAGTATTGTGCATACTAATTTCCATTTTTTTCCTCTGTAGCATGTTTCTCCTTTTTTTGAATTTTGTTGTTGTTGTTTAAACTTTATAGAACTGTCTACAAGTGTTTTTCATATGCTGCAATTTTGAACTCAGTAAATATTGTCCCATTCCTTTTATTATTCGTGATACTTGTGTAGTCTACCAAGTCACTGATTTTTCTGCTTTGGGTTGGCCATTTTTAAGTTCTTGTCCTTTTTTTTTTTCCCCAGGAGTTACCTAACTAGTTTTGTTTCCTCTGCCAATTTTGACATATCTTGCTGCTGCTCTGAGTGAGATGCCTCTATATTCCAGCTTTGATATGGACACTCTCTGTTTAACTTGGATCTTTTATAATGATCAGACAGTGGTCAGTTTTTTCTGTCTCTTGATTTTTAGTCTCCATGCTACCATTGTTCATCGTGCTTCCTAAAAAGCTTTTTTTCTGTGAGACCAGGAAACAGTTACTCTATATGCAAAGGCAGAAACACAGATTTTAATCTTTTCTGTGCTTTCTACTTGAGGTTTTTATGCTATGTTGAGGTTCATAGAAATTCACCCTTAAGATACACTTAGAGAGCTCTTAACACAATACTGCTTATAAGATTGGCAGACAGATTTTCTTGAGTCAATCAGCAATAGACTATCTGCTAATAACTTTGTTTGTTTGTTTGAAATCCCAAGCACAACTTCCCTGGAAGCGTCCTGGAGGTTTTGTGTCCAGCCTGAGAGTTCATTGAAGAAAACTTTAACTTCAGCAGTTGATGGAGATTTGTCTGGGGGATAGCACACAGATCATGCGATCATCAGATACTCACTTCCTGATTTGACTTGTTAGGGATTCAATACTAATGGAAACTGAAAAAAAAAAAAAAGAGTAACACTGTAAGCCAGGGGAAGTTTTCTGAAGGATTTGACAGATTTCCAGCATTTCATTTCACTCATTTACTTGAACTTAAAGCTGTATTGATTGGTGTGAAGATGACATTGGAGAACTTGGAGAGAGAGCAAGCTTGTAGCTGTGCTGCTCCACTATTCCTGTCAGCCTCCCATTCAGACCTGTTTGATTTCACCTGAGGTCTCCCAGCAGTTGTGCTGAGACCTTTGCAGGAGTTCATTGCTGACGTGACCATTCATTTGTTACATATGATTATTTTTTTCCTTTTTGTTTTCTCAAGGAGAAATTCTAAGTGAAATACAATGGGATTAGGGGAAGACTTTTCATTTTAATATGACTGCTATTTAAAGTTCCTTTTGCTAAAGCAGAGTCAAAGATCCATATCTTACTCTTAGAGAACAAGGAGATCAAGCATTTACTGATTTTTGGACAAGAGATGATTTGATTCACAATGTTGGTCAGGTTTCTGTGAAGTTCCCCCTGCTTAGCTTTGCCGTTGTGGGTGGTAACGTTCTGGTGTGTCTGAAGAGATGAAGTGTGATGCTTTCTCTTTGCTCTAGAGCTGTAAGTCTTCTCTTTAGTTGTTGCTCCCAACTACTGAGAATTCTTTGGTTGCTTGCTTTTCTGTTCTCTGAGAATCCACCATACAGAGAGGAGAACAGATTTTAGGTCTGTGTGATAAAGTGCATGACTTAGAAATCTGCAGAATTTATTGAAGGGCAGTGGCTTCTTGCCACTGCTTTATTTAAGCTGCAAAGCAATCAAATTGCACATAACTTTTATCATTTCCTGCCTGGATGAGATCAAGTTGCTTAACTGGAGATGGAAGAATATGTCATTCTGAGAGCCTTCTGGATATAAACTTGACATTATTGTGGAATACGGAGGTACTGAGAGTGAACCGCATGCAGTAGTTTTGCGTATATGTCAGCAGCCAAAGAGACTTCATGGTCCGTATAGTGACTCTAAAACCCCACCCAGCACCATGTTGGTGTCTTTCTTCCTTGAGCTCAGTTTTGACTGTATCTCATCTCGGAACTGGCGTCTTCCAAGACTGGACATCCTTATGATAGCAGTACAGTTGTGCATGCTGGAGTTGCTACTCACTGGATCGATCCCTTCAGGTAGGATTCAGACTATACTCTTGGGTCTCTGCCAAAGGTCTTGCTTCACAGGCTCGATGGTAGTTTAAATCAGCTGCCAGGAGAATAGTCATGGTAGGAGAGAAGGAGCTTGAGGGTCCAAAGTAACTGTTCCTGGCTGTAGAGCCATGGTTCTGAAATTTTGCTAGGGATTTCTAAATTTATTTTCTTTAAATTCCACTGCACGAAGTATGCATTACCACTGTTGGTGATAAGGGCATGTAGGGCAAGTTCAAGTGCCATTGTCTAGTTCCTGGACCTGGAAGAGGAGACAGTCAGCCTCCCAAAATGTCTGGGAGTAGAACCGTTCCCAGGTAGCTTTAACAAGGAGCCAGTGGTGCTGGCAACACTAGATGTGTAAGGAAGAGGTGGTGGTAATTTTGGAAAGGGCAGAAAAAGAAGGAAAAATGTAGCAGCAGCAGGAAAACATGGAAAAAAATGGAGGAGAGGCAGGAAACAAACGATGTGGACATGATGGCAGCAGCTTCAGAAGGTAGTTGAGGTTTGAATGTGTCTGGGTCAGTGCAGTGTTTTACAGGGCATGTTGGGCTGTTCAAGCAGTGTTCATGGACAGATGCCTCTTTCACAGTTTCTTACACTGCTCTCCAGAACATCTCTGGCAGGTCTGGCTGACTCTGCAGGTCATGCCTGAACCCTGGAAGTCACAGAGTTGCTGGATGAAGAGCAAACCTGAAGAAATGAACCATTTTCAAGGACACGTGAGCAGAGAAAATTTGGTTTACAGAATTTATTTTTTTTTAATTTTATTTTACCCAGCAAATGTCAGTTTTCCTTCCTTATGTTCCCTTATTCTGTTTTGTGTTCTAATGAAGATTTTTATTAGATTTAAAGCCCATTTGGTGTTGAAGTATTCTTGCAGCTGTACAGTTGCCCTACCTGACTGGTTTCTTAAGGAGTCAGAAGCAAGGATCTTTCTGTGGTTGCATTTAAGAGATTATCACTGCCTTCATAGTGTTGCAAATTTGCAGTACCTTTTGGGCCAAAATCTGAAGACAGCCCCCAGGGTGCAGGTTGGACATTTTGTTGTCGGATAGAATGTGTCTGCCCAGCAGAGGCTGGAGGCACAGCATGCCACAGTACAGACAGGTTGTCAGTAGTGTCTGTATCATGTTGGAGTCAAAGGCTAAATGGTTTTTGATGTAAAAGCAAGATGCATAAAAAGTAGGAGAAATGATGAGACAGCCATTACTTAGTATTTTTATTCACAATTATTCTCAGTTCCTTTCTGATGTGGAAGTCAGCACATATACAGGTGTTACAGCCAGGAAAGAATTAAATTTGAGAAAGGGAATTTGTTGTCTAAGACCAAACACTCTAAATTGAAGAGAGAGATGCAGGAGAAACAACCAAATGATTTGCAGACTCAGACTCTGGCAAAGCAGAGAAAGTATAGGGAAGCCAGCAGGAGACCAGTTCTGAAACCTAAGCTGCACCTGGCTTGTGCATGACTTGAAAGATGAGTGCTAAGGAGCTATCAAAGGGCAAGAGTGAAAGTGTGGAAGAGAGGAGCTCGATACTTCACAGTTCATTTGGCTGTTGTTGCTAACTTGGTTTTAGGTGGACTGGACAAGACAGCTAAAGAGAAAGGGAGACATCTAAAATACTCAGCTTTGAATAAGGATGTTATTGCAGAGAATGATCTTAGGGATGAAATGTCAGACTTCTGAGGAAACAGACACAGTTCCTAGCAGGATATGGGCAGATAAGAGGAGAGAAAGAGTTTCCAGGGGAAATGGGAGAATGGAGATAATGTCTTTGGAAACTGAAAGAAGAGGAAATAGAATCAGTGATATAAACTTGAAATATCAGGAGAGTATCTATGAGGAACTATTAAGTAAAGCCTGCTTGTGTATGTAGGTACAGTTCTGCAAGTAATCCAGGTGGGGATAAAATTTAGGAATGGTGCATAAAATGTGCAGGGTAATTCGAAGAGTTGTGAATTTAAAAATGTAAAGTCCTTCATAAGTCCGCCACACGAAATAGAGACTTGGGGTCATTAAAATAATTATATTATGAAAGAGCACTTTGGCAACAGAAATCCTATGGGAAAGGATGGAGAAAACATGGATTCACAGGAATATTTTTCTGCCTATCTGCCTGTTCTTACCTGTGTAAACCTGTCATTTTCTGCACTGATGGCACTTTGGAAAGTCCTGTTCCCTCACAGAGCATACTATTGACACTCCATTTCTGTCAAACTTCTCTGTCACTGTCTTCTCCAGATTTGGCAAAATGTAGTAATTTTCCTGCTCCTCTTCAGCCATACATCTCTGCCTTGCCCATTCCTCTATGCTAGATTATGCTCTATAACCTGCTGTATCTAACTTCCTTCTCTCCTATGTGTGTGGAAGCTTTACAAGATTGCTCCTTTCTTGTGTTGTTTAGTCTGCATTAACTTGATAACTGTAGCCTTTTTGACATTGTATTATACATAGGTATTGGTCATTAGAGTCCCAAAGTACTTTTTGGTAATAATTTTTTCTGGAATCCATGCATCAGACTTAATGGCTGTGTTTTCCACACGGTGCATGGAAGGAAGGGCACTGAGAAATGACAAGGCCGTAAGCCACTACACTGACTGGGAAACGTCAGATGGTCTGTAAAAATGACAATGTATAGGCATGATTGTATCTCTGACAGACTTGTGTGCCTGGGTGTTAGGAATGAAGCAGTGTGCCTTCCTTCACTCGGGTCTCCCAGCAAGGTGGAGCTGCAACATGCTTGCTGAGCGTGAAGGCAGGTGGGGCGAAGAGGAGGGTAAGGCAGCCAGCATGTGTCGGTGTGTTCAGGTGTGCCTGCAGGAGAATTATTACCAGATGCTGCATGATGATAGAATGCAGATGGGCAGAGATATGCCTGACAGGTAGTTTGCTGCATGAGCTGTATTTGTGACTGCCATTTATGAATCTGAACTGATGCAACTATGAAAGACATTTATGTTGCAATAGAGTTGCAGCTGAGTTTTAGCAATCTAGGTAGGCTGAAGCCAGAAAGGACATCATATCATGCTTTTCTCACAATGAATATCTTTTCTCTCTCTATCTAGAAGTACAGGATGTATCACTTCTCAGGCTTGGCAACCTCCTGTCTTCCTCCATTTACAGTGAATTTTAGCATATTTGTATAGCCAAGAGTTTTTGAAAGGAATTTTCAGATTCAACTCTTCAGTGTATTTTCTTACATGTAACGGAATCTTAAATTCTAATATAACCAGTGTAACTGTACAAAACATAGAGATTCTCTACTAAATATGTAATTATCACCTTTCCTGCAGCTTCCTCAGATCTTGAACTTAAACTGGATATGTACTTTTCCCTTTTCTGTGTGTAACAGCAAAAGCGGAAACTGAGACTTTACATCTCCAACACATTTAATCCTGCAAAATCAGACGCTGATGACTCCGATGGCAGCATTGCTTCGTGGGAGCTACGTGTGGAAGGGAAGCTTCTGGATGATGTATGACTTATCTCTGCTTCACTGGGGCTGGCAGGACTCTAAAGATTGTCCTTTGGGGGGGTGGTAGGTTTTACTGGGGACATCAGCTGAGACAAGACATGTCTGAATGGCAGTGTTGGCTTGTTGCTCCTGGGAAGGCACTCTACCCAACCCAAGTGAGGGATAAAGCCCTAATGAGAATGTTGGAGAGTGCAGCAGAAAATGAGGCAGACGTAAGGACAGGACAGGTAGGAGGAAGTGGAGAGAAGAGAGCTGAGATTAATCCCTTTAAAGAGATGGCAGGGTTCAGGTTACAACAGGTGTGATAATTCAGGCCTACAGCGGGCATTGCATCTTGTGAAGAGCAGGATAACAAGGAGAAGGCAGTACGTCATGTTCTTAGGGAGTACAACACAATGTATGAATGGTTAGAGCAAGGATGGAAGAAACATTTTATCATTATGAAGTCCTCAGAAACCTCAGTGATGGATTTAGCTGTCCTTGGGGAAGGCTGGACGTTGCTAATAAAGGTGTCATCTCTTTGAATAGACTTCACAAGTAAGTATTTATAGGCTAAACAGATCGAGAACATGCATGGAGAGGGCAAGGCTTTCAGTCTGTCTGGAGGTAACTACATGAATCAGAGTCTTGCTGGAGGATGAAGTGGTGATGAAGTACAACATCTGGGAATTGAAGTTAGACAAACTCAGTTTAGAGATTAGAGCATATATTTCAATAAAGAAAGAGATTCTTTATTGGAACAACATAGCTTTTCAATTACCAGCATTTTTAAATAAAATATTATCTGCATGAAATACAAAGAAATAAATTGGGATCCTGTGGCCTGTATTCTGTGGAGAGTCAGATTAGGTAATCACAGAACTTCCAGTTTTTAATGTAGACAGTATGAGCTATGTAGTAAACAATGAATACTGATAATTATATGAAAAGACAAAATGTAAAAAGAAGTAGTTTTGCTTCATGTATGACCTGTCTGCAAAATTTACTGTAATCTGATAAATCAGACCAAGAAATTAGCATTCATCAAAAAACCCCAGGCTGTTAAAAAAAAAGGTGTACAGAGGCCTTAGGATCATAGAATGGTTTGGGTTGGAAGGGACCTTTAAGACCCATCTCATTCCATCCCACTGCCATGGGCAGGGACACCTTCCACTAGCCCAGGTTGCTTAAAGCCCTAGCCAACCTGGCCTGGAATACTTTCAGGGACAGGGCAGCCACAGCTTCTGTGGGCAGCCTGTGCCAGGGCCTCACCACCCTCTTGAGTAAAACATGTCTTTCTTAGGACCAGTCCAAACCTACGGTTTTTTGTTAAAACCATTGCCCCTCGCCCTGTCACTACAGGTCTTGGTAAAAAGTATGCCTTGATCTTACAAGCCCCCTTTAAATACTCCCTGGAGCCTTCTTTTCTCTGGGCTAAACAACTCCAGCTTTCTTAGCCTGTCCTCACAGGAGAGGTGCTTCAGTCCTGGGATAATTTTCTTGGCCGTTCTCTGGACTTTTCTCGTGGGTGCCATGTTCACCTCAGAAGCCAGTCCTTTTCAATAACACTTAAGAGTCAACGAAATCTTCCCTGAAGTGTGCACTGTTCACTACTGTTGAGATTTTTGCATTTTGCCCTATGTTTGTCAGAGGGAGAACTCAGATTGATCACACTTGTGGTTTACATGGGATTTAATGTTCAAGACAGAGAGACTGAGAAGAAAGTCTAGGACACAAGCTAAGAAATGCAGCCTTATACATGTCTGGTTCTTCTGCTTGTACAGCTCAGCAAACAGAAACGGAAGTTTTCGTCTTTTTTTAAGAGTTTGGTTATTGAACTGGACAAAGATCTTTATGGACCTGACAATCATCTTGTGGAGGTGAGAAGGTTGTGCACCCCTTGCATACAAACCGGGTACTGGCACACATAAACACCTGGTGCCTGTTGCCTCCCTTGTTTAAGGGACCTTGCATTCATTATCTCGTTTAAGGTATTTTCAAAGTTTTCAAAATACCATTCTTCTTAAGAATGTTTGCTAAAGGAATCTACTCTAAAAACATAGATGTATTAGTGATGTAGTGCACATCTTAGAACAGAATGTATGAAAAGATGAAAAAATTGTGCACACTTTTCCTAACAAGTAAAGTGTGCTAACAGCAGAGCAGATTCTGCACTAAAGCTGAATTGAAATGACTGGGGGGGGGGGGGGGGGGGTTGTGGTTTGGTTTTGTTGTTGTCGGGTTTCTTTTTTAAATTGCCAGATCTTCAGAAAGCTTGTACTTGTCTGATTCTAGCATGGTGTACTGTGCAAGATGCACCTCCATGGACATCAGTGAAAAAAAGACCAACAATTTTGCTTTTCCCTTTGTTAGTGGCACAGAACTCCCACGACCCAGGAAACGGATGGCTTCCAAGTGAAGAGACCTGGGGATGTCAGCGTGCGATGCACATTACTCCTCATGTTGGACTACCAGGTCAGTGCACTGCTTCTGGCTTGGAAAATACAGCCACTGGGACCTAGTGCAACGTAGCAAATTCATCTTGTCACATACATCAAAACCCAGTATACTTGAACTTGCAGTGTCACGTGGTCCATTGAAGCTAGAAGGATACCAAACTGACAGATTATTTAAAATTTAAAGGGGACAAATCAAGCAAGTTTCTAATACAGTCTAGCAAAATATTGGCCTTGGCATTATGATAATTAGTATTTTTATTGTCCACCTGGAGAAAAAATATGCATTTCCTTCTCTAGCTTCGTAGAGAATAGTCAGGTAAGTTGCACACAAGTTACGCGTGTGGTTCTTTAAAGGAAATTCAAAGGAGTAGCTTTTGCTAGTGGTACCTGAACTAGCTGTGTAGCTGTGGCAGCCTTACCTTGGCACAAACGATGGACACTGCCGTTGTGGAGCTCACTAATCCGACTGAAACCATCCCTGGAAGAAATGTTGCTGTCTTAAGGAAACTGTTAGGAATGCACTGCTGCCAGTAGATGGGATCCCCCTTTTCAAAGACAGTTCAGGCTCAGATGCATTTTGATGGTATAAATTTATATTTATATAACTTCATATATAAGAACTTGTTCTCTGCCACCTTCTTTCCCCTCCAGGCAAATAGCATCTATTCAGGATATAGACACTCCATTTTCTTTTAACAGAGGGAAAATTTTATTGATTTTAGGGAGTATGTGGGCTAACTGAAATAATTATATAGGCAGCGAGAATTTTTACTGTTAAGACAATATAATGATGTTTGTTATGCTCACCATTATTATAAATTTATGCTTTAGAACAGATGTTCTTTTATCCTTAAGTCCTGATTTGTTATAAAGCTAGCTTTGGGTGACCTGCCATCAGAGTAATCCTTGCTTAATAATGTGGTGAATACTAAACCTGAGTATGGCTACACACTTGAAGAAGTATCAAATTGCAAATTATCCAAGGAATTTATATTACTAGAGATGGAGAACAGGGAAATTGAATTGTATCACTGAGATCAGGAAAAGAAATAAAATCCATTGACTGGTTGTGGTTGGGTAAATGTTTTGGTGTGCACCAGAATGGTGGGAACATGCCTGAAAAAACAGAGTTCCAAGACTGTGTGTTGATGTGAAACAGCAGTTATTAGCAACTGTGGAAGCATCATCCTGCCTTCCTTCTCTCTCTCTGTAGTTAACTTCCAGTAGTTCAGAGGAAGGGCTGTTTTTTTCTTCTCCCATTCCCAAAAGTAAAAATTTGCATCAGTGTTGAAAAGGAAAATTCTTCCTCAGTTTTTGCACAAGTTTTTATTATTTAAAGCATGTGCTACAGGTAATCCGTGTGCACAGCACAGGTACAATGTCCCTCTTCCAGAGTACCAATGGTGGGACACAAAAATACAAACTTGTGTTTTTGCAATCTCTGCCATTGAATGAGATGCTTCTCCTGAGTAAGAGTCCTCCAAGAATTAAAACTGAAACTTCATGCCTGTGTGTCTGTCTGCTTTCCTCTTCATTGCCACCTCCTTCGCTTTCTGTTCCAGCCTCCCCAGTTTAAACTGGACCCACGGTTGGCCCGTCTGCTGGGGATCCACACGCAGACACGCTCAGCCATCATCCAGGCTCTCTGGCAGTACATCAAAACAAACAAGCTGCAAGACTCCCACGATAAGGAATACATTAACTGCGACAAGTACTTCCAGCAGGTAACTCTCTTTTGGACACAGTAAGCTCTTTAGAAGCAAACTGTAACATCCAGCCACAAATTTGGGATGAATGAAAATGACTGATTTTTATCTTCCCTTAATGATTTGCAGTATCCTCAGTACTGAATGGCTTTCAGCAGCCACTACAACTAATATCATTAACACCTTCCCCATGTGCCAGTGTTGTCAAAACCCCCTACATCTGGTGGTTCAGCACTCCCACAAAAGCTGTGGCCTTTCCAGGAAGGAGGACTTCTGTATTGATTTGATGGGGTTTTTTCTCCATTGTATTATTTTATACTAAGAAACATGAAATAATCTGCTGATTCTGATTGTCAAATCTTATGTAGATCTGTTTTCTTCCCTTCTCTTTCCCTCTTTATGAAGGAAGAAGACATAGAAGATATAATTAGAAAAGCTGTTTTTTCTTAAATCTTCTTCAGATAATGAAATTATCTGCATGATATTTTGAAAGTAGCATGTTGAGACTTTTTTTCTTTCACAATGACCCCTAGAATTAACCAAGAAGGCCACTTAAAAGCATCTCCACCCTTTCTGTAAATATGATTATGGTTTTTTTTGGAAAGGTAGTGTTAACTGAGCTATCACTCTCTTAGTTGGCTTTGTTTTTCTCTAGCTTCAGGCTCACATGGCTTATTTTGAAAGTAACTGAAAGTAGGGCTTGTGACATACTTCTGTGTAAGGAAAGTACTGGCAATTACAATGAATGAATAATGTTTTAGTGAGCAATGAAAGTAAATGTTGCAGTGAAACTTGTGTCCTAGTTTTCTTTTTATTTTCTGTTATTAATTTGCCCTACAACAGTTCAAAGTAGCCAATGCTTGAAGTAAACTTAGAGACAGCTTTGCACATTTGAAAATACCAAATGCAACAAATTAAGTGTGAGATTAATGGGTTTTTTTAGGAATATAGAACCAAAGTGATCAGGATTGTATAGTCACTCTCTTGTTTATTTGGGTTTTGGTTTTTTGAGAATTACAGCATACAGTCTTTTTCACATACAGTGAAAATTCCATATTAAAACCACATAAGAATTTTTGGCAAAATGACAATGCCATTCTCTCAATTAAATTATTTGATTTCCATTCTTTATTTATCTGTAGCCAGTTTAGACTGAGTTTTGTTTCTGCCAGCCCAAAGAGGAAATGGGAAAGGGGAGGTGAAAAATATTTGAAAAATCATGAGCAGAATGAAAAAGGTGAAAAAGGAGTAGTATTTTATATTTTGGTCAATTATTACAGTTCATCAATTAAAACTGACAGGTAGCAAATTGAAAACAAAGCATATTTAAACTTCAGAACTCCTTGCAATAGAACCTTGCAAATGCTACAAGTGTATATAGGTTCCAAAAGTGACAAACCAATGGATGAAAAATCTTGGGCTGTTTTAAATGCAAAGCTGTGGAGGTTGGGAGAGTGTTTTTGGGAGAGAACCAGTATATGTTTCTCCTGTTCTTACATTTTTCCTTTAGTATCCACTTTTGGTCACTACCAAGGGCAGGATAGTAGGGTAGAATATGCAGCAGATCCTTTGTATGACCCTATACAGATATACATATCTTACTTTTAGTAAGCAGGAAGGCCTTCTCAATTTTACCTATTTTAATTTTCAGTTTAAGAACTTTGCTAGAATAAGAACTTGTTGAAGCCATCTTCTCCTCATGCATCTCATTAGAGATTTATTTGGTCTTAGGTCTCCTTTGTCTTAGAATTCTGCAGGAATGCTATGATACCTGATAATTGTCTTCTCATCCTCAGAAGATGAGTCAAGTGAGAGAGTTGGGAAGTAGCCTGATTGCTTTTCTAGAAGACTGAACCTCACACCCTGCAAGAGCTGGCTAATCTGGGATAGTTTCATAGGGATGCAGTGCTTGCACAGATTTAAGTCATAAATGGGATTGTTTTGAGTATTTCTGTTTTCCTTAGGTCTCTGGCAAAACTGTCCTAATTAGCTGATCTTGCTTTCAAAACTGACGCTGCTACTTAGGAATCTGAATCCCCTTACAATAAATGAAATATTTAATGATGAGGTTTTTTTGTTTTTCACTCTAATACTCTACAGTTGAGAGACGGAGGGCAAAGGAACTGGGTTAGTAATGCCTTCCAGTCTGATAATATTTCTGTAGATTATATAGTTTTAGCCACATAACTCATGGGGAAAAAAGCGTTGTCCTAGCTGGAAGTGTGCACATCACTTAGGGGAGCAGTACATAACGCACCAGCATCTCTGGCATTCCCCTTGAGATACTGGTCTTCTCATTTGGTATGCCAGCTTTTCTGAATCCTGCGCTGCTGTGTTGTGGTTATATCTAAGGGCACAAGACAGTACAGACTAAAAAATTACCACTGAATGAGTTACCTGACCCACCAAGATCACTGTAGTCAGAGAGGCTTTCAGAGCCAGGGGTTACAAGTTTAGACCACTAACTCCAGTTAGGCAGGAATATGAGAAGCTTTAGGAAAATTCCACCTACCCTTAGTTTCCAGCCTCCCATCCTCCTCTCACTAATGTGTGTCCTTGATCCCTTTTACCTTCTAAAAGCTCTTGTTGCTTGGGCATGCATCCATGTTAGGAGTTTGACATGAGTGTTGAGCCAGTGGTGACAGCAGATTAGATGGAGCTTGGTGTGGAGAGATTTTGGGTGGGAATTCCACAGTCATCTCTATCAAGTGTCAGAATTTAGAACTCAAATAAGGAGTGAGCTGCAGACTCATTAGGTTTTGTTACTTCCTTGTTCTTCAGAAACTAGGTGGCTGAATTCCTGGATGCAGGCAAGTCCTACAAATCAGACAGATTTTAGAATTGGTGAAGACGGATCCTTTTCTGTTTAAAAACACTGTTTACATCAGCAGGGAGATTTGAAATCCACTGTGTTACAAGCAAAAACAAGAAAAATGTTTCAAAGGTATTTCAAAAGCAATAGAACCTTGCAAGTGGTTCCCAGAGCTGACTCCTAGGTATTTCTGCTGCCAAATTCATTCACTTGAGAAAACTGTGAATTTCAAAAGATACCCTATCTGAGGAACCAGAGCATCTGACTTTGTATGTCTATTCTACAACCTGATAGTCCTTTCTTTTCAAGCCTGCCTGCATCCTTTGTCTCTGGAGCTGCAAAGCTTGTTTCTGTTTACAGATGCAATACTATGAGTAGTGAATATCTTCTATCAGGTGAAAAGTTTCCCCAAGAGGCATTTGCATTGGCATAGGCCTGAACATTTTTACAAATTGCCTCCACATAAGGGCACATTTGAAGGCAAATGTTAATATATAGAAAGTTCAGGTTTGGTGGTTTTTTTAAGTTCAGTTTAAATGGAATATCTTTAGAGAAAAGTCTGTTTGCCTGTTCAGAGCATTAAAAATAACAGTTGGAAACAAAGGCTGTAATTAGATTTCTGAAAACTCCAGGTGTAAAGAGTGTTTCTAGATTCATGGCAATGCACTGCAATTACTCGCAGAAATTTTCCAAACTCCACAGCCTTTAGCCCTTACCAGAAGAATTTTTTTTTTTTTTCTGAATTCAGTAGAAATTCATTGTGTGATTTTCAGGGTTGTCCTATGCAGAGCTAGGAGCTGAACTCAATGACCCTTGTGGGTCCCTTCCAACCCAGGATATTCTATGAGTCTGTGATTCTATTTAGCTTCTGGACCATAGTAAAGAGAAAGTAACCGTTGTTTGGAAAGGGGTGGATCCCTTCCAAGAGGCTGTTCAGGCTTTAGTTAAAAATAAGTAATATCAAGTTGACTTTATTTTTCCTTAATCCTAAAAAACCCACAAATTGCAAATGGTTTTAAAATTCAGAAATGTTTTCTTGTATTTTTCTTTAGCGCAAAATATCACAGGAAACATTCCTTGGGGGAAAAAAGGCAAACTGTTTTTATGTTTTCTCTGGTAAAAAAATACAATCATTTTCTTTAAAATGTGCTGTTGTAAACCCTCAGTAAGAGAGGGAGTATTTGCTTCTCTCCCATCATTGATACTTCATGTCTCGTTGATCTTCATGTCCTGTTAAAGAGCACAATCTTCATATGCCCTCTAGCAGCTAAACCAAAAGTGAGACACCTGAAATTGTCATGACCTGATGGATATGTCTGCAAGCCCAGATGAAAGTACAACAGCAATTTACAGGGACAGAAGTGACCGAAAATTTAATCTGTGCAAGGAACCTGAATTACAGTTTTCAAAATCACCTTCCTTAATTCCTTGTGAGCTGCAGATTTCTTACTTTCTCATTTAACTGCAAGATAGGTTTTGGACAAACAACATTTGTTGTTTATTGTGTTCCAGATCTTTGACTGTCCACGGCTAAAGTTTTCTGAAATTCCTCAGCGACTCACTAACCTACTGCTGCCACCAGACCCGATAGTGATAAACCACATCATCAGGTAAGCTGGCTGGTCAGCTCAGCACTGTCATGTGCAAAACACTCACTAGATAAAGTACAGAAACAGCTGCAGCTAGCTGTAGGGACCAGAATCCAGTTTTTACAACTTCCAGGTGAACACCTTGGACTTCGTTGTGTGTTCATTCTGTGTGTCATTCTAGTTTGTATAATTCTGAATTATTTTCACTAGCATGGCACCAGTTTTCTAGGAGTATGAAAAAAAGCTTTTACGTTTACTAGCATGCCATTGAGAGAGTTGGTTGGGCCTTTTCCCTCACAAGAGAGGAATGGAAGTTTGAACCCACAAAAAGAGATTAAAAGGAGATTGAAATGAGATGTTGTACATCATGAGCAATCATTCTAATCACTGATACATTATGTAAAATGTACAACAGCATTAGGATTTCAAATGCAGGGCCAGTCCATGCATGCTTTGTTGGCATTGGGTCAGCTCTTTGACTCTTAATCTTATCCTGAAAATGCCAAGGAGTCAAGAGATCTCCAGAGATTTACAACAAAGAATGCCTGGATTCAGAGGAAGTCATTGTGACCAAGATACTGAGCTCTCATATCCTTGTCAAAACAGAGGTCTTTGTGGCATAGCAGATGAAATACGACTTTCAGCTCTCTAGGGCTCTTCCAGCACGTGCCATATTTAAGTTACAACTGTGTACATGGAGGAGGGGGATAAAGAGATTTCTGGAGATTGCAACTTTACTGTTCAGATATTTCAGTCCTTTCTAAGTTTCTTTGTGGTCTGGGTCAAAACTCTGATTCTGGGTGTTTAAACATCATTGTTACTTAAGCACAGTGATTTGATTTCCTACAGAATATTGAAAGCAAATGTTTCTGAATTTGCTTAAAATTGGGCTCTTTATTATAAATTTTTAACATATGTGTTAAGAAGTTTAAATATTACACAGGCTGTGAAAATAAAATTTGCTTTTTGATTCATTTGAATATATCAAACAGTGTAATGAAAAAGCAGCTTGGCGGCCGTGCAGATTGAGAGCTGTGTACGTACTGTCATTGGACACAACTCAGTAACCTGTCTGATAGACCACAAAAAAGCTGAGGTCCTCAGAGATAGATAGTCATTGCTTAGAGAAAAATGACAAGGAACTGATGGTTATGTTTCCGGGGCAGAGAGATGGCAAACAGGTTCTGGAGGAAGTGGTTTTTGTCAGGTACCAGCTAAAGAACAGGACTTTGTGTCTAGTAGCATTCTCTGATACACTGTGTGCACCACACAGCACCTGACAACTTTAAATGGTACTGATATAATGATGTGGAAAAAGGAAGAATTAATTTCCTGAGAACAGGCAGTACTTTTGCAGTGAAGTCTTTACAGTGTCAGGCTAAGCTAAAATAAATCTGGAAGTCTGTCACTGAATTTAAAGGAAGTAAGTAATTTTTAGACTCATAAAGTCACAGAATAATGTACAGTAGAAGGGATTGCTGGTGGTCATTGAGAGCTCCCCTATCCAAAGTCAAATCAGGTTCAAAGTCTGTCTAGGATACTTGGGGGCCTGGTCCAACCAAGCTTAAAATAGGGTCTCACAAATGCTCTGCCCTGTTCCCCTGCATTCAGTTTTTCAGAGTGAATGTAGTCAGCCACTGAAACAATATGCCAACTGCCTGTCCTGATTTAATCCAGTCTTCGGCTCAGACTCCCCATCCACTTGTTCTCTCCCCAGCAGGGCAGGGGGGAGCGTTGAAAAGGTAAAAGGGAGAGAATTCATGAGTTGAGATAAAGACAGTATAACAAATGATGATGATGATGAACAAAATCCAACAATACAAGTGATACAGATGAAAACTATTGCTCACCATCAACTGATTGGTGCCCAGCGAGACCCTGAGCAGTGAACACCTGCCCCAGTTCACTGTTCAGTATGGTGCCACGTGGTTTGGAATATCCCTTTGGTCAGTTGGAGTCAGCTGTCACAGCTGTGTCGCCTTCCAGCTCCTTGTGTACCCCCAGCCTCCTCGCTGGCGGGTGGTACGAGGAGCTGAAAAGGTCTCGACACGCTGTAAGCAATGATCAGCAATAACAAAAACACCTCTGTGTGACCAACCGTTTCCAGCACAAATTCACAACACAGCCCCATACCAGCTACTACTCTATCCCAGCCAAAACCAGCACACTACTACAGGGAATTTTTCGTCACTACTGATTGTAAATATATGTGCTCTTAATTCAGATAAATCCTCTGGCCTGCCTTTTACAGGAAGATCAAGTAAATCACAATTATTCATTCTAGTTTTAGAGGATAAGCACAGAGACAAAAATGTGAAGTATTCTTAACTTACTCTAGAAATTTTAATAGTATTGTAGAATCACAATGATGGGCAAGAACAACCTTCCTTTTTGAAAAAAAAGGAAGAAAAAATGCAGTAGGGTTGAAATGGATATAGAGTAGACAAGAACAAAAAGTCTCTGATCTTGACAAATATTTTAAATACTAAATAGACTCAAACATGCAGAATGCAATTAAAAATATAGATTCTATAATGGTTTCTGATCATCGTGATACTGAATGCATCAAATTTAAAACTGGTAGAAGTAGAAACTGGCAGAAATCTTCTTACCTGAGCTCAAGCTAGAACTGGAGTTTTTCTTGAGTTGCACTCCTAATTGCAGCTGACACACCTGGAATCACAGGTAAAAAGAAAAACCTCAGTGGGATTTCCATTTCTGCAAAGAAGCGAGACGTCTTCCACACTATTGAAGGACACAAGCAGACTGCAAAGCATAGCTCTCCAATATTCTTCTAGTACAAACAGGTTATCTCTGGATTCCCCCTTTTTGACTTACCATCATGATTTTTAGAAAAACCAGTTCCTTATAGGGAGTGAATTGGCCACGCTGCAGTGAGTTTCTGTTGCCTCTCACCCTAATCTCATGCACCTCCAAGGGGAGGCTGGCCCTGTCTGTGCTTCACCAGTCCATATGGCAGTCGCACTCACCCAGGCGATCTCCTTTTCCCTTTTCTTCTCCAGGCTGGAGAAGCTCTTGCAGCTTCTCTCGGCAGGTCTGTGCTCCAGCCTCCAACATCCTACTGAGCCTCTGCGGGCCTCGCCCCAGAGTGTCACATCTTTGTGGGCCTGTGCCCAGCAGTCCAGATCCAGTTTCACCAGCGTGGCGTAGCAAGGAAGAGCCTCTTTCCCGGGCTTGATGGCAACACCTGCACTAATACAGCCCCTTTTGCAGCTGACCTTTGCTGTGGCTGCCTTACCCCACAGACTCCTTCTGCACTTGTTGTCTGTCCATCAGGGCCCCTAAGTCCTCTCCTGCCAACCTGTTTTCTACCCCACCGATGCCCACCTGTCCCCCTGCACAGCGTCATTCTTTCCCAGGAGCAGAACTTCTCCTGTGCTGAACTTTACCATGCCAAAGGGCCGTCCTGTTTCTGCTGCCTGTCAGGGTCCCTCTGAACAGCCCTGCTGCCCTGACTGACTTGGGCTCAGGACCCCGGGAGGCCTGAGGACAGGACTTAACCAGCAGCAATGGAGCCAAAGACAACATGGAGAGCCACAGCCTTCTCTGTGGCTTTTGACATGAGCAGCAGAACCAGACCCAGACCTGGATTTTCCTTAGCTTTCCTTCTGATGCTGATCTCCTTGCAGGCAGCCACAGCACCACAGATTCTCAGAATGTTTGAGGTTGTAAGGGACCTGTGGAGATCATTTGGTCAAATGCCCTCCCCTGCTCAAGCAGAGCCACCTCTAGCAGGTTGGCCACAGCCATGTCCAGATGGCTTTTGAGTGTCTCCAGCATGGGAGACTCTGGGCTGGGGGAAAGGCAGATGGGCTTTGAGGGTCTTACTGCAACTTGTGCTATTGCTTGGTCACCCTTACAATAAAAACATGGTTCCTGGTGTTCAGATGGAGCCTCCTATGTTTCAGTTTGCACCAACTGCCTCTTGTCCTGTCACTGGGTACCACTGAAAAGATCTTGGCTCTATCTTCCTTTAACCTTCCCTTCAAGCTTTGGTAAGTTCCCCCCCTACCAGCCTTCTGTTTTTTAGGCTGAATAGTCCCAGACCTCTCAGCATTTCCTCAACTGTCAGGTGTTCCAATGCCTTAATCATCTTAATGGACCTTTGCAAAATTCTCTCCGGTAGCTCCGTAGATCTCTTTGCACTGGGAAGCCCAACACTGAACACGGTACTCCAGGTGTGTCCTCACCAGTCTTGAGAATAGAGAAGGATCACCTCCCTCCACCTGCTTACAACACTCCTAATGCAAATCCATCCCTGGAAGTTCTTCCACTCCCCCAAGTCTGACAAGCTCAGTTAGATCCTGAGCAAATTTTTTTACTACCTACTGCAGATACACACAACCCACACATTACACAGGTAGAGTTGAGAAGCCAGCATTTTTATATTGCAAGTGACAGTGACTGAAGTCTGATTTACCAGCTACTGCACTGAAGACTGTTTTCCTGTTAAGAAACTTTAGTCTAACAATAAAGTAAATGTTAAGTCTAAACGTTGGCAAATTAAATACAAATTTAGGACAGGACAAGCCAAAAAATGATGCTGGTATTTAGCGTAACAGGTCTCAGGAGGATGTTAGAAATTAAATTTGATGGTCTGGGCAAAAGCTCCAGCTCAAAAGTCTGTGAAATCTGACCGATAAAAGATGAGAGAATAAACTAGAATATGAAAATGTGTAAAGATACCCTGTTCTTAAACTTTTCTCACAGCATCTACAACAGGCTTTATTGAAGAGTGTATTCTGGGCTGGATGGATATTCATTCTGATTCATTATGGCAGTTCTCATGATCCTGTGTTATACTCTCCACAGTGTTGACCCCAACGATCAGAAGAAGACAGCTTGTTATGACATAGATGTAGAAGTTGAAGACCCATTAAAGGGCCAGATGAGTAGTTTTCTTCTCTCAACAGCTAACCAACAGGAGATTACAGCATTGGATAACAAGGTATTAGCCCAAGAGTAATGTACTCATTGTGTAGCTTCATGTGGGTTTGGTGTCATGTGTCAAAGACAGTAATGTTGTGAGATGGGGACTTCTTAAGGGCATATGCTTTCAAGGGATGAATCGGCCAAATGCAGTGGGAATACATAGGGGTGAACAGCATTCCCACTTAGGATTTGATCCAGGGCCTGACACGCTTGTTGAGGTGATAGAGTTTCACAGGTAGCATACTGAATCCCCTGACACTTGAGAACCACCTGAACTGTATGACTGTAACTTTTTATTGAGAGGTCATGGTATCTTGCTAAATTGCTAGGCCAAAGCTAGGAGAATCTCATACTCAGGTGTGAGTTTTGTATTCATAACTGCAGAACAGCTCTTTGCGTTAGGTGGAAATACGGAACATGCATGGCAGGAAAATCACTTGGAGCAGTTTGGCAGTTTTAAGTGTTAGTGGAAGAGGATCATGTGCGCTTCAAATAATACCTGTCTTAAGGCAAATGGTGGGCTTTGCAGGCTGTTTTAGGGGTCCTACAGGCTGTTAGCCAGTTCTGGCATGTGTCAATGGCTGGTTTGGATCAGTAAGGGATAAACAAAAGTACCTCCTCAGACCAAGGCCCAGGTTCTCTTTGTTTACTTCGAATACAAACAAATATGTTAAACTCTGGTCTTCATGCAGTTTTAAAGGGGGTCTGGGCACCTGCAATGCAATGGATTCTGGTAACTGTTGCAGCATCTTTCTGTCATGGCTCTTGAGGAAGGTCCTTTTTAGCAGGGCAGCTGCTCAGTTGATTCCCAACCTATACAAGCTTGCAAGCAGCATGCATAGGGTTATTCTATTTCCAGTCCTGCTCACCTTTTCCCATGTCTGTGTCACCTCTTTTTTGAATATCTGCTACAGCACAGGGCAAGCTGTGATCAGTGAAGTTACTGAAGTCACTGCTGGGTGAATGGGCATGGGCTGCTCCTGTTACCCTCTGTGCATTGCATTGCTGTGCTGCCATGGAGTCCCCTCCTGGGAATTCGGCGTGTGCCAGTGGAGTTCACTCCACACAACTACAGCATTTTCCCAAAAACTGAATGATTTTAAGTTGACAGCAGCTCTCTTAACATACCATGTAGTACCTATACTAGTGGCCTTGATGGCATAGCCAGATCAGGGGAGGATTATTTTCTCCCATGTGCTTGGTCACCTTAGCTGTTTTGGCAAAAGAGATGAATACATGAAACTAAACAAGATAGGTTTAGTATTTCAAACTAGAATGTTAGAGGAACAGGGTAGCAAAAGTTTGCTTTTGTGTGTGTCTATGTGCAAATGGTTCATGAACTGTCCTCCTGATCATACTTGATATTATCTATTATAGGACCTTGACTTCTCTTCAGTCTTCATTCTTCCCTGCTAGTTAATGCTCATTTCTCCTATAATATTTCTGAAGATATGATTCATTGTCTATAAACCTTCCATACTCATGATTTCTCATTGTTTACGCTCTTCTTCTATTTGCAGCCATCATGACTTTTACAGGCTTTCTCTTAAGAAAAAGTCTAGAAGTCACGGCTGTTCATTTGACATGGACTTGATCAGGAAACCACTAGAGTTTTTAAGGATTACAGTAGGATATTGAAGATATGATGATGAGGATGATGATAATGATGGTAACCAGGGGAATAACTGCTTTCTTGCACTGGACACTGTTTAACTGCATATTTTTGTAGCACCTTTCCTCAAAGATCCCAGTCTTGGTAGGCAGAGTGATTCTACACAGGAAATTATTACATTGTACAGTGACATGGCTTAGCTCTGCTTGCCATGCAGGAGTTCGGTTCAGGAAGTGAAGGAGAATCCTGTACATACTTGTATTGCAGAAGTGCAAGTGAAACCAAAATGTAGTGGCAGGATTGCAGTTCAGTTGCTGCTTTTTGAATTGAAAAACCCCTAGGAACCTGCATAAGTCTGTGGTGTGTAGAATTGTCACCTTTGTACATTACCAGGAATACAGAGATAGTAACAGAGCTGACCTGATGGTCACTAGAGCATGGGAGAAATTAAAGAATATCTGCTTTGGTTTTTTTCTGTCAGATTCATGAGACAATTGAGTCCATAAATCAGCTAAAAATACAACGTGATTTTATGCTGAGTTTCTCCAAGGATCCCAAAGGATACATCCAAGACCTTCTCCGGTCCCAAAGTAGGGATCTTAAGGTGAGCTAAGGTTTGAAAAAGAATGAATAGTGGAACCAGAATGGAAGAATTTTATCTAAATGTACATAGAGGGTATAGCCAAACATCTAGGATGGAGAATTGGTGCAAGACAGACAATGAGTGGACTGCTGCAATCCCAGAGTAGACAGTATGCAGGAAAGACAGTTTAGGTCGTATTCCAGCTCCAGTGAAACAGTGGTGCTTCATGGGAGTGGTAGGTCAATTTGTGGCCAGACAGCAAGGTCAAAATGCAGGGCTTTGTTGATGTATTCTGTAAATTGAAAGCTGTGTAAAACTCAGCAGGAGCATCCTATAGTAGGAGAACACAATTTGGGTGTTTTGTTGGTTCTTAATTTAATCTATCAGCTGTCCTTGAGCTTATCTTGGAGATATGCAAGAAATGGAATGTAAAGAAGTTCTGTTGTTTGCCAGAAAAAATTAATTATTTGTTCCTCATAAAGTTTCACATTTTCTGTCTTTAACTGAGATGCCTCAAAATCAGTTGTATTAACGAATCCATGAAAGTATTTTAATAAAATCATTGTGTCTTTCTTATATAAATGCCTATTGTTAAGTGAATAGTAGTCTTCCAAAAATCTACTGTTAAGATTATGGTTATTATTGTTTATATTGTATTCAAAGGGAACAAGCATCTGAAAGAATGTTTAAATAAAGCAGACTTTGACTTGAGGAACTTACAAACAAAGCTCCAAAAAGTGAAGCTTCTCTAGCTATATACATGGAATAGTTGTTCAGAGTTTTCCCTGACTGACAACTATAGTCCCGTAAGAGCCTTTTCTATAATGTTCTGCCCTGCTAGCATCAGAGTTGTGATTCCACAACACTGCTTTGCAAAATATGCCAGTAACTATATTTACCTGTGATTCTGTGATGCTGGAGACGTAGTCATAGAATTCTATTTTTTTATAGAATGGTTCCAACCCCCTCCTGCCCTATCCCTGGAGGCAGATTGGACGGGGCTTGGAGCACCTGATCTAGTGGAAGGTGTCCTGCCCTTGGCAGGGGGTGGAATGAGATGAGCTTAAAGGTCCCTTCCAGCACAAACCATTTGATCGTTCTATGATCCTGTTTTGGCAGTAAGCACACATTGTCCATTTGCTTTGGGCTTTGAGAACGGTTCTGACCATTTTTATGTGTAATGTAGATAAATTTTCACTCTGGGTAAATCTGAAAGTTTCTCTATGTCGTAGAAGAGCTATGGTGAGAAATGGTTTTATTTTTGTCACAGGTGATGACTGATGTGGTTGGAAACCCAGAGGAAGAACGCAGAGCCGAATTTTACCACGAGCCATGGTCTCAAGAAGCTGTGAGCAGATATTTCTACTGCAAGGTATGAAAGAAATATCCACACTGCTGACTTACAGATGCATCTCCTGCCACTGAGCAATTTAATCTGCTGAACTGCACAGTGTGTCTTTTTCTTTCAGATCCAGCAGCGCCGACAGGAATTGGAACAATCTTTGGGAGTGCGTAACACATAAGTACTGCTCACAAGATTCCATTGGCATCATGACCACCAAACCAGTGGACTTTTCAGTGTTACTAGCTCACTGTTACACATGGACCTGCTTCCTGACTGGATGAGAACATTCTGTCAACACACCAGTCAGAACACCAGCTTTAGAGTGACCCTTGAAAATCTTGCCCAAGATGGGTGTCTCAAACCATTCCAAGCCAGAGACAGCACCATGCAAGTGTCAGTGTGAACGAAGACTAAAGGTTCACTCATCAACGCACATCGTTAAATTTTAGTGGAAAGTTAGACACTACACAGCAAATCCTAATGGGCTATGCTTAGAATCGTGGGTGGCACCGATGAGGGAGGTTGAGATAGGTGTTCTAGGAGACCACAGATTTAGAGAAATAAATGCAGTTCTTATCCTATGGTACCCAAGAGTCTCAAACAGTAACTTATCTGGAATTAGACAGTCTTTCTTACAGCTGTGGAGTACTTTATAATCCTGAATAGAGTTTTTATTCCAGCCGGACCAATGCAAGAAGCTATCTCGCCATCTGAAAGAACAAATTAGGAGGATTTTCATCCTGGAATGCAGAGCCCGTCTGGAAGAAAGACATATAGTCAGGACATCTCTTCTGCAGATGCAAATAATTTCTCTTCCCCTTGTCCCAGCAGTGAAAGGCAGATTGAATCCCATATCACTAGATGGGTATGATCTGTAGACTGTACTGAGAGAAAGAGAATCACCCCTGGGATAAGAGCTTCTTATGCATCCCAAATATCAGTGGTATTAGCAACAAATGAGGCATTCTGAGAAAATGAAAATAACGTAATGGTGCTTTGCTGATGCCTGCCTTTAACACAGCAGATATTAAAAATAAGTATATATGTAAAATACCAGATTACTTAAATGTTTCTCTGTGTGCCTGTAGGGTTCATCACTGAAAAGAATATCCTCATTCTTGGTGCAGAATCCAAGAAGCTTAACTTCATGTAACATGGTAGTTTTTTCTTTACTTCAAGATGTTAGCAGAGTCCCTGGATTGGTCTCACATTTTGATCATAGGTGAACTGCCTCTTACTGTTAATTATTTAGTTCGCCTGTACATGATACGTGCTGGTTATTTTGGATGCTGTTGAGTTATAAAGCACTATCAGCCTTAAGTAGCACAGAGAACATATCCCTTGGAAATCATCTTCTTTTTAAATGTACGACAAATTCAGACTATGGGAATTTATAGAACAATTACTTGGAAGCAGGGACATCTTCCTTAAATCCTTCCCCTCCTCATTGTCTGTAGTGCACAGATGAGTTGTAATTAAAGGCCCAACATGATTTCTAGTTCAAAAAGCAGCTGCCAAAGTATAACTCTATTTGATGTGGCACTCAAAATGCTCTTCCAGGTTACTCCTTTTCACCTCCTTTCTTTCACTTCCTTGGAAAGAGAATCAAATTCACATGTGGTATGGAAGGAAGGCAGCTCTTCTGAATAAATGCATTTTTTCTCTAGTATTGTGTTTTCTGCTGTCTTTGCTAATTTCTCTCTTAGTTTAACTTAAAAGTTTCTTCAGTCACAGAAGAGGTAGTCTTCTCTTTACGCCTTTGTTTAATATCTTTGTTTTCACATTAATAGTGCCACAGCTTTTACTCCATCCGTTGTGTTCAGAGATGTCTTGGAAAACTTAATTTTGATTGCATTTACGTGATGACAGTACTCTCACACAAAGCCTGTTGGTATGAGAAAAAGTATGGCAGTACCTCATTGCCTGAGGCCTTTTACTGGGAATGGCTTGATTTGGAATTTTTCCCTTTTGTGTTAAAACCTCTTTTCACAGTAAAATGTGAAATCCTGCAGTCTTAAACTGGTTATACTGAGGGGCTGTGAGGCTGCCACAGTGATTGACCTGAAATGTTACTTAATTTAGGACTCCACTAATTGGACTACAAGCAAGCGTTATGAAGAGAAAACAGTGGAGGTCATCTGCTACTGTGCTTCCATATTTGTTATGCTGCTGTGTCCATTGTGTGCATGCTGCTCAGTATATAAAACTCGTCTGATTGTGGCAAACAGAGCAGCTACATTCAGGGGCTATGTTCAGTCTGTAGGAACAAGAAATGCAGAGAAAGATATGCAAGGATATGAGAAGGGCACTGGACTGAGATACATGCCTGAAGAATGTCTGCCAGGGAATTCTGTGGTTTGAGAGCCTTCCTGCTGAAGTTCCTGAGAAATATCAGTAATTTGCCACAGCTGGCAACATACTGGAGTCCAGCCTGGTTTTAGAGCCTCTGTAGAATTAATTGGATGGATCTGGTTCCAAGTCTCTTTCAAAGCAAATTAACAAAACTAATGTGGTGTTGGTGCCAGTGTTCACAACTGCATCACTGAAAGCTGAAGCTCTGTTAAGCAGCAGTGTTATACTGAAATATGTGTGTGCATGAATCAGGCACGGGAGATGGCAGTCCAGAATCTAAATTCTTATATCCCACTGTCTATAAAAAAAGACTGGTCACCACCAGTGAGTCTTAGGAATCAGGAGTCAGGTATCTTTCCTTTGGTTAAACTGGACTTTGAGATTTTGATGCCTTTTTCCTGTGTTCAGGAGCTGTTTGGACCTTTTAGTGAAGACACACAGAGAAAAATGTTGTCGTCTGTTCCACAGGTGCAACTAAGAGCTTGCTGGTTTGCAAAACAAAGAGAAATTTTATTTGAAGAGGAATAATGGAGCAATACTGGAAGCAACTAGACCAAGTGTTGCTTGAGCATTGAAAATGAAAGGTAGGAGCAGGGCCAGGCAGGTAATTATGGCAGACTGTGAATGAGAAATTTATTTTGAGTTCAGGATGGTTGTCTTTTTGTGTGTATAAAAGATGACAAGAAGATGTTTCAGGGTCTTCAGTTGCTACAGTACAATACAAATCTATGCATACTGCAAAAAACCATTCTGTGCATAGAAGTAATTAATGTATAGATGATAATATAGATTGTTAGAAAATATAACATCCAACTAGAAAAGGGTTCAGCAGAATTCTGGAGTACCAGTAGGAGGGAAATGTATCTTGGAGCAGAAGTGTTGAGATGGCAGGTTAGAAACAGATTTTTTCATCTTCTGGGTGGTTGGCCATGAGGCAGGAATCAAATCAAATGTTTCTTAGATATTGAAGGGGAAACAAATGTTCGGTTGTGGAATAAAGAGAAGAATACAACAGAGAGAAAGAAAATTTTAAAATGGAGCAGAGTGCCACTGAAGCGCCAGTAAGACGCAGCACAAGATAATGTGCAAAATACTCTTGAAAACAGCACAGCCCACGTGAGTCTGTGCATTCTGCGTGCATGTGTGTATGCGGACATAGAGCACGTGGGAGAGACGGTGTCAGTCGGTGTGTAGCCTGGGAAGTGGGGGGGGAAGGACAGAAGCAAAAGTTTTGCAAATCACTGTCAAAGCATTTTCACTGTTAGCAGCAGGGATTCGGTTGTTCAACATAGCAGGATTGGTAGCCATAGTGCAGACATCGTCTCGGCTGGCAGGTTTTTTACACCACATTGTTTAGAACTTATCCTGTGGAAGCCAAGTGAAAATATTAGTGTATAAATCAATATTGGTGCATATCCTAGGGCTCCTAATTTTGCCAAAATGCTCATCAGGTATTTGGGGATTGTTGGTCTGGTTTTGTGTGGAGAACCCTTTTATGGCAATGCAAAGAGATAAGGAGGGAAAGAAGGTTCTTTTTTCCAAAAGAAATCGGTCTCCTTTCTGTAACTGCTCTGTTTTTAATAGAATATATCTGTTCTGCCAGATCCTGTATTATAAACATATTTTCCAAACTCACTGAAGAGAGGAACTCCATTTAAAAAATACAATATTGAGTTTGTGAGAGTGAGCAAATACGTGTATAAAGAATGGGGGGAAGGGAGAGAGCGACTCCCTCTACTCTGTAGCCACCATATCCATTGTATGATGCCAAGTGATTCGTAGAAAAGCTTTTAACAATAAATACTTTGTTTCTTTGTACCTCGTGCACTAATCTTACGTGTCTTAACAAAGACGGGTACGTGTGTTTCTTTCTGCTCCTGATAATGATCTCTAGTGTTTGGATTTCTCTTCACTTGTGAATGCACACACAAACAGGCAAACATTTCCAGGTTTTAATGGGACTTGACAAAGGTGAGAACTGTTTCTCTTTAGATCTTTCTTACGTGAATTCATTTTTTCTCTAGATTCCACCTTCAGCCATTTTCATACCCAGTAAGTGAGAAATCCTTTCCACTGGAGAGATCTGGCTCCTCTCCTTGTCAGCCTAGAGCAAGAGCTTGGATGCTGAGAGGTCGTGTAGGAGTTACAGAGTCACCATCTCCACTGTGGTAGCAATTAGGTGGATGCCACTTCTATAGCGCTTGTCCCTGGGTTCTGCTTAAATAAAAAAATCCAATGGAATTTCTTCTACTATGTGTAATATGTCATTGCAATTCCAGATGGGCCAGGAGCTTCTGAAGAGGAGACCCCTGCCACCTGTTGATTTGGCTGGGAATATTGTTTTGTTCAGGGTGGCTGGGTGCAGCACTAGGGACAGTTGTGGTTT
>VZTE01000726.1:0-24440 GCA_013397775.1 Eulacestoma nigropectus
TAACAGACACCTGTCTTTCAACCAAGACACCACATTAACTTTCTTCTTTGTTGTTGTTCAAGTTAATTACATTTGAAGTTCTTCCATTAGGTAAGTAAACATTAATAAAAACTAAAATAAATGTTCAATGTCTATTCATCGTGGACTACTTACAGAAAAGCTGGATATCAGTTTAGCAATACAAGCCCCAGAAAATACAGGACAGTCTCTCCCTAATTTCCAGGTTAGCTGTGAATATCCCTTAGGTGAGAACCCAGTCTTCAGAAGAAATGTTTTTATCCACATTTATTTGAAAGTAAAGTTTTGAAGATACACAGCTTCTGAACAACACAGCTGACTATCTTTAGGCTGTTCCCAGCATTCAGACAGCTTTTTTCACAAAATCTGACTTGCCTGAACTCTAAAATCTCTTTTGGGGAAATGTTATTTTTCTTTTCTCTTTCAATGGTTAAGGGACAATTTATTTAAGAAGTAGATCAGTACGCTGATTGGAGGGAGAAGAGATGCGCATTTCATTTAAAAGTTATTACAACTACAGATGTGGTTACAGGTAGTGCAGGAGAAAATGGTGAATAGGTAGCAGTTTAGCTGAGTCACTTGGATGGTGGCATTCACATCTCTGCTCTGAGTTTGAACAGATCAACATTTGAACCACTGTCACCATCTAATGTTCTTTTTGGATGTGGCTACTCTTTGTGAGGAATTCACTTCTTACTGGAAGCTAAATCCCAAGCATAAGAGGGCTGCCCAGTGCATGCTCTGGCAGAAGAAATGCTTTACTCAGATTCTACTTTTTTGTCGTGGTCCACTACTGGAATTTTTGTTGTTGTTGTTGTTTTGATTTTTGTTTTCAGCTGCTTGTGTGTTGAATGTAGGTCTGTTAGATACCCCATGCTTTATGGTGTTCAGCTCATGAAAGCCAGGGCTTGATTTTGGTGCCTCATCACAAATGCAATGTGTATTGAGATGTCCTGGGTACAATTAATGCTTCCAAATGCCTATCTAGAAGAGCTTCCATCTTTAATCATCTTTAAGATGAATCCCATCTCTTAGATCTCTTGCATACAGAGATGCCCTTGTGTAGGTAAATGAACCAAGTCCCCAGAGTGGGAATCAAATCAGGATTAAGATGTTTAGCTTGAGATGCCCACTGATGAACTTAAGGTCTATTTATAATCAGTGGGGATCTGGTCAGTGGAATTTAAAAAGTCATTCAGACAATCAGAAAAATGAAATTACTGCCATTTCACCTGCAAGGCTGAAGTAGAGTCAGACTGCATCCTGCAATGTGGTGAAACCAAGATGGAAGAGTAACTAAGAATCAGAACTGTTCTTGGAACGCATTTTTAGGTTGTGGGTTTGATGTTCATGCCTTCAAAAATTACCCCCTTTTCTCTTTGTCTGGATGACATTGTACATTGCCTTGATCTCCCATGCATTTCACATCTTCTGTGAGAAACAGGGGAAAATCATTCTGTAATAACTGTGCTGAATGTGACTGGACATGTAAGGCTCCATTTTCCAGCTTATGCCACTGCAATCAGTGATCCTGATTCTCAATCACAAGGTATAGCAGCAAGGCCTAATTAGCATAGTTGTTAGCATAAACCTGTGAGCTCTACCAGCTTTTTCTGTAGATACAGCGGATGAAATATGATGAATCATCTCTCCCAAACAGAATAGTTTTGGTGTGCTCAAGCAAGTAGGGAGCAACACTCTGCAAGCAAACCTGTTTGATCATCAAAAAATATGGAGAGTCCAGAAGTACCCAGAAAGAGAAGATTGTAAGCACCAACAAGGATAATGGAAAATCAGAAAGCAGCTCTGTGGTTTGAAATGACTAGCCAGTGGCAAAGTATATCTACCTACTCTTTATAATTAAGGAAAATTAAGCCTACTGAGGTCAAAGATTTTCTGGAAAGACTCTCAGGAGGCTAGACCCATGATCTGAGGCTCTCTGATCTCCAGGAAGGTCAGGGCATGGAAAGAAGCCCAGAGAAACTTAATGATCCAGCATTTCCATAAGGCGCAGCTTAGCAGGAACAACCACAATGACCTGTCCAATCTCTGTCTGGGACTGCACCATCTCTGTGAAGGGACAGGGTGGTCATATAAAAAACTATCATGCTGATACCTGGTGTCTCTCCCTCACTGCACCATCTCTTGCACAAGACAGGGATATTTTGTAATTAATAAAACTGGATATATCTTTGATCAAAAGGCTTTTATGTCCAAATCTCCTCACTGTCCTCCTCACTGCCATATCACAACAGGAGGACAGCATGAAGTCTGTATAAACCTAAAACCCAAAAGCAAGATGTTACCAGTTTTCAAATCACTAGATATTCGTCAAAGCCATTCAAACATCACTCACTTTCACAGTATGGTCCCCTCTTATACGTCTATAAAACCAATGTGCAATATTCTGCCAAAGGTGGTTTTCCTCAAATTTAATAGCAACAGTCTAGATATAGCTTCTATATCCTGAAATTGCATTTGGTCAGAAGTCTAGTGAAACAATTTGCATGTTAGCTAGGCTAGCTATGGACAGCACATTCCTTTTGACCTTCAGTCTCCTCAATGATAGACAAAAGTTCATTGGGGCAGATACAAGAAAAAAATTGAGCTCAAACCATTTTCTATTTAATAACTGAATTTATTTACAGGTAGTTCAGAAGAATTGAAAAAAACCACTGTCATCTGCCTGTAATTTGAGCTAATATGCAAGCCAGAATGTTGGCAGTTTCAGTTTAAGTGGGACTTTGAGCAACAATAGATATACAGCCGCTGTGCCCTAATGTGATAAGAATATAGTGAGTCAGATTGCAAGGGACTGTGAGAAGGACTATTTTTTTTTTTATATTACACTGAGCATATACTATTGATCACTTTAAAATATTAAATTTCAATTCTGTTATAGTTAGATTTTTCATAAAATCTGTGCCAGTCTCAAAAAACCTCATGTTGTAAATGTACCACCGGTCTTCAAAATGAATTACTATTGTTCTTTACAATTCTTCTCTCTTTCTCTATGTGTGTATATATATATGTGCGTGTGTGTGTGTGTGTTTATGTGATGACGAAAAGAGGACTGAATTCTAAAAATGATATATGCAGTAGACTCTGTCAAGAAGACCAATAACTGCCTCAGACATAGAAACTACATCTCTGGTCAATTCGTGCTGATTTAGTCTTTCAATACAAGGGCCAAAATATTCCTTCTCATTAAAAAAACAGTAGATTTTAGCAACTATTTGGTAAAACATTTTCAAATTCACTTATGTAATAAATGTGACTGTCTTCCATTTCAAAAATATAAGATACCACTGTTATTTTGTGTTGTGTTATAGCTGTTTGTGTTGAAAAAGTGAAAAGATATATGGATAATAAAATCTATTAAAATAACTACCCAAATAATTTATCTGTATTTTCAGAAGGAATCAGCAGCGATGCTAAGTATTTTCCCTGAGGCTTCAGTAGAAGTCTCACACACAGGATTGGAAAAAAGAAGCAAATCATGTGAGGGAAACCCGATTACAGTGAATTGTCATTTGGAAGGATGATGGAAGCTCAGTTTTAGGATTCATCTTTGTTACGATGAATGAAACCAGCTAAAAATCATATATATCAGTCATCAAAATCTTTCTGTCAGAAACTCAGCTTTTAAAAATCTCCTAATGCATAAATAGGCTATAACTGAAGCTTGAAAATATCAAAAGTTGGACTCGTTGAAGTTAATACTGTAAGGAGGTACCACTTGAAGTGGACAGGGAGCTGATTTCATACTGAAGAGCTGGGGAAAATTCCTCTCTTCTTCATTGTTCTGTTATCCCCTAGTTACGAATTTAAGCAAATCACTTCAGGTTTCAATTTCCCTGGCCTCTCCCTTGTGGGAGGGAAGTATTCAGATGCTTTAGCTTGACATACTTTTTCAAATTGAATGAATAATTTTATTTTTTTCCTCTAGAAAGATTAAATTCAAAACATAGTTTTTTTGATTTTTAAAAAAATTTGAATCTTCTGAATGCCCTTAACATGATAATTTAAAATAAACACTAGAATAGTGGAACACGTTATCCGGAGAGGTGGCAAATGCCCCATCTCTAGAAAAATTTTAGGGCAGGTTAGACAGAGCTCTAAGCAAATTTATCTAGTTAAGGATGTCCCTGCTTATTGCAAGAGGGTTATATTAGAACACCTTTAAATATCCCTGCCAACCAAACCGATTCTATGATTCTAAATTTTCCATGAGCAAAGTCTATAAAACTTCTCCAATCTGTCGTTGCTGCTTTCACTTGTCCTTCAGCTGGGCTATCCCATCCCTCACTTATGATGGCACTTGCAAGAACTATTTGGTGTTCATCCAACTTTGCAATGAAACTGTTGAGGGAGCAGAACTGAATGATGGCTCTCTGGGGACTGCATACCGGAGAGAGTCTCAGAACTGAATTAGATTGATTTGAACTGCCATGGTTAAATTTAATCTGCTCTTTTCTCATCCTTAGAAAGTTATCATGATCTTCATGTCCAAGGAAGACTAAAATTATATGCACATCTTCACAATTGTCATTTGTAAGCAGCAAATTCACAAGTTTGTTCTGTGATCCTCTGACAAGTGCCAGCTTGAGGGATACTCTTATCTTAAACAGACTGGAAAAAAACTGCCACAAACAGCCATATCATACATAACACCAACTCAAAACATTTTTAACACCTTATTCTCTCTGTTGGTTTGCCATACCTCACACGTTTAATTTCAGCTGGGGGTTCTGAACACTACAGAACAAAGGTTATGGGAGCAAATGAAAGTTTCTGAAGTTCACACGTGTCCACATATATCCAAGAATATCTCCATGTTCTGTTAGAAAAGCTGTTCAGACAACTGGTTTTCATGTAATGATAAAAGAATATATTTCTTTTGGTCTGGTTACATTTTTAGACACTTTTTCTTCCTTTCGGTATCAGAATATCCTTAAAATGTTAATCTATTTGATAATTAATTCTTTCCATTCCATTCCATTCCATTCCATTCCATTCCATTCCTAATGATTCTTTCTTTTTTTTCTGAGTTTTAGTACTTTCACATCTCTATTTGGAAAACGTTCAAACAAAATTCACAAAGCAAACACATTACTCATGTCACCATTATGCTTTTGGTGAAATTTTTTTCAGAGGTTGTGAAACAGGGGGCCCAGTTTACGCTATCAAGCCTATCAGTTCCTAGTACGGTGTAATATCTAATATTTAGAGCACAAAGTTGCAAATCCCTACCCTCATTATTTCTTTATACTTATTGTTTCATTACAATTATAGCTATTAATACTCGTATTTCCCTTAAAACAGAATTTTACACAAAGATTTTGTTTTTAGACGTGTTTCACCTCCAACCTCTCCACTAGTGATTAATGTACACTTAAGTTCTCGAGGTAGATTTTGCTCTGGATTCGTTCAAATGAAGCAGTTTTTTTTTCAAATTTCTTTTTTTTAATCTATACCACATTCCCTGTTCCTACTTACGGACAAGATTTGAAATAAAGTTACATCTGTTACGCAAAAACCTTCAATTTTGTTAATCTAATTAAATCAAACCATTAGTAAAAGTAACATACTATGATTTTAACATGAGTTAAAATTTTAGGGCAGTTATAAATTGAATGTGATCTTCTACTTAGACCTGAAACCCAACCAATTCTTTCAACATGATTTGTTTGATACTTGGTTAACTGAATCAGATTAACAATGATAAACCAAGAACAGGTCTTTTTTCCAGAATGCTGTAGAATATCCTGAATCGTACAGTGTCAACGGTATTTCTTACATTAGAAGGAGAAAATTCCATACTACACATCTCTGAAGCACAATTTAAACCTACCATAACTTAAAGACAGAAAGACTTAGGCAAAATGTAGCATAAATTATTTTGTAAAAAATATTTTACTCGATAGGCCTGTGCATCAGAGTAATAAGTAAATTCCATGACTCATAAACTAGATAGCCCATATTACGTGTGTGAAATCACACACAAAATCCCAGCCACATGACAGTCATGAAGTAGTTTGAATTGTACAGTATAAAAAGACAAGAGATATTTGAATAGTTTTAAGTCAATACTATAAGCAACACCAAGACGCACCAGCGGAGACTCCAGACTACGTGTCTTATACCATGGGGACATTTTCTAGGTAGGCCATACCATAGGGGCCTTTTCCAGGTAGGCCAAACTGATGTCCATCTTGCTCCTTGGGAGTCAGTATATTTGTATTCCTCCCTGACTGCGATTGCATCTGACAAAAGCGATGATTTTCAAGTGTTTATGTGAGTGTATCCAACTATTGCAACAAACTCATTATGTGAAGATCTTTCAGATGTTCACACCCAAACCACCAGCTAAATTTTGTTCTCTCTGTTCCCCTGTCTGCTTCTAATCTTTTTAATCCTTCCTTGTCCAATGCATAGGTTCCAATGAAATCTTGTGCTAAACAGCAAAGAGAATTTTTTTCCTGAAAAGTAGATTTTGGTGAATAATGGAAATTAATTACCTCAATGAACATCATAGTCCCTCTCATACAATGGCAGAAACCCTGGGTTAGTTATTCATTTGGTTGGTATATTTATGCAAATAAATGTTATTTTAATGATATATTTTTTGTAAAGATCTCCATGAGATCAATTACTCTAATTTGTTTGTTGCCTTTTTCCTGGTCTTAAAATTAAAATCTGGACACAGTCAAAGGGAAAAGGGGTTTTTACCTTGGTATTTATTTAAGGGTCCTTAGGTGCACCATATCCAGGTGGAATGCACTGAAATCCACACTGAAAGGCACACTCTCCCCCCAACGTGCACCTACACGATAAATCACATATATAATTTATAGGCCTTGTAAATCAGCATATCTGTCAAAGACTCCCCAGTGAAAGGCTCGAGTGAACTCCCCATTCTGAAGAGTCCCCCCCCTGGATGGGCCTGTCTTAGTTTACAGAATATGTTCTGGAATGGACCTTGGTCTCTAGGGCTTTCTGACACTTAACTGCAAGGCTTCCAGGATGTTTGGTCTCCTGGCCTAACAGAATATTAGGTCTAGCTAAGTTATCAGACTTAAAGAATTACAAGTAAGTGGGCTAAAAGCACTAAGGATACATAAAGCTATAGAAAAGAGGTATAAAAGAAAAGGCAAAAAATCATCATGGCATCATGTTCATCACACATTGTGTTCTTTTTCCTAGGAACAAAGTAAAATACATATTTATACATGGAGCTAGCATCCCCTCCCACAAAATCTACTCCCAAAAGCTCAAGTGAATCACTGTTCTTTCAAGAGCGAAATAATTGAACAGCCCAATTTGCGTATTCATTTTTTCCTCAAGGCACAACTTGCTAACAGCAGGCTCCTGGGTTTAAATCTCAGTTGTCTTGGAATATTAACAGCTACTTCAAGTTTTTCTTAAAAATGGAAAAGATAAATCTCTAATTGGCAGGAGCATGGTGATACACATCATGTACAAGATAAAGTCACTAAAATAATGAATGTTGAATGCACTTTTTGGAGTCAGTGCAAAAGTTGAAAGCAATTTCTAAATGCTATGGGGTCTAAGCACTGTGAGAAATTAAAGTATATGATTTAATATCTTCTTCTTTGACTCAGCAAAAATGAAAACAATTTGAACTGTGGCCTGTAGTTGAACACTGGTGACCATCCTGATGCAAGAGTAGTCAATCTATTGCAAGTGTCTCTGAATGTTGTAAGAAATGAAGCATGAACTTTATTTGAAGTCCTACTATTTGAGCACTGACATTCGTTATAGAAAAGTGATTTGGATTTCCGTGCCATTTGGTAAGAATGTCTAAAGCTATCTAAAAGTATTCTTTACACAGTGTATGAACTTCTTTCAACCCAAAATAATTTTTGGGAGTATTACTGGATATGATAACTCTGCATTGTAATTAATGGAGTTTTTTTAGGTTTTGGGTGAAAAAATTAATAATAGCATTTTCCTTTTGAAATATTTATCCCAGTTATGTGGAGCAACACTTTACAGATGTATAAATAGGTCAGTTTCTGTATCTATAAAAATTATTGTTAAACACCTTGAATAAATTAGAATAAAGATACTGATCCGTTCATGAGATTTTATAACACCTCAAGTAATGTTACTGAAAAGTGCATCCAAGCCTACTCATAGTGCTTTTATCCTTACAGAATATTTCATAAGTTTTTAAATTTATGGTCTTATAAATATTTTTTTGTCTATGTATGTCTCTATATATATCTATATATCCATATATATATCTCTCCTTACTTTTCTTTCAGATAGTGAAGTTCACCTCCTTTTTTAGCCAAGCACTAAGCTAATTTATTTTAATAATGAAAAAAATTTAAGTCTAAATAGAAATGAACAAACTCACAAAATCAAAACGTTTTCATTCTGCTGTTTTCACTCTGCCTGACTGGAAAATGGTTAAGGCAGTGTTTGTTTCTTTTGCTTACAGTATTACTTATACACCATACATTCTTGTCCTGCTCTCTTTCTACTAACAAATAATTATGTTTTATGAAAACGGTAGTTAATATGCCTAGGTGTGTGCAATTTATTGAGAGTAGCCCTGAGGATAATGAGTTGGGGGTGTTGGTGGATGAGGACCTTGACATGACCCAACAATGTGTGCTTGCAGCCTACAAAATCAACTGCGTCATGGGCTACCTTAAGAGAAATGTGACCAGAAGGTCAGAGAAGGTGATTGTCCTCTCCTTTGGTCTCGTGACCTCCCACTTGGAGTACTGTGTTCAGTTCTGGGGCCCCCAAGACAAGAAGGATGTGAACCTGTTGGAGTGGGTCAAGAGAAGGGCTTCTAAGTGTCTGGAGAACCTCTCCCATGAGGACAGGCTGAGAGGTAGGGTTGTTCAGCTGGGAGAAGAGAAGACCCTGGGAAGACATTATAACAACTTCCAGTACCTAAAGGGGGCCTAAGAAAGCTGGAGAGGGACTTTTTACAAAGGTATGTAGAGATAGGACAAGGGAGGATTTTGTAACTGAAAGAAGATACTTTCACATTAGATATTAGGAAGAAATTCTTGACTGTGATGGTGGTTTCCAGAGAAGCTGTGGATGCTCCATCCCTGGAAGAGTTCAAGATCATGTTGGCTGTGGCTTTGAGCAGCCTCATCCAGTGGAAATTGTCCCTGAGCATGGCAGGGAGGTTGGAATGACATGATCTTTTAGATCCCTGCCAGTGCAAACCATTCTACATTTCTATGGCATTCTTCGTGTATGAGAACAGGAGTAAAGACACAATGGGAAGAATCCAAATATTTTTAAGTCCAAATTTTTTAATCCAGAACCATTTGTTACCCATCTCAAAGAGTCAATTTCAGAAAAAAATTAAGAAAATGTAAGACTGAACTCTCCAAAATCCTGTTTGCAAAGAAATCACTTGCAGTTGTCTATTAAGAGAAAACAAGCAGCTGAAAGCTGCCTAAATCCAGAATCATTTAAAACCAACACTGACATTGAGAGCACTTTGACCAACTGAATCTTCTGTACTGCTCAACTTAATGCTTTCTTGTCCTGAAGGACAGCTGAGTGGTCAGCTGCAGACATGGGTTCGGAAATAATGCTTGCTTTCTGTGAGGCTGAAAATGCAAGTCAGGGTACTGAGAAAGCAAACAAAAAATGTCTGAATCTGGATGTGGGCAAAACAAGCAATTATGTGCAGCAGAAGCAAAGATTCCTTTTCAATTAATGTATTTTTTGCGGTCACCGTTTTTTCATTCAATGATTATCCAACATATTTAGGTATTTCCCACTGCAGGATGTGGAAATGTAGTTGTTTTCCTCCGAGAATCCATTTTATAGCTGTTCTTCTGTCTTCTTTGGTCTTATATTTATGACTAAAGAATCTTCTTTCAAATGAAGTTGATATTATTGTGGAGACCAAAACTACTACATTTAGAATTATTTCTCTGCATCAGACTATGAATAATTATCCTAACATCTCAAAGTACTGGAAAAGAAGGAAGTTTTCTTTTGTCATATTGCTGACCATTAGGTCAGTACTTTAGGACTGCGTGTGTAAAAACTGAAACCTAAAAGAACAAGTTTATCTGTGGATTGTTTTCTTAGAGATTTATGTTTTCTTCAAAGATATTTGGAGAGGTTACTTCTTTACTGATAGTTTTGTGAATTGACTGTGAAAAATTTATGCTGGTTTACTCAGTTTATTCCTTTAATGTATTCCACACATTCGCTGTTGCTACTAGAAACACATTTTCTTTCTTTGTGCAGTATGGGAGTCTTCTAATTAAAAAGCTGCCTACCCAAGCTGTTTAAAACATGGTTTTCTTAAAAAAAAAAAGGAAAAAAGAAAAAATAAAAGCAGCATTCTCTTGTAAACAAAACAGCATAATCATGATGGCACTGCATATTAACAGGCCATGTGCTAACTGATGTGGGTTATTTTCTTCACCAGATGAGAATCTGCACAGGTGAAAGAATTTGAGGACTACTCAACACTGGATTTTTTTCAGCATACAAAGCCACCTGCATTTTAGCAGTTTAATCTAATCAACTGTAAAACATTCACAATGTTCAGCAGACCTGAAATATTCTAATTCCTTACCCATGATATAATGATATAATGCCTATGTTTTGGGCTGCACCATGAAGTGTCATTGGGAAAAGATCCAAGACTCTTTAATACAGATCTCTCCTCCAATTTTTTTATGCCATGTGCAAAACACACTGAATATTTGTTATGAATAAACACATTTTTTTGTTCTGGATTTATATTTATCACAGGTAAGCAGCCTTCAGAAATACGCAGAAAAAATATTATAAGAATAAATAAAAAAAAACCTCTCAAACCAGAAGGTTCACAGTAAAATACACATTTTGACATTCAGTTTTCTTACTTTAGAATAAAAAGCATTTCTAGAGTGATTACTGCAGAACCTGAGAATTGTGGAATATGTGACACGCTATCAGTTCCTGTATTATGCATTCATCAAGGTGATGAGAATCTGTTATTAATTCAGGGGTTAGCTATGCTCTGTCAGAGCACTCAGAGATGAGAACAACACATTCTTCTATTAGACCAACATCAATGTAATTATGAGTGCTGGCCACTGACACTAGGAAACAGATTTCTGTATGCCATTTTGGAAGACTCTATCCAAAATTTCCTGATCTTCTTTCTGCTCCCTATTTTTTTTCCTCTCAGCAAAATTGCCTGTTTTATACTGAGGAATAGAAATTGGCATTTCCCTCAGAAAACTTCAAGAATCTACATCCATCCTTGCAAACGTGCCTTCAAAGAAGCCAATATTATTAAGAATAGGAGGTTCTAATTGACATAGTTCAGGTCTGTATAGCAGAAGTAGACCTCCCTCCTGTTAGCAGTGAGGAAGAGGGATGGATGTAAGAAGGATGAAAGGAATAATACAGAAGAAGTAATTAGAATTGAGTGTTCCTTGTCTGTTTTTAATTATTATGATAAATCAAAATTTACTGTAAGACGCATAAAGGAGGAGCTATGGTAAAAGAATATAGTTATACAACTTGAAAAATTAGGGGTTTTAAATTAAAATCCGAAGATACAACTGATAGGGGAAAAAGAATAAGTATCTATTATAAAATACCTTTCTCTTCAACTAAAATTAGTTTTTATTTGAAACTGGATAAGAATGTGTATCACTGTAATTAATCCACCTTAGCTGTTGAATGGTAACTTGTTAGAGCATACCAGTTTGAGCATGTATATAAACTCACAGCAACTTCAAAATTGGTGTGAAGAGACAAACTTTTCCCCAAAGTTAAATAAATGTAGAATATCAGGATCTCTGATGCTTATTTCTATCTGTCTTCAAGAAGATGGGGTCCAAATATGAAACTTAAAAAAGAATCTCTGTTTTTCTATGTCAAAATTGTATCAGGCCCGGAACCATAGAAGAACATGTAGGTCATTTAAGGTCACTCGTGCATTTCTGGTTCAACAGGAGAATAGAAAGCTGCTGTAATGGAGCAACGACTACGTAAGTTTGTGCATATCTGGTTGAAATCAGACCTCAAAGAGATTTTTCACATATGATGCTTTCATTTCTGGAAAAAGCTTAAAAGTGCTGATGTTCCAATTTGTTACTTTTTTCTTTCTTAACTGCTTATTTGGCATTTTTTCTTTGTTACTCAGAGACATCTGTATCATTCTTAGTGGGACACCTTTGAAAACTTGTTTGTTTGGTTGGTTTTTTTCCCAAGCTCTAACTATTTATTTTGTTTTAAACATCTGGCAGGGTTCCACAGCATTACTACAGCAGTGCTGAAGTCAAACCTCTCCCAATTATTTTAAGCTGCAGAAGGGCTTTGAAATTCTGACAGTGGCAAATCGCAGCTTACAGGGAGTTAGAAGAGGGGAGAAGACAAAAGCAAAGTAGAAGAGTGCAGAGCGCGAGTCAGCAGAAGATATAAAAAGAAAAATGAAACCTTTTGACAAGTAAAAAACTCCCAAGAGTCACAGAGGGAGAATAAGCAAGAAATTTTCCTTTTACTTCCTTTTGAGCACTGCCCAAGGGAAGTGCTTTGATGCAGAAAAAATGTGTAAATATCTAAAGCTACTCTGTCCTTAAAGGCACTGTAAACAGGGTGAGTGAGCACCTGTGTAACCCATAATATTAAACTGAATCCTGTACTTTCCTTTAATTTTGTCTTGTTTTGACTAACTTCTACAGTTACTTATTATGTTTGCTAAATTATTTTAGTCCTGAATTTCCATTTATAAATTTGACAAGTGTTTCCATTTTTTTGCTCCTGCATCCTGAGACCAGGGCCTTTTGGGACCGTGAATGATGTCAGACCACTGTGCATCCTGTTCTGGGATGCTCTGTTCTGTGTGCACTGAGGTGATAGGAGCAGGAGTGAGCAGAAAATCAAACTGAATTATCAAGTTAGCATAGGGGTGCTGGGCAGAGTGTGGGACGTGTGCAGGGTGCAGGACTTGCTGGATGTTACGATACCACAAGGGTCAGGGCCAGGCTGTGTCTCCAACAGCTGTTTGGGCTGAGCAGGTTCGTATCTGAGAAACTGTCACCAATGAACACTTGACCTGTGGAATCCTTTCAAAATAGCACATGGTGTTGCCATGATGAAATTTTCAGAATTTCTGGAAGTAGAAGTCTGTATGGTCTTGATGGTATTCAGCTACTGTAAATTCCAGATAAATGCCTTCAGCCATGTTCCAAACCTGCTTCCACATTTTTTCTCCAAAGGCTCTGTAGCTGTGTCTAATATTTAACTTTAGAATCAGCTACTAAATCAAGAGGAAGGATGACGCAATGGTTTTCAGAGAAGCAAAATCCTGCTCAAATTCTCTAAAGAATAAAATACTTGCTGCATGTCTTTGAAAGTCCATTTACTCTCTTAGTGCCTTGATATTCCAATCAAATATGTTACCTTCAGATTTTTTTCTCTTATTGCACAGTCAGTTACTTTGATTCTCTCGTGGTTAGGAGCATAAAAAACTTTCGGAAAAACTGTACCAATACTATGTATATAAGTACCTCCAGGATCAAGGATTTAAAAACCTGCTTTTCAAGGTAAGATTGATAGGTGAATACCATATACTCTGAATGGTACTCCAAGGAATGAGATTGTCATAGGAAGCATAACAAGGAAAACAACCCCTTAGCAGTATATTCCTAGCTGTTTTGCAATTCATGACTAGTCAGTTCATTTGCATTTATGTATTTCTATATATAGTAAAGCTAACAATATTAGACACATCACACTTGGCAGTTTCTTGGACTGAATTGAAAATGAGGTTTAGATTTTCTGGTTAACTTCAGTACAGAAATATTTTTTAAATCAGATTTGACTGTAGTTGTACAGAAAACCCATGAAGTTGAAAACCAAACTACCATAGTCCATATACTTTAGATGAACTGCTTTGATGTCTCTAATAAGATGGCCTAAAGGCCCTGTTTTATATTTATGTGGAAATCAATAGAGCCTTTCCTTCAAGTTAGGATGCTTTTTGAACAACTTTTCTGTCATATTTTCCATTAACCTATGTGTATATTTATATATACTTGATTTGTATTGATTAGATGTTATTTTATTACACTGTGTGTCTGATCATTAATTGGATGCTGTTCAGAACACAGTTCTTGAAATCAGACTTTTTCAAATTGATATTTATATCATTAAATTCAATCATTATATTCTCAGTAGAGAAAAATAGGTCATCATTTGGTGCAGTTCAGGTTCAGAGTCACATTTGAAGTGAGTTCTACATTCCCACATGTGAAAAAAATGAACTCTAAAAATATCATCTTTCAAATAAGCATTTGCATTTTGGTTTTACTGCTAATCTTATGTTATATTTTTAAAGAAGTAGTAACTATTTATGTTGTGTTGAAACCTAAAAACATTATGAGGAAGTGATTTTTGTCCTAAAGACAGTGACCTGAATTAGTCAGTCTGATCTTGTAAATGTGGGGCAATGAATTTAAATAATTGTCATGGATGTTGAAGGACTATTTTTTGCAAAAGTTTTGCAAATTTTCAGCATCCTAGATACAGTCTAACCTGCTTCTGTAACAACTACTCATTTGAAGAATATTTCTACAAACCTATATAGCTTTGAAAAGGTATATTTTTTTCAACAGAAATTCTTGTAATGAGTTCAATAATATTATGTAGGAAATTGTCTGTGGACTTCTTTCAGAATGAAGTGAGACTTATTTTATTTTTTGGTTGGTTACATATTACCTATGTTGAAAAAGATATTACAGAAAAAAAATTACTAGAAGACTATGAAGCATCACAAACTGACAGTTGACTTGTGGCTGAAACAGTGAAAACTGATTACTGTCTTATTTAATGGAAGCTCTTGTTTATAAGCAAGACAAATAAAAAGGTTGCTGGGATGTGCAAGACTCTCCACTTCTTTAGAGGCTTAGTTAAGACACAGTTTCATGCTCTTCAGGTCTAAAGTTGATATTCACCTTATGCAACATATTTCAAGCACTAAATGAATGCTGCCTTCAAAGCAGATAACACTGTGTTGATTCCTATTTAGAAAACTGTTTCATAATCTTATTCTTCTACATTGTTCTCCTCATGAGTTTCAATCTCTGTTTATTCATTGACAATTTGTTTTCACATACTCTTGTGCTACTACTGCCCTTTAGTTTAACTAGTTCTTTTCACTGCCTGATGTTTGTCTGCTTGATTTGCTAATAAGCCTTTCTTGGTGCTTGCTGAAGAAGCCAAGTACTTTCAGTTGCATTTTGCATTACATATTGTAAAAGTTGTCCTTCTTTTGGATCTCCTTTCACATGTCTGTACTTTAAAACAGATTTACAACAAGTGGAAAGAACTGAAATATAAATCACTGTTATACTCTTATGATCATTACTATGTTTTGAAGTCTTTGCACTGTACAAGGAGTTACAGAGATCTGCAAGACGATGATGAGAGTCCGCCATGCAGAATGTAGACTAAATGTTCTACCTGATCAAGCCAAGCAGAAGATGCACTTGTCAAATGGTATTGACGTGATTTGTGTCCATCTGCAAAATGAAAAAATGCACATGAAATGTAGCTACTTTGATGCAGAGTAACAGGCCTCCCGCGGAGGAAAGCCAGGTTGTGATCTACCTCATGTCAATTTCCATATTGTTAATTTGGAAATATACAGAAGATGGAAACTATATGGCATGCAAGAATATATGTGCTTAAGTAGTATATGTAAATATTTCATAAAAAGCTTTGCATAAAACAGAAGATTATGATTAAATAGACTAAGGTTTTGACTACTAGCCAGTAACAGTAATTTTTAAAGCTGTCAGACATCATTTTGCACTTCCTAAAGATGATTCACTTAGGTTCTGTTCAAAAATTTCCACACAAAATGTAAAGAAAACAGACAAATTTAATTGGAATCAACATCATATGCAAAAGGGAGTCACATACACATATTTATATACAATTTTTAAAGTAAAACCACATAAATCTGCCAGTTGGGATTTAAAAAAATTGAATACTAAATTATAAATTTATATAACTCTAAAAATATAACTTTTTTATTTTACAAGGCTTCCTGAACTTAGCAACTGTTCAGAGTGGCTTTCATGAATGCTTCTATCCACTTTAGTCAATCAAGGTCTGTCACATCCTCACAGGTCTTCACAGCAGCCACACCGAGAGTGCACAATGAATTGTTTATCATGTCATTTTCAGAGAGGCATACAAGTCCAAGCTGTCAGTTTAGTCAGAACAAGCCTTTTAACTCCCTGCTTTCCCCACATAACACATTTTCCAGATCAATCGTCCAAACTGTATTTGTACATTCATGCAAACATCGCCACTGAAACTTTCCATACTTAAATACAAATTGATTACAATACATAAATAGAAGCTGTTCTGGGATATTTTTCTCCCATGGAGGGCAAAAGATACTATTGCACTTGGATTCCAGTGGAAGTGGTGCCTGGTTGAGAGCTTGGCTTCCATGATCAGCAGTATCCTATTATTGCACTGCCATTGTAAATACAGAAGCTGATGAGAAACTAAGTGACAAACAGTGGCAATCACATAGGCCAGTTTTATGTTCTTCTTTTAAATCATATATCTCAGTAGTGAATGCACAAACAGCTACTCAAATACCAGTTGTCCAAAAAGACCTTAGTCATTACTCCCTCACTAATTTTTCTAAAGGAATGATGTATGTCCCGAATGATCTGTCCACAGACTCTAATTCCATTTTCTACCCAAGAAAAATGGTTGTACAGTAAAGAAAACATGTAGACATGAGGGGGTCATACCCCCTCCCCTACACTCACCCTTAAATCTGTTTAAAATTGTTTTGTTTTGCACATATGCTGAAAGCAATTGTGGTTCAAATGCAAGATGCGACTCTATGCTGGTGTGTGAATATAAAAGAATAGAGATTCAGTGACATACATGGGACAGTTGCCAATTTCCCTCCTAAAAATGAAAAGACCTTTTTTTAATGATACAGTATATTCAGATATGTCAGCGAATCTCCAGTTTTACATTATTAAAACTTTCTCATTTTTTTTTTAATAACAGCTTTTTAGCACCTATTCTAGGTTTTTCTCTGATAAAAAGAATATAAAACAAGAAACACATAGCTGTAGACCGCACCTTCTTTAAGATTTTGTGAGGAATCCAGGCCTCAGAGATGCCTCAAAATCTCTGTTCTCTGAAAGGGACAATCAAGACTATGCATGTTTGGCAGCTGGCAGGTGTTTGGGGTTTTTTACGAAGTGAATTCCACTGCTGAGGACCTGGTCTTCCAAACATTAGTTATCCATAATGAGTGCTTGAATCAGACAATGTGAATTGTTCTGATATATGTTTAACTTGTATGTATGTCTTTTTTTCATCAGATTCATTACAACTGGCAAGCTTTGAATGCTATCATGCTAAGCCAAACCTGAATAAATATCCCCTTCAGATTCTGTATGCCCACATAACAGAAATAGAAGACTTATACCAGAACTTCTAAGTTAAAATGCAGGTCTTGCCTTTGTGAAAAATATATAACAGTCAAAATTAAAATATATACTTGTTGTCTACAAGACTAATAAGAGAGTGAATTGCATCATTAGTCACGCACACACAATATGAGAATAAATTCCACCATGCCAAACAGTCAGAGGAAATAACAATAATAAACTAAGATCTTTGTTCTGCAGAGAATCTTGAAGACCTATGGTATACAAAATGAACCTGTGTTTATTAATACACACATACACACGCTGAACATACACTGAATATATATGTATATGTGTGTGTGTGTGTGTGTGTGTGTGGCTATATATGGGATGTGTGCAACATAATGCAAGAAAATATTATGGTTTCCACTCAATTTGCAAAAACCTCTCCTTGTCTTATATAATACTGAAATTACCCAGCAGCAGTTTGGAAAGGATAACAAGTTTCTCAATAGCAGATGTGGTCAGCTGTAGCTGAAGCATGTACTTCAAACTCTGTGTGAATTCATTTAGCTTACAAAGGTCTTTGCTATGTGGAGCCTAGAGCTTTTGATACTTTCTTTAGTAATGAGGCCACAAGTACTGTTATTGTTCTGACAATTTAATGATAGCTTTTTATTTTAGTCTTTTGGTAGTGGTTCGTAGTGGTATGAACTACAGTAACTCAATGGGGTATTTTAACACCATTTTATGATGTTTATAAATTTGCAGATCCAGAATTGCAAATTTTACACAAGTTACTTTGCTTTGTATGTTTGACCTATTGAATTTAACAAATTGTTCATGGGCATTCAGTGCAGTACACAGAAATCTCATTTAGCAACCCTTTGATGTACCAATAATCACTCTCCAAATCTTAATTTCAGCTGTTAACTGTTTATCAGCAGGAGTAACTCTGAAAATACACACAAGTGTATATCTGCACAAAAGGGCAGAAGATCAAATTTTATGTGACACTGTTGAATCTAAGCGTGGGAGTCAGGAGCTTAAGTCAGCAGTGGCTCACATGCTGCAAGTCTCAAGATCTCTGGAGGCGTCACATAAGATATCAACACATGATTGCCCATTAAAGGGAGACAAGGATTTGAAAGTAGAAAGTTTCCTTTTGGGGAATTATGGGTGTTTGTCTTTATTATGATTGTGCCTGGGAAACAATGCTGGTGAATGAGGTACTGCCATGTGTGAACTGTCAAGTTAAGAGGTAGAGACTGAGAGCTATGAGAAACCAAAAGTCATTGACTGTATTTCACTATAACCATGAATTTTACTTTATTTTAAAAAATCTAAGTGAATATTCTCATTAAAAGAGACATTGCTTATAGCTAATAAACTCTAGAGTAATATAATATCAGATGTGATCTTGTGTTCCTTCAAAGGTGTTGTTTTGTAGTTTATTTCTTTATATTATGACTGTCTAAATTGTTATTTGAGTGGAACTTTTCAAAGTTCATATGTCCACACATGAGTCAAGTTCACAGGCCTTGGCCAAAAAAACCATTTTGCAGTAGACAAAAAAAGCTGTTGGGATGTTCTGAGTCAGGACCCTTAGCAAAATGCATGCAGAGTCTAGGAGATTTTTCTAATGGTAGACTCAGTGCAAAATATTGTAAACATTTAACTATTTATTTAAGAAATTAAAAATGCTCACTCCCAAGCATTCTTTTTTTAAGAGGACAATAGAGTTTAGATTTTCAATTCACTACTTCTAGATGTTCTACATATGCTAAAATGCACATATTTCAGTGATTGAATGTTTTTTTCATTTTTCAAAATCATATAAAATCTTTACAGGTGTAGTTTCTCTCAGCTACGTTTTCAAGAATCTTTTTCTTTGATCCTTTCAGCATCATACATTCTTACTGCTTGCACTGTGAATTATATGGCATAAACCATTCATGTGAGAAATTTGAAAACATTAAAACCATCACTTTTTATAGCACTATTTAAATTCCATATGTACTGTGTATGCATATACTACATGGATGATACATAGGTACTTGCACAATACAGTGTGCAAGCTGATGAAGTATTTTAGAGAGCATGGAATTTATTTTCTGGTTTATCTCTATTCAATGTAAGTGAAAGATCAGATCTATAGTAGCAATTACTGAAATCTTTCAGATTCACAAAGAGAAAAACAGACGTTTGTTGCTGTCAATAATTCTGTTTAGCACAGTCTTCTTGGACTGGATTCTGTATGAGTTAATCAGTTAACCCTTAATTCAAACTCACTGAATTGCTGTAATCTTGTGATAAATGAATCCATGTACATGATGTTCTCCTCTCAAAAGAAAGTTGTCTACCCAGTGTCCTGTGTAAAAGACTTATTCTGTTAAAACACTAAGTGGCTCAAGGAAGAAAATGAAAGGTTTGTGATTCATTCTGCAATTGTTCTGACTTCTGTTTTGAAAATGCTCCCATTCTTTCTTTAGATGTATATACTGTCAGGAGAGCACAGAGAAATACACCTTTCACAGTAAACCATCTTCAGCCTCAATGAATCCTTTTTGGCAATTTCTGATTCAGTAATTGCTGTTTTGGCACATTCATAAGTCATTTGTATTCTGCTGAACTTGTGTTATCCAGTATTCACATGATCAATATGGAACATTAGCAGATACATACAGGATGCATCTAAGGTGTAGCCCTATTGAACTTTTTTAATTACCAAGATACCTATAACTGTCCTTTAATCCACTCCAGATTTTCAGATAAATAAGATTGTTGCCTATATGCAATGACAATGATATTCTGAGCACACCAAGACAAAGGTCTTGTAAATCAAATCATGATGCAATTATCCTTTAACAGTTGAGTGACCTTCATTACTTACACACTTGTTTAGGATACTGCTAGTGTAGTCAAGGGCTGCAGATAGTTATTTAAACAAAGAAAGGATTTTTAAGTATGCAGTTGTTGGGTAAGTACCTGCCTCTCTTGTGAGGAAGGAGTGTGCTAACCTTTTATATCAAAGAGTTTCTTATTCACGGGTGGTTTTTTGCCCACAAAGGTCTTGAACTTGCTTCTCTGAAGTCAGTTGAAGTTTATCTTCCTAACGAAAATAGTGTTTCTGGCAGTTAAACTAATCTGAAATTTCTGTCCCTGCTTTGACATTGAAGTCAAGAATTGGTAGACCTAATGGTAGTAAACTACAGTGAAAGTCTCTTTAGGACTCCTGGTGTATATTAACTGTGGACTACTCTGAACTCCTTGTAGAACTGAGAAATACATTTGAAGATTTTTTGAAAAGCATTCTTGAAAATATTACTGGGATACTTTTTAAAATAATGCTTTTCATGACAACAAAGATAAAGAAAGTGTCTATTAAATTAAATGGTAATCAGATTACTGAGACCTATCACAACTACAGGGATATCTGCTGAATACATTGCCAGTATTATTAGAATTGATTCATAGTGAATAATTAAAGCTTAAAACTTAAAATGTATTATTTCTCACTATTTAAAATGTTCGATCATTATGAATTCATTCAGCATTATTGCAATAGTTACATGGTTCATGACAAAAAATTAAGCAAAGCTTTGAAGAATACATTTAATTTGTTATACTGTAAAATGTTATGGTAGACTAATAAACCTCCTAATAGGCTTAATATACTACACATCACAGTTTAAAGAAAAAAAAAAATCTTTTTTTTAATGAAAATCTAATGCCTATATTATCTTAAAGCTGTGTAGATGAATACCAACAGAGCTCATTTCCCTGAATTGTGTGTGGTTGAAACTTTCAGAGGAAATATGCAGAGGAAGAAGAATGAGAAAAATGACCTCTTTCGCACACTTACTGTGTGGTGGTCAGGAGGCAGACCTAAACTGTGATCCAGAACCTCTTTTGCTGAATTCAGAGTATTTTTACTTGAAAATCATAAAAGAGGATTTTGCTTTTCTGTGAATTTAGTAATGTCCTGTTCTTCCACAGCCCTTCCAGTCCCGCTGATTGTCTTTCTGGGGAGATCACCATCGTACCGCAACATAGTATACATAGGAAAACACTCTTCATTAGTCCAACACTATGCCACTGAGAAGTTTGGTTCGGACAGACTGCACCATTGCTGTAGGATAACAGCAGTATGTCTGTTTCTTGGCTCATAAATAAATTGCAATCTAAAAACATGTGACACACGTGAAACCTAGTGAAAAAAAAATAGAACAAAACAAAACACCAAAAACCCAAAACACCTGTAAAGTAACTCTTTAGGAAATTCCCAATGTTTTGAAAATACCGAGTCCTGTTACCTCAATCTCGTAACATCCATAGGGATATATTAGCATGTTAATACACAATATGCATGTATTTATTTTCAAATACATTTATTATTTTCAGGTCACTCCTTTGATAATGAAGGTTTGAGAATATTGTATACATGAAATATACAGAGTGATATTAAGATATCAGATATAATGTTGACTATCAATATTTAAATTCATTTATTAATGGTATCCAGAATACCTACTAAGAATGAGCTGATTATTACTTATGACTGAGCTGTTATTACTCACAAAGTCTTGGTAATTTTCTCAGAAGCTCAAAGACTAGCATTAATGTTAATCTTAATACATTAGATATGATATGATATAATAAGCACCATAAAAAGCCAGTTTTGATGGAATATATAAACTTATATAGGCAAAGATGTTAACCAGACCAGCTGCCTCACATTATTAAGAGTTAAATGTGATTTTGATTTTTAAGCAGTCACCAGAGCCAACAGCTGTCATTTTATTAACGTCAAAATATATTATTTTCTAAACTGTCTATTAATCATAAAAATGAAGATAATTAAGTATATAGAGTGTTAAATCTTTAACGGCATCCTATTTTCCCCTTTTTTGCTACTCAGCAGCAATTATTGTAAGAAAAGAAAAACTTAATTGGTGTTTAAGGATTATAAAAACTATAATTAGAGGTGATAGTTAATGGGAATTGGTAAAAAAGCCAGTTAAGAGAAATTGAAGCTGGGGCTTTGGATGTTGCTGTGGATGTTACTGTGGATGCTGTTGCCACAGAAACACTTCAGTTCCACTTCTTTAACGAAATACTGTTTACAAATTGAAGAAAAATAGAAAGATAGAAATAAGTTCTGGACTGAAAAAAAATGAAGCAGCAGAAAACTCACATTTATTGCATTATGTATTTTTCTTGGGAAGTAGATGGTAAAAGCATCTGAGAGTCCTGATCAGCATGATTAAAGCTATATTTGACTCTGAGGCCTCTGAATTTACATTTATACTTTTCAGTTAAGCATCTCCAGCTCCATCAGTATTAGAAGAGATCAAATTCACGTGATCAGTATATCCTAGGGAGATGTTCATCTGTTACCAACGAGATAGCAATGGTAGAGAGAGTCTCCTCCTGATACAGGAGCTTGCCTACCCTATTCTTATTTTTTCATCAGTTTGGCTACATTTTCTTCATGACAATTTGATCTGTTTCACATTTCAGACTCATTTATTAGATTCCCTGGACAGTAATTGACATTTTCCATGTAGTAGTTCTGTCTTTCCATCTTAAAATTTGCTGAGTTTAAGAACTCATTTACGGAACAAAGTGATTTGAATGTTTATTACCTTGAGCAACTTGGAGACTTGGCCTCAATATAATAGTAATGCTGGCTTGCAATATTTATAATAATAGCCCTGGTCTTCTGTGCATCTTTTTTACCTATCAATTAGACACTTTTTTTTATCGTGAAAATGCGTATTTTTAATGTTTGTTATACAGTTACTTTTAAAAAAAATGAGGCAAATAAGGCCAAATTATTTTTGAGTCTATCTTTTCAGTGTAACTTCTCTATTCCATTAGCTTTTGGCTTGGATATTTTCTTTTTAAAAGCTATTATCATGAAAATTCAATAGAAATTACTTTTGAATTTGCAAGTCCATAAATAATATTGCTGTATGTTGAGTACTGTTTTATTAGTCTGTAGAAGCAAATGAACCTCTCATTTTCTGTTGACAAATAAGGCAAAAAAAGGTTTTTAAAGTTACTCTAAGAAAGTCCATTTATGATATTTTTGTAGCTAAGATATGAATTCAGCATTCTTGTTCTGCTTGAATTGTTTTGCATTGGCTGTATGAATTGTATGTGTAAGTAAGGGACAAAAAGCTATTTGCTAAACATAACTTCAACTACAACCACTGTTTATAACTTTGGAAAAGACCAGGACATTTATCAGGATTATATTTTTTAAACATGAAAATTTTTTATGGGATGATTTCTGAGGAGTGGTAAGGGCGAAGAACTGCCAGAGGAAGACAATTCTGAGGGAGACATTACTGCCAACTGTGGCAACATGGATTTAATGAAGATGGAGGCAGTTGTTAAGTCTGGATAGTACTGACTGAACTAGATAATGGGTGGAAGGGTGGGCATAAGAAAGATGACAGTGTGGATAAATGAAACAATAAAAGAAATTTTGGGCTGAAAATAGACATTTAACCAAAAAATCTTTCCTTCATTTGAGGAATGTTTCCATTGAAAATTCTCCCAGATGGAGAGTACTCTGTAATCAGTGTCTGAATTCCTGATGGCCAAAGCATAGCTTTAAAATAGAAAATATGGCATCCTTTCCTTTCTTTCAGTGGCAGTTACTTTTTGTCCAAGCAAATGTCTAGACACAACACGTTGCTGCACCATGCTGTCTATCCTAAAGTCAGTATATGAATGGCATTCAGGTATCCTGGAGTGAAGGCATGGATTGTCAGGGGATGGCAAACAGTAGTAGAAATGATTCAGCCCTCTAAAATAGGCATAATTGCAAAGAAATGTTGCACAGAAGATTCAAACTGATCTGTTCTGCTCTTGTCTTAGATGCATAATGAAAAATTCCTTATTTCCAACTTTGCTGGTAACCCCTGGGAGGGAAGGAAGGAAGGAAGGAAGGAAGGAAGGAAGGAAGGAAGGAAGAGA
>VZTE01000726.1:24496-78746 GCA_013397775.1 Eulacestoma nigropectus
GGGAGGGAGGAAGGAAGGAAGGAAGGAAGGAAGGAAGGAAGGAAGGAAGGAAGGAAGGAAGGAAGGATGGAGATATATGGGCATGTGAAGACCCATTCTCAGTAAAGCCCGGTAGGTATTTACCAGGTCTACGTGCCTAGCTTAGCTGGTTTGCCTGAAATCTGTGTTCACATGGCAGCAAGGCTTCTGTAGCAGAAGTGGGCCACATGAGAAAATAGAGTGTCAGTGCTGTGCAGTATTTTGCATGGAAATGGATAGCCTGGCCCAGTGACTCTATCAGAGAGCTCAGCCATTTCATTGCATACAGAATTTGGTCTGTAGAGCTTGTGAATGAAGACAGCAACAGGGATGAGACGAGCTTAGAAAGATTAGTGAAAGGATAGGCAATTATCAATTGGAATGTTTTAATCATGGATCAATAGCCCATGTCTTTCCTCTGCTTGGGACTACACTAGTCTTATTTTATCCATAAGAAGAATTAAATTTTATACAATAGGTTACAGATCCGACAAATATAAAGTACTTTAAACCCATGTAGAGATGGTGATTTAATTCTGGCTTACAGAAAAGGACACATCCTTCTCAGTCAGCAGTAGTACTTGCAGCAGAGGTTCTTTGCATCACAGGATTATCCATATACAACCTCATTTATTCTGCATAATGGAAGATGATCATAGAACAAGGTGTTATGTCTTCAGGCAGCTGCTGTGTAGTCTGTATTTACAGTGCTAATCTTCCATATTTATTTTGCTGCTCACCTGCTGAACTTGCCTCCTGCCACTTACTATGTTCAGGATAGTTTATTTTCAGAAAGCTGACATGCCCTCTATTTATCTGCTGATAAAATTATGACAACATTTGACATAATTATGACATAATTATTTGATAAAATTATGACAACATTTGACTTTGTAAGTCAAATCTTACAACTTCACACATCTTGAATCTTTTTGTTTAAAGACATTCTTTTCAACTAACTATATCAAGAATAAAAAATTATTAATATGCAGTTTTTTACCCTTCACCTCCTTTATTTTAGTCATCTTCTCTATACTTTCACAGCTTGCTTGCTTGTTGCAGAAATACGTTCAAAGAGAAAAAAATAATTTTATAAGCTTAAGAAATATGGTTGTTTCGGAATTCTACTATTGTTAATTTGATCTACTTAACCAGTATCATATAATTTATATAGAGACACATCATTTTCAAGCTGCCTTGCATTATTTTTTTCTAGTCAAGTCAATATTATTTCAAGAATCTGGAACCAAATATAAACTGTCATAGTCTCTAGGGCTTTTGTTTTAACCCTAGCAGTAATATTCATACAGTAGAGTGTTTAGTATTTAGCAAGATATCCAGTCATCCTGATTCTCAGTAGATACACAGGACACTAAAAAAAGTTGCTGGGAAAAAGGGTTATGGTAGGATACCTGTGCTACCCATAAATAAATGTTATAATGAAATACAAGCACTAAATATATGTATTTATTTTATTTTTACGCCTTGCTTTCTCATTATGTATTACTCCAAGATGATGCATTCGCTGACATCTTCAAGATATAAATATAGTTCAGTATTGCATGATCATTGTTTTAAACTGTAAAAAGCAATGCCAGCTATACAACACCAGCCAGTGGCCTATTAAAGCAACTTTTCTGGTTCATGTAATTTGTGCCTCCACAAGGCCATTCGTAATTTTCACTTACATAAAAAGAAAAGAGGCAGTAAGTCACATTAACACTCTATGCTTTTTTGCCTTTAGAAACACTTGTATACATTATCCCAGTCCACTGTCTTGTAGCATCATATTGAAATAATCCCTCCAAACTTCTCCTGAGTGTACCAGGGCCTGCAGACTAGCATCTTGGTCTGTATTGCTTGGTGGTAAAAGCGCCTTCTTTCGAAGAACAGGAGTACTTTCTTGGTCTATTTGATGGCAGTGAAAAGAGAGGGGGAGCTAGACACCTGTTCTCTTCAATGCTGTCTCGTGAAACGGGGATTTCCTTCAACCCTTTATGTTTAATATTTGATATCTGATCAATTTATTAGCACCCCCAGGGAAGTCAAGAACCTTGCACCTGACCAGTCTTGGAGGGAGGGGCAAAGATAGAGTTACAGTTCCTTTCACATTTAGCTGGAGTTTGAGTCACTTTCGTCATTAGCCTATGTAGGGCATGAAAAATAATGTGTATTTTCCAGTTAATGAAGGAAAGTTCAGCTTTCATTTACCATCTGTATCATCCTATGGCTTAGTTCCCATAAGCTGCATTGTTTATGGTGGAGCAAAACCACAACATTGCTGTGTTGCTCCATCTTTTTTTTTATATCTGTGTTGGTCTCAGCAGAACATGACTGCAACACTGCTTTTTTCATGTGTCCCTTCACATGATATACCAAGCTTCCTCAGCATTCCTGCTCCTAAGGTGTGCAGACACTTTTCCCTGGTGAACTATAACCAACATGTACTTTCCTTCTTGCTGAACTCTTTTTCAGTCTTCTCCCCACAAATGCAATAGCCCAAAATGCAGTTTTTGTGAATATGCAGCATTCTTAAAAGCTCTTTTAACTGATTTTACACTTGCTCAGCAAAGAGCAGAAATTATATTTTTCTCTTTATTTTCTGTTACAGTCCCATGACTGCTGTTATTTGTAGCAGTGGACCCTTTGGATACAGTAACATGTGGCTAGTTTATAAGGTGCTGCTCAGAGAGCCTATGATTTCTTCAATACATTTCACCTCAATGGGAACAGTGGCGCCTTGCTTAGTTTCTAATTAGAGAAGCTGCTTGACTTGTTGTGTCACACACTGCCCGAGATATTCAAGGAATTCTTTGACCTTCAAAAAAGCAGATGATTATTCAAAGTATTTTGCTGTGTATCTTCAACACTTGTTTTTTGTCTGTGACTAGGAAGCAAGAAATATGTGTTTCTAGATAGAATCTAGATAGATAGATATAATCATTAGGTTAAGTAATAAACACCAGTACAAAAATTAGACATCCATATGCTTCAGAATTTTAAGACATCAATTAAGTTACATTTCTGAAGCTTTTCTTCATCTAGTCATGGGTTCAATGCATACACACTTTCCCTTCTTTTATCAGTTCACTTGTGCTCAGGAGATTGTTAATATGGATCTGTCTCTTAAAAATTATTAAAGAATATTTATGCTGTTGCATATAAAAATGCATGTCTAAAGTGAGATAATTTTTTCTGTCATCATTACTGAAACATTTTCTCTTGTTCTTTTAAAAATACTAAGGCAATTACAAAACAAAAAACTGAAAACAGCGTCTAAACAGGTGGACCACAGCTAAAGGAAATGCTTCCACTATGTATTTAAAAGCCATACAGGTAAGTAAGATCAAATATTTAAGTGGTAATTAATTCTAGGTTTGCAGATGTTGAAACTATAATTGCGTATTTATAATTGCAAGTGGCTTTACAGCTGATGACAGAAATAATTCCTATGACAAAGGGAGCTTCTTTCCAGGGTATTTTCTCTTTTTTTTTTGTTTGTTTGCTTAGGAGTGAATTTAGTATGTGTCACATTACAATTTTTAGAGTTTGGCCATCAGTTTACAAATCCTGAAATTGGTGAGGGGTTTTTTTTTCGTATTTTGTTTGTTCCTTGTTTGTTTTTAAATAAACCTATTTTGAGCAGCAAATAAATGCTTAGTGCAAGCTTTGGAATACAAAATAAATACCTGTGTCTGAAATAAAACTAAGTTTCTAGTTTCAATTCATTTATTTTCCAGAAATGAAACTGGAGTGAGAGAGTGGGGTAGTTGGTTGGATGCTGTTTTTAAATGAAGTTTACTTTGTAATTGATTCATTTATTTACTGAATTTTAAAAACATACTTAAGCGTACAGTTTATTCTTCAGTTGTTGATAGAAAATAAGCTTGGGCTAATGAGTACTACTGCTTGCTTAGTAGGAAAACTGAGTTTTCCATTGTATAAGATCACCATTTTGCCAAATTTTTACTCATTTAGTCTAGTAATTTGTTTCTCCACTGAGTTTATTAAAAAAAAAGATCTTGGAAAAAGTGCTTTTTTTTTTTTTCTCTTCCTTTTCTTGCTAGAAGAGACTTGATAATTGCTTATTTACCTTAAAAATGTCTTCCAAGCATCTGACTTTGCAATAGTGAGAAAATAAATCCAAAGTCTTGGACTTTAGGTCAAGTCCTCCAAACTGCCCATATAATTTTATCACACACACAGGCGGTGCAGTGTTTCTATACTCCTTCTCTGAGAGTTGAACAAAATGGGTCATTTTTTATGATCATGTAGTCGTTACATTTTATGGTGTCATTGGGGCCAGTAAAGCAAAGCAGTTTTTGTTGGAGACCCGGAATCTGCTGTAGTTGTCTTTTGGTGAGTCTAGCTTAGGCCTACCCTAGTCTGATCCTCTTAGAAGAATGTCCATTAGTGTTCTTGAGCTGATCTCCCAATTTAGTCTTATCAAAACTAATCCTATTTGCCTACTTCCAAGTATGAACCAAAGCAGAGGAAATTGTGACACTTGAAAGATCAAGCTCAAAAGTGTAATTTCTGGTCTCAGATTTTAGAGCTAAGATAGATGTGTCCTGTGGCAAAACATGTTTTTCAATTATGTTCATATCTCTTTATGAGTTGTTACTCTGGTGTCTGGAAAGCTTCCAAAGAAATAGTGGATTTTTTTTAAAAGGATCTGAATAGAATTACAAAAAATAGAAAAATCATTTAGGAGAAAATCAAAGAAATATACAAAGCCTTATGCAAATAAGTGCCCCATTTAAATTCAGTGGTCCATCTAGTTAATCTCTGACAATGACCAGAACTTGGAAAAGACAACTGAAGGAATAAGGAATGCAATGACTGACCTCTTTTCTCACCTTCTCACTGAAGAAAAGCCTCTCTTTTTTTTCTTCGCCTGTATAACTGTTGCTGTTTTGAATATTTATTCGAAGTGGGTTTTCTGTCTAAAATGTGGTGTCTTGGTTTTCATGTTAACTTGTAGCTGTAAAAGCCTTACATATTTTTCTTAAAGGCACTCTATTACTGATAAAAAGAAAATAATTTAAATTTGGGCTTCACTTTTTTTTTAATATGTCTCATCCTTGTGTAGCAGAATGGCAAACAAAGATGTAATTCTTTGGCTCCTTTACCTTTTCTTTTACAGTTGAACTATTTTCCCATTTGTCTCTTTTATAAGCAAAATTTGGATTTCGTGGACTTATGCAAAAAAGCTTATATGCTATTTTTCAGCTGTAATCTCTGAGAAGAAACATTTCAGTAAAATGTGAAGTTGAAGTGCTGCATTCCTGCTATCAGGAAAAACAGCAGAATGGTAAGAAACAGCTAATGGTAGATCTTCCAAAGTGGAACTTTAAAATGGGAAATTTATTTTAAACTGAAGGATTATTTAATGGAACCAGAGTAACTCAGATCTAAAGGAACACAACTTAGGACCAAAATAAATAGTTTTATATTTTTTAAAATATGCATAATATTTTTTTAATAGTATCTTGAAAAAAATGTAGGAGTCCTGGATTTAAGACTGAAAATGCCAAGTAGCTTTCTTACATAAATATTTTTCAGGTATGAAAATATTTTTAAATTCAAATGAAGGTTATATTTTAAAATATAAAAATATTTAAGCCTGTTAATAATTTTTTTTTAATGATAAAGTATGCTTACATGCACAAAGAAATGAATGAATGATAAAGCAAGGAAATTTGTAGTTCCATTGTGTTAGTGGTTCACAGTGGCAATAAGAAGTAATACCATATCTAATTTAATTAAACTAAATGTTGTTATCTTAATTTATCTGGCTATTTCAATTTAATCACTGTTTAATGGGAATCATAATTTAATTAAAAATGAGACTAATTAATAGTTTCAGTTGTTGTTTCTATGAAAGATGTTGTTTTTCATGGAAAAAGCACAAAATCTTTTATGAGGTAAAGAAACCACTTACAACATTGCTTTAGGAACATTTCCTTCCAATTAAAGCATTCACAATACTATGAAAATGTATTATTATGTTATCATACATGCAGAGGCAGAAAGAGAGAAACAGCAATGGCACTGAAGTTACTCTCAGGGAATCTGCGCACTCCATTGTATTTCACATTTCTTGGTGCTCACCAGGTCACACTGTGCAGGTGCTGAGGAAAGGATTTGTCCACTGCAGACTTTTTTTCAAGGCTATGAGAGAGAGAGACAAAGAGAGATTTCTGATTCCAAGAGAGAGATACCTTGAATCCCAGTATTGTTTTCAAAAGTGATTCACTGGAGTTGAGGAACTAGCTAGGTTATTACAGAGTTGAACTAGAATTTTATTTTGTTAGAAATTTCTCAGGATAGGTAGTTGGAGGACAGGAAGAAAAGAGGGAAGACTAAGATGAAAATTCAGCCTTTGTCAGCCTTTCTTCATAATTTTCAGATATGTAAAATTTCAGACAGTTTTGAAAACTTACTATGAGAGAAAATAAGTTAAAAAAATTCTGTCTGAAAAGCTCACTTAAAAAAAAAGATACTTTAAAATCCCAAATGCTCCTCTGGTAACTCTTTTGTAAAGTAACATTAAAAGCTGATTTGAATTTAAAAAAAAAAAAAGTAAAAATTAGTTCAATGTAGAAAGAAAAGTACTGTCAGAAATAAAAGAAGAAACAACTGAATGTAAGGAGATATTTAGAACTAGTCACTTCCCATTTCCTAAGCATTCGTGAAGTCTGTATCTGAAAACAGCTAAAGATTTTTAATAGGAATTGAATAATTGCCAGTCTTTTCCTTGATGTTTCCTTGATTCAGATAGAAAAGTATGAGAAAATGGGTCTTTCATCCTTCACTAATGAAATTTATACTTACCTGTTGAAAACTCCAACAGCTTGTTACGAAATACATTTCTGCCTTTTCCAGTCCAATTTTGTGTTTTGTGGGGCCTTCTTGTTTTTATTATTCAGCTATTTTCAAGTTTTATTACAATAACAAAAAATGGAAATTATATGCATTCTGGAGATAAAACTAAAGTTCCTACTTATTATTTTGCAGTTAAATTTCTAACTCTTTTAGAGCTGCATTTCCTCAATTTCTGTGACCAGTAACTGTCAGCAAACCTAGAATGTTAGGCAAATATTTGTAAAATGTCCTGTCAAACATTTGGCCAAACTAAATGCTGTAATCAGAAATATATGAACTACTCTCCAACATCCAGACTTTTTAAGGATTTTATAAAGTCTTGGAGTCCTATCCTGCTGGCTATGAGGCATGAAGAGAATGTCTTCCATCATTTTTCAGTAGGATTGTATTTCCTAACTGTATATGTTTTGGAGCCTCTTATTTCTGTGGAAGACATGAAGGTGCAATTTCTCTGTCTGAGGAAGTTACTCATAGCATTACAGACTCGTCTGACTTATTAAAAAGGTTGCCTTTTTTTTATTCTAGCTATTTTTCATACTTAATATGCATACAAGCATAAGCAGAGAGTATCAGAGGATGTAATGACAGACTTTCCCCTCCACATTATTTATTTTTTTAAAAGCATAACTTTGCATTACTTTGTATATCAGGATGATTTTCTGCCTTATTGAAACTTGTTGATAAAGGGATTATGATTTTCTTGCTCAAGTTTTCCCTTGAACTGAAAATAAATTATTAGAGGGCTTTCTTCTTCTTAAAACCAGAAAATAAGATAAATTTGTGTATCAACAGAAAGTATTTCAGTCACGATGAAGTAACAAAAATATAATTTCAAAACAAACTGCTTCCTTTTCAGAAAGTGTCAAAACACTTCACAGACAATTTTCAAAATTCACTCACTCCTTCTGCAGCAGCTATTTCACTATTGAAACATAAATTGCAAGTAATTTTGGATCTCCTACAGCTGCTTTTACAAGTTTATTATCTATGTGCTTAAAATGACATATCAAAGCATAGTCCTCATGTATCTGGTAAAGGTTTTTATTTATCTAAATTGGATTTTAACTGCTTTCACCTAAGCCACATTTCAGGAATCCATAGGCTGTCCCCCTCAAAAAAAAGAACTCCCACCAACTAAAAATGAAGTAATCATACAACTTCTATTTAGCTGTTTCCTTGCAATGTAGAAGTACTCTAAATCTTCTCAAGTATGAAGAGGATGCGATACAAGATGATTACTGAGAATAGAATGCTTTCATGGACTGGTGGTCTTTTAAATGCAGATTATTTTACTAGAGACTTTTACAGCAAAAGAACATTGAACTCTGGCAATATAAATATTTGTATATAGGCATACATAGACATATATAATTTGCAGTCCATGTAAAGCACTCATCTCAGTACATTAAGGAAAGCCTAACCGAACATCAAAAGCACATCATGTATTTCATCATATAAAATTATCTAAGGAATCTTCTACTCTAGCACTTTAGTAGTCCAACATTAGAGGATCTGCTATTGCAGTGATAAAATTACGATGAAATCAAGCAGTTTCGGTGTTAGTATGGTCTAATAGTATTCATGATTTATAATAATGGAACATGAAAGCCTTTAATATGCTAAGTTTAACCTACAAAATCTCCTGTTTTCTTAAATAAAGAGGAGAGAAAACATTGGGGGTTAAAACGAAAATAAAATGAAAACGACAATACAGCCAGTGGGAGACAAAAAATAGCAAGGACAAGGAATATAGTAAAATAGATAGACAAGTACCTGTAAAACTGCTGCCTACACAGTACTTTGCAAATTAAAAGTTGTGGTCTATAGACAAAGCATTTGCAAGAGCCAAGTTATCAAAAGGACTTAGTCCAAGACTTTAAGGGCCCATTTTGTCACTTTGTGGAACAAAAAAAGGCAAAGAAAAATATGGTTTGCAAGGAATCAGAAGTCAGTGTCATCAAAACACACAAAAGTCAAAAGTTCCGAGAGGCAGAACCTACTCAGTGTAGAGATGAGCATTGCAGAAGGAAATGTTAGCATTTAAAGTGAAAAATTAGAGACAAAATGGCTCAGACAATTTATCTGACAGACCCTATATGCATCATGTATGAGATCATGTTATAATCTAACAATACATGGCAATACCCCCAGAGAGACTGCTGAAAGGCAAACATCCTAGTGTTCCTTTAGAGTTTAACTGCAAAGTTCTGAATAGAGATTTATGAATGAGAGTATATGATTTTGATTGTTAAGAAGATGTGGATTTTGGTGGGTTGATCTTGGCTGGACACCAGGTGCCCGCTAAATCACTCCTGCAGTCCACTCCTCAGCAGAATGGGAAGGGAAGAAAATAAGATAGAAAAACCGCAGGGGTCAAGAGAAAGGCAGTTTGGAAAAGCAAAGGCCTCATCCAGAAGCAAATTAAAACAAAAGATTAATTCTCTACTTCCTATCAGCAGGCCATGTCCAGCCACTTCCCTGGAAGCAGGGCTTCAATACATGTAGCAGTTGCTCTGGATGACAGTGCAATAACAAATGTCCCTCACTTCCTTCTCTTAGCTTTTATTGCTAAGCAAACATTGTGCATAATACACTTTGGTCAGTTTGGGCCAGCTGTCCTGGCTATGTCCCCTCCTAAGATCTTTCCCACCCCCTGCCTACTGGTGGCGTTGGGGAACATTGGAAAGCCAGAGCTGTTCAGCCAAAGCACTGGTGTGTTTTCAACACCTTTCTAGCTCCCGAAACAAAGCACAGCACTGTGAGGGCTGCTATGAGGAAAATTAGCTACATCTCAGCCAGATACTATACAGAGTTCATAAGTGTACCAGTAAAATTGATCATGCCTGGAATGAATCTCAATGTCTGAGGTCAGGTTACACAGAATGGCCTGTGTCCCCAGTTTTATTTTATTACCTGAAGCACAGTAATTGGATGCAAATCTTTATTATACATTACTCCAAGCTGTGTTTAGTAGCTATTTTAAATAATATTTTTTAGCCTGGGCCAAAACTACCTCATAGACTGCTCTTACATTTCACAAATATGGGAGATCACAGCATAGCGTACACCTATGGGGCTTAATCATCTCAATTTAAACACATTCATAAATTTCCAGAAAGTGAAAATGCATTACAAAGACAGATCACTAAAACATGCTACATCAACAGTATCCCTTACAGAGGGACAGTTAAGCTCCATGTTCAGAGGACGCTAGCCCAAGAACCAACTTGGCATTTGCTTTCTACATCATATTTTTTCTATATTTGTCAGTAAGTGACTTCTCTGCAATGTAGTAGGAAATAGATATTTATTTTACATTTTTGGACAGTCACCTCACGACTTTTCTGAGTTACTTTACTGAAACACTGCTGATGAGCTTCTCACAGTACTGTGATGAGCTTCTCAAGATCTTGAGCAGACACCTCTTTCACCTTCAGCTTCTTTGATTATTGCTGGACAGTCAGCCTCAGCTGATCTGTTTTTAGTCCCTCACTAGGTAGATGGATTATGGAAAATATGCAGTAGGATTTCAATTTACACAGATATTCTTTCAAAATATTTCGAATGGCGTAGAACACAGACAAAAACAGGGTCAAGATGAAAACGACTTTTTCCTAACTTGTAATTGCTTGGAAAGGGGAAGTGTTTAGCTCTTAGCTCTCTAGCTCTTCTATGGGTCCCTCAAGAATTCAACCGTTACAACATTAGTTACAAATAAAGTTTAGCTATTCTCTTACTGTCCATAACCTCTCAACCCGTCTTGAAATTCTCCCTCCACTCCTACCATGTGATGTACCAAAATTCCTTTTACAGTTTCTAGGCTCCATCAACTGTTTCCTTTTCTTTATCCTTGTCAGGTCAATGTTCTTTAGATTGAATTTTCTTTAGATTGAATTTCCAAACCTCTGCAGAGTCATCAGTTCTTTATTATTCTCCCTTGCAGTAGTATTGAACGTAAGCCTTGAATGCATGTCTTATTAGAAACTATAAAGATTCAAAAAATCACCCAACAGTGTGGCTATACTGTTATGCCAGAGGGTGTATAGCTCTCAGAAAGCTTGTCTTTAATCGCTGAGCTATCATAAACCTTATTTATGTTGTCTTTCCCCTCATGCTCAGTAAGGGTGGAGTTAAATTCTAATGATGACTCAAACAACAGTTACCATGACCAGAGGCTGTTCTTATTGCAAAACCAGAGAGATGAGAATTGATTCAGTTGTATTTATTTATCAACATTTGTGCATGGGAAGTAAAGGACTAGGAAACTGTAAAATAGGAAATTGGAAACTGTAAAATCATCAGAAATCGAGAGATGTCAAACATCCACAATAGGGTAAGTCAAAAGAAATAAAAACTTTCTGTGCAGGGTGCTGGCAGCCCTAGATTTCTAGAGCAGCTCTCTCATGGAATTTGGTGGTACTGCTCTGAGAAAGAGAAACTTAAGAAGTGGACTAGGTTTTATTAGAAAAATATCCCTGACTGTTCAATTTTTCCACTGCAGAAAAAATGCCAACTTGCAAAGCTCTGAACAGTACTTGCCTATTTTGTCAAAAGAAGCAGCAATGCCACATAAAAGAAACTCACTCAGCACATTTAAACAGTATCTTATACAAGTAATGTTAAGTGCCTACTCTACCTTAAAATATTACATCGTGTTTTAGTTGAGCTATTATCATTGATAAGCAGATTTTTAATCAAGGAAATAAGGCATAGTTAATTATGTGCACGGGTTGTACTTTAAATTAGATTTTATTAGCAGTGCTCATCACCTTCCAGCCCACAAACCAGGTGTGGCATCGCAGTTCTTTCTTTAACTACTGCATGCAGAGATTACAGCCAGAACCAGACTTAATCCAATTAGCAAACAGTGTCCTCATGTGAAAAGTGAGAAACTGCTGACAGTTGCAATGACTGCCATTAGTGCTCTTCATTTAAGAGATTCTCTAATTACAGAGCTTGACATCCTCCAAGGTACAACGATAGCCTGAAGATACACTGCAAAAAAAGAGAAGTAGATTATAGGTGTAAACAAGGTTTGCTAAAAAAGTAAACCACCAGTCTCTATGACAGAAAAGAAAATGTTGCAAAGTTTGAAACTGTAATTGCCAATGTGGATAGATAAAATGTCTGATTTAAAGGAGGAAAATTATGAAATATCTAAATTGTAACAAATCTACTTTCCTGAAACTATGAGTGCATTTCTTTGCTGGCCAGAAATATTTGTTCTCAGAATGGCACATCAAATACTATTTTTGGATGCTGGATTACAGATCTACGGTACAAGATTTAGAGGAGGGTTTTTTTGGTTTTTTAAGCCTCACAGCTTTTTTAAGCTCATGAAATCCTGTGAAATAATGTTGACAACTTTGATCTTTGATCTTTCTGAGAAATCCTCAATGCTTACGCTGCTCCTGCATGTGAGCTTTATACATGTTCATCCATATTGGTTGTGTGGCCCAGCCTACCATCTGTATTTTATGTTCAGTTAGTATTCTTCGCAACTTTTGTCCAAGATATCTCTTTTTTTCTAAATTGGTATATATATATGTATATCTTGTTTCATTTTTAGCTGTGACTTTTTCTGTGATTAAGAAATCCAAATTTAAGAAGTATTTCCCTGTTTTGATGTATTTTGCTATTTCTTCACTAAAAATACTTTACAAGAGTCCTTCTGTACACTACTTGTCCAAAAAAATAGTGGGTAATACACAGGACAACATGAAGAGTAGAGAAGTTCCAAGAAGAACATATTTTTCAAGAAAAAAAATGTCCTGATGCCTGGGAAAAACAGAAGAACAGCCCCTCTGCTAATAAAAAAATAACATGAGAACTGCTGAAGTTTGTTAAGATGAGTGTATTTTTTCCTAGATAAAATAAAATCAAAAAATCCTGAGACACATGAGATCAATGTCTCCCTTTCCCCTAATGAAATTTTATCTGATTGATACAGCTGTACTATGATCACTATTGCAGTGAGAGAGATGAAATAATATTTGAGAAGTATAAAACATACTGCAGAACATGAAGAGCAACAACACAAATGCTTATATTATCGTAACATGAAATACAAATACCTCTGGCTAGATAGGAAACAAATGTTAATGACTTTAAAGCATATATACATATGCCCTTCTTGGAACTCATTAGCATGGTTTAGATGTTTCATGGGCGTATTCTCAAGTGATCCAGAGAATCACATAGAATTATTACCTAATCAAAATGCAAGATTCATTGATGTGTGATGCAATTAAGGAATGAAGTTTGAATGTGTTCATTAAAATGGAATCGAAAATAGATGAGACCTAGGGTCAAGGTCCTTCGACAGCTAACTTTACCCTGAAGTCCAATATGATACAGATGCAATTATTAGTTTAGCAATTTAATGAAAACTCAGGAAGTCTGAAAAGTTAATCAGTTCTTCCTATTGGACTAAATCCTCATGAAAAGAATGTCAGGTTTGGACAGTTATGAGATACAAGCACCACTCTGGCCAGGGTTTCTTCCAAAACCTCGTGAAAATATTAACATGGCACTGTTCAATTAGGATATCAGTTTGAAAGAAACAGCAATAATCATCACATGGATATAATACAATTTCTCTCTTAAGGAATGCTGCAATTGTCAGTAGAATGATCTCATGTTTTCTGTCATAATTTACACAGATTTGATGGAATCCCAACTGGGGTTGCTTGAATTTACCTAATAGTAGTGAAATTTCAGGCTTCACTTTTCTGAATAATTTTCTGACATGTAGGCAGGGTTTATACTGTTGCAGATAATTGCTGGTAATTAGGTACTGGAATATAAATCCTCATTGGTTAGAAGCCCTGCATCTTGGGAAAATAAGCACTTTTGCATAGATATGGTGTAAGGATTTGTTCCATTTAGCTACCTTCTTGTTAAGAAAAATCAGACTTAGAGTAATGAAGTGTCATCTATACAAGCCATGTTAGAGATCACTGTTGCTGTCAACGTTAAGAGCAGTTGCCACTGGACTAATTGTCATTGGAAGTATAAAACTGCAAGCTGATCTATTTAGATAGCCTTACTTCTTACGTAAAAATAACTCCTTCCACAAAAATAACCTAGCATACTGCTGTATAGATGGATGAAGACAATTCTGCATTTCTCTGTTCAATATGATTCAGAGGCTCTGAACTTGCAAAGACTATGAAAATTGGAAGAATAATTAACTCATTTAATCAAACATGCTGATAGGTAAGGCAGTAGTTACAAATCTGTGAGAAAAATGGTAATATGAGATCTGGTGAATCTTCATCTCCCCTACACATACCTCCACTTGCACTTAATTTGATCCCACATGACCCTACATGACTACTTGAGTATATTAACTCAGAATCAGAGTCATCTTATGTGGCTTCCAGACTGAAAATTAGACACATTCAGCAGAAAAAAACAAGCATAAATAATCTGCATCACATAGATGTACCACAGACTCTTCAAATTACTAGAAAAAAAAACCTGCTGATGCTACTTTCACCTTATAAACTTAACATATTTTCATAAACATATTTTGGCAGTGTCTGTCTGTGGGAAGCTGAGGTTTACTTGTAAAACAGCATGATCATTGAAGGTCATTTCTGAAGTGTTGAAGGAGGAGGCAAGTTGAAATATTACATTGTGCCTAAATGTTGTATTTGGCTAAGCACAGCTAAGTTGAGACTGCTAAGTTCAAACTGCATAATCAATCTTTCAAGGCAAGCGAAAGAACAGGAGAAGGAAGAGGAGCTCCTTATAAGAAATTTTCTCTAGTTTGCTTCATTCCTAGCCTGTGGGCACCATAGGCCAAATTTGAGTACCTTAGCATTTGCATGGCAATGTCCTCTAGGAAAGCAATCCTTCAGAAGCCACAACAGAGATGTAGAGATCCTCATTTCTTTTCTTAACTACCCTGTGGCCTCTGAAAACAAAGTTTCAGGATTTTATGAATACTGTTTTCAATATTGTTCTAAGCAAACTGCATTGAAATGATTAAGAAAGAGTGGCACCTCAGGGCTATGTACAACTGGCGATGTTCACAACAGCTTGCAGGGAGCCTAAGGTTATAGGAGGAGCTGGGTTGGTACATAATCTCAAGATATGAAGGCTGTGACACCATTTGTGCCATTCCAACTCTCTGCTCAGTAAATGAGGACCAGTCTACTGTCCATTCTGTCACCCTCCAAGACTCCTTGCTCCAGGGTGAAGACTGAAAAGAAAATAAGTTGTATACACTACGTACTTCCTCTTTCATGTGCTTCCTCTTACGTGTGCCTACTTCAAATCGCTATTCATGAGAGTAATGGGAACTGAGGTTTATACTGTCTTTTATGGCCGCATAGACTCAGCATTTCTTGAGCATGTAGACATTTAAAACTTCCCTTCAGAAGGGAATTTAATTAGAATTGGTGTCTACAATAACTCTGTTAGGTATATTTAGAGCTCTTAAGTAGAAGTCTTGAAGTCCAAATTATGAAGTAGCATTCCTTTTACCAGGTACAGAATAACAGAATTATATAATAATAATATGTTACATGTTTTGGCTGTTGCTGTGTGTTTACATCTAAATTTAAAAAAAGATTATACATTTTTAAAATGGGGTAATATCAAGTTCTTAATTATCAATGATCAGGGCCAGGAGTTGGACTTGATGATCCTTGTGGGTCCTGTCTGTCTCAGGATGTTCTACGGTTATCAACTGTTCCTCTCCTTTTCACTCTTAGTGCTGTTACCCATCTTGCTCACTAACTAAATTATTTAGGATCTTTCTTGTTTTCCTAATATATATATTTATCAGAATTATGTTTTCCATCATCAGTTGAGACCAAAAGACTGTATTGCAGCTCAGCTATTTCTCTGTAATCATAAATTCATATGATTCTACATTCAAGGCACTTACTGACAAAAAGATATTGTGTATCAAAATAAGCAAAAAAATATAACTCTTTGAATAGAAATATTTCTGAAAACATTCCTCCTTTTTTTTTTTCTTGGAAAACAATTAGTAATGCAATTTGTTTTCAAATCTAATCCATTAATTTATGATGCAACTATTTTATTGAGAAAAGCAATAGTTATAGAGCTAAACAGCACGGCTAGGAGTTCTGGGAATTATTATTTCTTATTGTGACTCTTCAGTGATTTCTCTTAGAGCAACCATATCATTATGCACAAAATGCTTTAACCTTGTGCAGAGCTTAGCTGCAAATATTATTTCTATTTTAAATGGAAGGATTAAGGCTCAGACTGAATGAATCCAGTCTTTTTGGGAAGTGTATCTAGTAAGTGTAGGTACTTGCATAGAGCAATTAGCCTTTGAGAAGCACTATATGATCAAAAAGAATACTCACAACTCATTTCAGTTTGAAATATAGGGCGGTTTTAACCCTACTATGAATCAAGCTGCTGTGTGGTATGAGCCAGTAATAACCATATAGCTCCTTCTTTATGTGTTTTAAATTTTACAGAACACAGGTGTTAGAAAATAACAGTTCTTTTACCTAAATTTTGTTAATCCTATTTTATTTAAAACCTACATCATTCAGCCACTGAGAAAGCAAAATAGCCAGAAGTGATCAGCCATTAAACTCTGGGGGGACGAGACCCTCAGTTTTTTGACCTTCTGCATCCTTTTGTATATTTTTCAGGTGTAGTCACTAAAAGAACAAGAGAAGAAGTTCTGCTCTTTAAGAGATGTTTTTTATGTGAGGAATCTTAATCACCTTGACCTAGCTGTTATATTAACATGGAAAATAAACCACAAATAAATGTCACTTCCTCTCATATGGGAGATTTTAGTAGCAGGCATTTGTTAACAAAAAACCACCACCACCAAAAGCATTCAAAACATAAACCCCCCAACTCTGGGCTATTTACAGACAAGATAAGCCCTCAGCAGAACTGACAACTGGTGTGGGCTTAAATGTCACTTTTCTAGTACAGTCTTATACTCTCTATTCTAGCTGACTGCATCACATGGGAACTAGGATTCTGTTCTATAAAATTTCAGGAGAGATAAAAAATGATCACTTAGATTTATGAGCATATTTGTGGAAATTTTCATGCATTCAACATCAATAGTATTTCATATATATTTGAGATTTAGAGCCCTACTAAGAACCATTTTACAGAACTGAAGCACTAATAACTGTAAAGTTGCTTGTCGGATTAGGTTTCAGTTAGATCAGGTTTGATTAATATACATTAATTTTGCTGAGTTTGATGTTTGCGTGTCATACCAGGGCTCTTAGGGAAATTCACAGGATGGAGCCTTATTTTTTAAGTCAAAGAGTTATGGAGCAAAAGAACTTTCTGTTGTTTTCCTAAACATATCTGGCAAAACAATGTGATCAAAGCATGTAGAAAGTATATAGAGTAATTGAATCACACATCTTTGTTCTAGAAAGCCACACCTGACTTGTATGTTCATTTGCAAATACCTCACAGTAAAAATACGGCAGTTTATTCATGGATGTAAAATAAGTGCAATTTGTTTTTCTCCCTTACTCTTCTGCAAGTTCATCAGAAAGCCACTCAGGCCCTATATTGGCAACGATCATGCTATCAGAACAGCTAAACCTTTCAAATATTTTTATGCAGTTAACTGAAGAGAAACATTTTCTTCTACATCAAAGGCAATCACCCCTTACTTTTTTACCCAACCAAATTTTCAGTGCTAAACTTCTCATATTTACTATTATTTGTTCCCTCACATTTGGTGAAAATTTTCATACTGTTACTATATCCACAACTGAAGATTAAAAGATTGGGACAAACTCTCTACAACAAAAGGCTGGGCTACATAGCTGAATTATAGAAAAAGGTGACTGCTTCTCCTCTCACTATGTCTCCTTCCTGCTTTTAGACAAGTGTTGCAAGCTGAAATTTTTTAGCCCCTCTTATGAGATTTTTTTTGACATTATTACTTCAGTTTTCTCTGTGTGATCTTCTAAATAAAGTATTTATATAGCTTTTATATATCACTTCATCAACATACATTAGCTGGTAGAAAAAATGTACACTTTTTTGCCAAAATTATTTTTGAAAATCTCATTCGACTGAGTAAAGAAGGATTTAATGATTATGACTGCAAAACCACATTGGTTGGTTTCACTTATTATTTTAACAATTAAAATATTGTGTGTATGTTCTTCCAACCTTTTTATATAGCTTCTGAAAAGACATTCAGTTACAAATAAACCATCAAGTCAAATTATATTCAGCAACTGTAATTTTTCTAGTAACAAGTTTCAAGTCAATAGTAAATATTAGTCTACATTGAGATTTCATTGACATTTTTCAATATTACTTTAGCGGTGGAAGTGGAGGTCATTCTTAAAGAAAGCTCAGTGCTACTACTGAAACTAGAAAAAAAAAAAGAGAAACTTCTTGAAGAACTGCTTAATGGCAACTGAAATCAGTGTTTCTATTTCAGACATTTAGTGGAAACGGAATCATCTCCAAAACCTAAAATTAATTTCCAGTCATACACTGTTCTTCAATAATGTAGTAACAATTACCTAAGTGCTTCATCCACCAAAGTTTTTTCCCTGTCTTTGTACAAGTTTGCAACTCTGTATTTTTCAGCCAAGGTTTCACAACTGCTGTGAAACTGGTTTAAAGCAGCAGAATCAAGAAAAAGCCTGTTGGCACAATGCCTTTCCTACTAAGTAACTCCTAATATTCCTTATCTCCTTTCCCCTCCACTTAATGCCTTTCATTTCCCTTGCTATTTTTTTTTAATGATAGTTCTTCAGCAAACTATCCTTCCCAACATAAAACAATATGAATGTCACAATCTATTGCAAGTTTTTGTGACTTTTTGTTATCGTAGTCTGTTTCAAAAATTTTCAAGGTTTAACACATTTTTTATATTTTCCCAAGGTCATACAATCTATCCCACAAAAACAGGGTAGTAGGGTAGCGAATCCCTGAAGCTTAATGACTGCTTAATTTTTAAGAAATGTGACCAACTTCCACTAAGTGCATTCAGCTTTCAGTTTCAAGTCAAAAGCATCCAAATCAATATTGCAAAGAACTTCCATTTAATCCTATAATCAATGCTTGCCAATGCTGGATGAACATCAATTATTAATAATGGATGTGGTTTGGGTTGCTGTACTTACGTCTGCTTTTAGAGTATTCTAAAGGATTGTTCCTGTCAAGTGCATCCATTATACAGGCATCGCAGCTCTGAACATAAGAAAAAGGAAGAGTAAAAATTACTGACTACCACACGTATTTCTGGCTGGGATCTAATTTTTTGCCTAATGCCTCATCTCTTCTGTTAAATCTGAATATTATAGTCACTGAATGCATGTACCAATGGAGAGAGAGAGTAAGACTTGATGCAACACATGAAGAAATCACGAAAAAGTAATACCAGGATCCTGAAAAAGGTGTAAAGAAGCATGGCTTCATTTGCCTCAGTGAGTACATAGAAGGGGAGTACCTGCTTCTTGATTTTGAGGCTCCACATTGCTTTGTAGTGCCATGATGTCAGGGACTTTAGGACTGATTACTTAGTAGAGCAGCATGGAAAACTTGTTACCTAGGTCAGCCAGGAAGGAATGGAGGTTACTATGCAATGTCCCAAAAGGAAGCTTTGGCATCTGTTTGCCTTCTTTGGTCCAGCTCTCACTATACCTACAAAACTTAGCAGTTCTTCACAGTATAACAATAATAGAGATGGAATTAATCTCATTTAGCCATCAATGTGTTAAGCATATGATCTCAATATATAATTTAAGCTCTTTTTACAGAAAAAGGGAAGAGAAAAACCTAAAGGTGACACAACCCACTTTTGCTAGTCACCCACATTATCAGGGTATAAATTATCCCCACAAAGTTTTACTTTGTACCTTAATTGAGAAAAGAAGTCATAAAGAAGGGACTGTAAGAGCAAGCAAACTTCAAGATTGCTAAATCTGTGAGAATATCGTTTCTTGTAAAAAGAATTGAGAATTTGATACATAAAAGGAAACTAAGTAATTTACTCTATTAATGTTGAAATTGTTTTGAGAATATTTTAAAGATGAAAATCAGCCTTAGAGTTCTAGTTTTAAAATGCAGACTGACCCAGATCAGCATTCAGTTTTTCCTCCCTGCCAGTCTGCCCCAGCATCTTGCCCATAATTTCCATTCTCCTTTTGCCTCCAACTTAAGTCTCAAATTCTACTTTCCAACACTGTTGCAATGTGCTTATCCTCTGGTCTTTCTCTTGACTCCATTTAAATTGATCAACCCTTTATCTTACATTGGTTGTGCACTGACAAATGAATCACTGCAGAGTAGAAAAATTACTTGCTTTCAGTTCAGTGACCTGGTTGCATGTCCACACCAAGCGAACTGTAGAAATGCAATTGCAGAAAAGTTACAGAACGTTCATAGAACAGCTGGGCTTGGAAGTCCCCCTTAAAGGTTCTGCCCAGTCTCTTTGTTCTGTGAAGCTGCACGTTTTCGGAAGGACAAAGTGTGTCAGAAAGAGAGAAGATACATTCCTAATAAAAATATTCTGTTGCAAATCTTTGAAAAGTAATTTAAAAATATTGAAAACTCATTGAATAAAAGTTTACCAAAAAAGCTAATTTAGACAGAATAGTGTTTCAAAAAATTTGAATTTTTTTGAGTTGTAATACTGAAAGATCAGCCTAAGCTAGACTTCCTCAAATGCAAATAATGCCAAAGCTAACTGAATAACTTATTTTGATGAACAATACGGTGAGATCTCAAAGCTGGTTATTGAGATGTTGAATATCTCTAATGAAACTTGAAAAAATCTATAATGAAAAATGAAGATGTCAAAGAATAACACTCAACAAAAGTCATCTTTCTCCCTTTGAATGAAATTACTTTGCATATAATGCAATATATAAGTCAGTCAGAGGCCATAGAATCTGAATAAATGTGCTGGAATATCTCAACCTCCAAGACAAATAAAGTTATCCCTACATGACATCATCAGTAGGTATGAGGTAAATTCTTCTTTCAGTGGTTTCAGGCAGATATGATTTCTTTTCACAGACCCTGGGTGTCTTCTATGGGGAGCAGTGGGTTTGTATTCAGCCACACACTGCCCATAGAGGCCCACAGGTGTCACAAAAGAGGGCAGTTGTTTTTAAGATTTTTCCTTATTTCTGTTTGAGAAGCCATGCTTTATAAAAGTGGTGAACATTAAGCTGGGGAGAGAGCTGACAATTGATTACATAAGTGTTTATAAATGTATCATATACAGCTTCAATGGGGAAGAAGACCCTCACCCAAATGATCTGGTGCCTTGGTGTCCATTCCTCTTTCAAGCTGGACATCTCTCTGCAAGCCTGGCAGCTATGCAGACCCCTGGCTGTTCCCCAGGGTCACCAAAGCCCAAACTCAGCTGTAGCCTTGCACAGTGGAAGCAAGTGTACTGTTTGCTTAATGTGGTAATGCCAGAAAATTTTCCGTGATCACATTATTCGAAGTAGCAGCTTAATTATGTGGTATGAGCTTTCATATAGGCACTTTGATTATGTATTTATTGAAATAACTGCTGGAGAACAGAATATTTCTTTCCGAATCAGCTTCTTCTGCTTGATTTAATATATTAGTTTTTATTCTTGATGGGCTTCTATAAACTGTGTCTCAATATGTTCTTCTCAACAGGGATACCGGTGCTATTCTAACTTCAAATGTGATCTGCATGCCGTGTTGCTTTCAGTGTATGAAAAGCATATACTTTTTTTCACAATAAATTTTGACATATCATTTTTCACTTCATTCTTGTGATATCGTTCTGTCTAGAGTGACTTTTCATTTCTTTCATTTAAGAATACCTGCAATACTTCTATGTTCAGATCGTCCCCTGATCGTAAACCAAAGAATTATTTATTTTTGTTTTAAGATTTTGAGCAGGAATATCAGATGGTATTGTGGTCCTTAAGATATTAGTAGATTAACGCAGAAGAATGATAACAAGTGGGTAGTAAAAAATTCTATGTTCAGATTAACATTAGGAAGTTTTAATTAACATAATGCATTTAAGATTTGCTAGAAGATATCAGCATAAAAAATACGAACTTCAGATTAAATTAGGTCACACTGGAATAACAACTCTTTTAGAAGGTATTCTGTTCATTCGTGTCTAAATTAGTTCTTAGCAGAAACACCTTTAGTGATTATGAAAAAGAATAGCTTTTTATCTCTAGCTTCTGTGGTTATGAAAATAATTTGAAAATGTGAAATAATCACAAAGCACTGCTGAGGACAAGAACAAAAATACCAGCAACAAAACCAAGAGGGGAGAAGAGAATGCAAATTTCTTACACTCTGAGCAAAAGCTCAAGTGTTAATTCCTCTTCTCCTGCCTTTGTGACAACAGTGGCACAATTGCATAGAGCAGTGAGTAGTCCCGCAGAGATGTGCAGTCTGGTCAAGCTATGCCTGGGAAGCCAGTGTTACACTCCTGAAGCACAACAGGTACGAGCACTATGCCTGTGAAGTTTGTGCACTTGCAGCACAGGTCCAATGGGCCTGCAGCTCAGCGAGGCTGTGTGTCCCTTACTGTCTGCTGTACTCAGGTTCCTGTGAAGGAGTTTATATTTTTTGTTTGGCTGTTAGATGTTATGTTGATAGGAGGCTCTATCTGTCTCCCAAGCCATGCATACCGTTTGGTTTATTGGTTTTTTCCCCACATTTTAAATGAAGAGGGTAGATGCAAACTATCCTACAAGATTCACCATTAAATATTTCTTAAAGAGGAAAAAAACCTAAGTGAGGGCATTATACACACAAGAAAAACACAGAAGGAATGAAAAATTAATAGTATTATTACCAGTCTTGTTCAGAAAATCCCAACATTTAAAGGGAGAATTTTAAATAAATTAAAATTTAAAAGAAAAAAAAAAAAGGGAATGAGGCTTTAAGTAGTAATAACAACAAGAAATAAAGGATGGGAAAATCAAGCTAGTGATCACGATGATGTTGTAATTACATTCTTGTTCTGCTTAAACAAGACATAATTACATACCAATAGAACTCCATAAGAGGCAAATCTGTATTTGTTGGAGTGGAATAAGAAAAAAGATATCTATTTTTCACAAAAAATGTCGTTTTTCAAACTTAATCACATATAACTTTAAGAGTAAAAATGTATGTGAACTCTTCAAGGATTTCATAATTTAACCCTGCATATTATTTGATAGGAGTTGAGCCTCATTTTCTCATATAAAAGCATTATTTTAATCTCCACTGTTCAGCTCAAGCAACAGCTTTCTTCTCTTGGGAAGCCCATAAATTTTGAGAGGTAAATCATATATTTTATGTACATTAGGTTTCTGATCAGAAATCTATGAAAGGGTTTCTGTTAGATCACTTGACTTGAGATGTTATAACTAATGGTTTATTCCTATTTTACCCGATATTGAGATGAAAATGCCAGAGTTAAGGTGGAAACATAATCAGTCACTGCAATGTAGACTGATCAAAAGGATTCATATACTTTACTTCTGAATTAGAACAATCTCTGTCACACTTCAGATCAATGTAACAAAGCAAAGGCAGAAGAGGAGAGGTCTTACAGAGCTTAAATGATGTGCAATTGTATTTTTTAAATATTTTTTTAACTCACCGTAATTATCCTGAAAATATAGCTAATGGTTCTCTGCTCATCGCTGAACTGGGCTCTGTAGCCTGTCAAGTATCACAGGTCTCATCGAGTGACCCTGAGATGAGCTCAGTCAGTCAGAGCATGGTGTTAGTAACACCAAGGTCATGGGGTTGATCCCCACATGGGCCATTAAATTAAGAGTTGGACTTGAAGATCCTTCTGGGTCCCTTCCAACTCAGATTGCCCTCTGAAGTATCGTACTAACCTAAATGAAAATTTATTGAAACAGGGTGTTTGATTCTTAGGTAGTAAGGTCTTTTCCAAGTGTCAGATTTGTATCCACGCAAACAAAAATAGCCAGATCTTGTCAAAATAGCCTGTTACAAATCCAGAAAAAAAGCCAAAGAAATCCATTGTGGTTTAATAAGTATATTATTCTGAGACTGTAGATCAATTTTAACTCCTTTTGGCCAGATTTTTGCCAAATTTCTCCATAATCCTGGACACCCCCATGACTGCTCATGTAAAACAACATGTTTTGTAGGGTCAGGAAAACACCCTTCCTGATTCACTTTGAGCTTGATACAGTGAAAGACCAAGGGCAAGCTCCAGACAAACGGCATGGGACTTTACTTGAATTTAGGTGTCTTCTTCAAACACTGCTGGGCTATCTAGGTACCTTACCACATTGATTATCTTCCTTGCCAAATTTTTTTTTAAGGTTCCAACATTAAGGACGTGCATTTTTAGGCAGTTTTCACATGGAAACATATGCACTAATATATGTACCTGTCGCTGTCCATACCGAGAGCGACGAAAAATGACACGATCAAAGTTCAGGAAAAAGTGGATTATTTAATTAATTATAAATCAGTTTATATAACTTGATTCAAAAGAGTAACATAGTACTATTGGTCCCTTGATCAACCACCTCCTAGAATGATTGATGGAGGCTATACAACACCCATTTTTAAAATATTTTCCTCAGTGAACCATAACACTAACTGAACAACAGCAGGTGCAAAGATAAAGAATTAGTTTACAAAACCGTCTTCACTATTTTCATCTAGTCTGCGTGAGAAAGCAATGCTCTCACAGAACACTGAGAAAAGGCTGAAGAATTTCTCTGCTTCTAACTTTTGAGCATCCATATGTACCTGCTTCAGGCCTACTGCAATGTTTAAGTATGTATGTGCCTGTTTCATAGACATAGAACCTCAGAGTAACAAGGTCTGATAGAACACTTTAAGAGCATTTTTGGCATTCATTTCATTCAAAGAGATCAATAGAAAAGAAGTTGGAATTCACTTGCTATTATGGTTCTACAGGAAGGCACTTAAACCCAATAGCATTTTCATCCTGATAGAAAATAAGTTTTATTTCTCTTATTGATGTACAGCTCTAACAGACTCATAGTTCTGAGGTCAAAAGAATAACAAATGTTAGTAAGTCTCAGCTAATCAATTCAGGTGGTACTGATCTGTTTTCTACAGTATTTATAAACATTAAATTAGAATTTCAAAAAACAAAGACGTACAAAAGAACAAAACTGAACAAAACCAATCAGAACCAACACCTAGATGAATATCAATTGATATGAGTATCTCACCCATTTGAGTTCTCTCAAATAATTGGGAAACACCAGCAAATATGATCAGTCAATAGCTAGAAAATTACTGATGACCTTAACTGTTTTTTTTTTAACATTGCTTTATTATGCGATTTTTCTTGATAGGATCACATGAAGAAGTAATCTTTAATACAAGATATATCCAGTCTTCAAGTTTTTTTCAGAGTCTTCTTTTCCAATTTTTTCATGGAATAATTATTTTAAAATTTTCTTTAATTCATGCAACATAATTAGTGTTTAATCAGACTATAATGAAATTTTCCCTAGAAAATCAAGTCTTCTGTGGCCTTAGACAATATTCAAGTTTTTTACGATCTTTCATCGTTTTGTTTTTTAAAATGTTTTTATTGCTCTTAAAGAGTTTTTTCTGTCTGTATATCTTCTGTGTTATACTTGGTTTTTTTGCTACACTGTGTTATTCTTACATGGGTATTTAGGTTCCTCAGCTTTCATCTATTTCTTGGATATTTTCATTTTGCTTTTGATATCATTCCCTTAACCTCTCTGTTTTCTACAATGTAACCTCAATGTTTTCAAAGAATTTTGACTCAGGCTTCCTGCTCCAGGGATATAAATAATTTTTTCCTGAGGACATACTGATGCATCAATCTGTATTCATTACCGTGCCTCACTGATGTCACGGATTTGGAGTAGAACTGACTGATTTTTACTACTGGATTTCTTAACAAAGTTTTAAGTTCTAAATCCTACACTCTCAAATATATCCTTTCTGATATATACAATTTTCTTTGATCTTTTGAAATGCCCCTTGCAGTAATAATAAACCTTTCTCTTCGAGGTTGTTAATGAAAAAAGTTGGTTTAGGAAGCTGGTTCACTGAGCTCTGCTTTTTGCTTTTTAACATTTGAAACTAGGTTCTTTATTAGTACAGCTGTAATCCAAGATGTGCTTTTTTTTTTCTCAAGTGCTTTGGTAATAATGATCTCAATTACCTTATGAGTAAAAGCTAATAGACCTTCAATGGGAAGTGTATGGCTTGCTAAACCAGTTGCACCTATGCTTTATGAAGTCATGCTTTTTATGCTTTATGAGCAGAAAAGGAGCAGTATTACTGTTCTACTCTTCTTCAATATCATTCAGAAACACAGTAGCAGAGAATAGCTTGTTTTCCTCTATCTATCAGAATTGGTTTTCATGGTGATTTCTGTCCTGCTGCCTAGGAAGACATCACAGAATCACAGAACGACTAGGCTGGAAGAGAGCTACAAGATTATCTAGTCCAACCCATGCCCTAACCTCAACTAAACCATGGCACTGAGCGCCACATCCCGTCTCTTTTTAAACACATCCAGGGATGGTGACTCTACCGCCTCCCTGGGTAGACCATTCCAGTACTTTATCACTCTTTCTGTGAAAAACTTTTTTCCTAATATCCAACCTATATTTTCCTTGGCGCAGCTTGAGACTGTGTCCTCTTGTTCTGTCAGTTGTTGCTTGGAAAAAGAGACCAACCCCCACCTGACTACAACTACCCTTCAGGAAGTTGTAGAGAGTGATAAGGTCACCTCTGAGTCTCCTTTTCTCCAGGCTAAACAACCCCAGCTCCCTCAGTCGTTCCTCATAGGGCTTGTGTTCCAAGCCCCTCACCAGCCTTGTTGCCCTCCTCTGGACACGCTCAAGGTCTCAACGTCCTTCCCAAACTGAGGGGCCCAGAACTGGACACAGCACTCGAGGTGCGGCCTCACCAGTGCCGAGTACAGGGGAAGAATGACTTCCCTGGTCCTACTGGTCACGCTACTCCTGATACAGGCCAGGATGTAGTTGGCCTTCTTGGCCACCAGGGCACACTGTTGGCTCATGTTCAGTCAGCTGTCGACCAGTACCCCCAGGTCCCTTTCTGCCTGGGCACTGTCCAGCCACTCTGTTCCCAGCTTATAGTATTGCAGGGGGTTATTGTGACCAAAATGTAGGACTCGGCACTTGATCTTGTTGAACTTCATCCTATCTTCCTTTTGACTAGTGACATATACTGCACATTTCTTGTCCAATAGTCACGATGACATGCTTAGAATTCAATTTTACGGTCACCCTGTGTTCAAGTATGTTTGCTGTTTTTTGCTTACTAGTGGTATTCTGGAGAGGGCTATAGTTCTTTCTTTGCTCACCTTTCATCCTTAACAATAATGATAACAACAATAACTGCTAATAGTACACTATGACCAATCTTGGTGGTTGACAATAGCTTACTCAAACTTGAATTTGACAAGTAGAATCTACAGAACATAAATAAAAACCAAGACAACAAAACAACTGAAACAAACCAGCCACCACACCTGAACAACAAGAACAAAACCACCCACCAAACACCCACATGTTATTCTTCACAACATAAGTACTACTCCATGCAAGAATTCATATCCTGGCATCGCTGTGCTAAAGGATTTGAACAATAAAACATAGTTAATTCCTTTTAGAGATGAATTCCCTCCTCTTTCTTGCTTTAGTTATATAGGATTTAGAGAGCATAATTCTATGCATGCTTTTTTTAAAGGAAAGAAAACAGACTCAACAAAATAAGAATGATCCAATAATTTATTTAAGCTAAAAAGAGGAAAGCGTAATCATTGCTTTAGGAGTATGAGTTGTTTCACTGCATTGGTTGTCCAGTTTGATGAAGTACCAGACCTAGGCCCCATTTGTCTGCACTGTGAAGTGAAACATTTTCATTGTGTTTAAGGAACAAGTCTACCATAGATTTCCCTTGTGGAGAAGATCAGTTTTCAATGAAAGCTGAGTAATCTGTATTTATTGGCTGTGGTATTCATCTGCTTAAACTTCTTTGGAATATAGAATAAACCATAATCAAGATAAAGCACCAGTTAATTTATCCAAGAGATAGCCGTCTCTAAAGCAGTTTCTTCACAATCTTTGCCTGCTACATTGACCTTTGTAGAGGATACAATTAATCCTCTAGCATAACCAAGAGTAACAGCTAATAACCTGATAACACACTCTCGTGTTTAAAACTCTCTGCCTTCCCTGGGGTATATAAACATACATCTAAACTAACAATGGCTTCATAAGGTTTTAGTCACTCTGGGGAGAAGGAAGACTTTCTAGTTGCAAAGTAAATTGCAGAACACGTCAGCTCACAACATGCATGTTGAAATTTTCTCTCAGTTTTAAAGACAGCATTGGTTAAAAAAGTACTCTCTTTTATGTACAAAGAATCTCTTTGAATCTGTATTTCATTAATCAATGCTGTCAAAAAACATTTGGTGACTGAATACTTGAGCTTCTGAGTGTGTAATTTAACTTGGCCTCATATTCAGAAGATGGAGGCTGCCTCTTTTCTAAAACTCAAGCCTTCCTTAGAGTCTCTGTCTGGGAATTGAAAGTATTAGGAGTGTGAAGTATCTTCCAAGTTTAGTTGCTTAGAAGCTAAGTATCTAGTTCGAAGCAGTCATCCAGCTCCCTCTGTAGCTGGCAGGAAGAGATAAGTGTAAGCTAAAGCAGTGATATGAAAGCTGGAAAAATACAAAATCTAATTAATGGAGCTGTGCAAGTGACATAACTAAGAAGCTGGGAGTGTGATTGACAATCTGACAGAAAATAGACTAAAAAGCAGGCTGTCTTTAGCCCATCAAAAGTCTGTAAAAGTGTTCTCAAACACCTCTACTCAAACACCACCTACTATTGCAAGTCGGAAGATGCACAGAACTAGTAATGTGTGCATATGGTCTTTAAAGATATAAAGCATGAAATAAACATTTTTTTGCTACTACTTGCTGCTGTTGCTAATGTTTGCATGGATATGGATAAAGCAATATTAAAAAACTAAAAGTAGGTCTAGATTGATAATCAATTGTACAACATATGCTACAATATAGGTGAATCATTACAGCGAAATTCTGGGAGATGAAGGACCTGGTGTGCCCAGAGAGACCATTTGCCCCAGGGAGCTGAGACTGGTCCATGTGACAAAACTGCTGGGGGTCAGCAGAAAAGAGACAAAGGACAGAATAGCAAATAAAAAATAAAAACCCACCTTAGAAAGCTGATTCATCCAAAATAGCTGGGAAAATTACTCTTTGTAAGTGGTGATCTCCCACTGAGTACAGACTGAGACTAATTAGCCAGTTTCAATTAGAATATTCACTTTTGGTAAGTCTGAGTGCAACCCATTCCAAGTGTGCTGCAGTGAACCTTGGATGTCAGCAGAATTTGCATTAATGTCAGCAAAGCCGTGACATTAACCATGCAGATGAAGAAACAGCTTTAAATCTGAAATCAACATTTTGGCGCGCGCACCTCTAATGATCATAATTAGTGCTGCAGGACAGATACCTTCGGTCACTAGCCATCTACAGATGGTGATAGATAGGCAGGAACAAACAGTGCTTTTAAGAAAACTAGAGACTTCTTTTGATATTTTGGTCATTTGCACTGTACTACATGGAACTTACACTGAAGGTGAGTTCGTCATTCACATTTTCAATGATTACTGTGTAAAATCAAAAGAGAAGGAAAGAAAAAGGATATTATAACTTACCTTCTCTGAATATTAGGTATTTAATAGATATATTTTTATCATAGACAGTAATTTGACTTTCACTTTATGACAGAATGTTTCCTGACTTGCATAGACTTCTTTAACCAGTGCATTTCTTTAGCTACCTTTCCGTTCACTAACACCTCCTTCATCCCAAAGCTGGTCCATCTGCTCTTCCTGATGTTATTTGTGAGATGAAGGGGAATAATTTGTTTCAAATAAGACTGCAGGGTAAATCATTTGTTTGGCTTCTATTGAACGTGAAGGCCAAATCTTAAAATCTCTGAATAAATTTAAATTAAAGTAAGCAAGTTCTTATCATTATTTGGATAACCAGTGCAATTTCAAGACGATTAAAAAAAAACTCCCCTCACTATCAGTATGTTTTATGCAATGTTTGCCTTTCACTTTTTTTATTTAACAAATACAGACTCTACAGGCTCTCAGATGTCAATGAAAAAAGAACAATATTGTTCAATAACACCATAAAACTGAATATAGTTTGGTATATAAAATAACAGCAAAATCAATGGTTATGTTTCCAGGACAGTATATTTTAAAAGGCATAATATAAGCCATAAAAGAAATTGGTTTGTGTCCCATCTTTTGATATGTCCCTTAATTTTAAACAAAAGGCGAGGAAAAAAGTTAACAGACTTTATTACTCTCGTATTTACATAAGTTTTCTTAAAACCCATCCATCCTTGAATAAATTCCCTACTGTGTTACTCCTGTTGTAGAATGGTGTATTCTCATACAATAAGCAGAGTTATTCAGTAGTGAAATACTGGTGAAAGAGGCACTTTCAGTGGCATCTAATTTATATAGCTCTGGACAGTTCTCAAGTATACGACAAGACAAGTTCCAGTGTGTGCCAACAGTGTCATTCCTGACAGCTTTCTTTGTTGTATGAATTTGACTTCTCCTTTGAAGCCTGCTAGCAGGGAACAGGGAAATTGAACAAAATAAACTGAAAAATATTCCCATAAATAATAACTTGGAAAAATATGTGTTTGTAAATGAACAAAATTACACTAGTGTGGAGTAGTGATTCCTAGACTTGTCTTTAGAACAGAACTCTGTTAAATGGCATAGAGATAGTATCTTGGCTGTCTTGGCTGTGCAGGTAAGTTTAGTTTGGTTTGGACAGAGTTCCTATTCTTCCATAGTGTTAGGCAGGAAGTGACTAATCTGAGTGACTAGCTCAGATTTAGATGCATACCTTATGTAAATAGCTAGATGATATTCAGCCCACTCCAAAACATTTATATATAGCACTCATTTTACTAGTATCCATTTTAATTTCCAGCTATAAAGAGGAAATAATGTGAAATGAATCCTCTTATGTTAGATAGTTAAAGACTCTTCATAGACATGAAAGATCACAGAGACATTATGGTGGGCAGCAAATCCTCAATACCTTAGTCAAGAAAAGAAGCCACTGCCCTAGCCCCAGGGCTGTGGCAGGGATGGTAAAGTCCCATGCAACAAGGATCATCCAGCAGCAGGAGTCAGTGGGGACACTCTCTGTGTCACCCCACAGACAAGGAGCATTGCCAAGGGCCACAGAGCTTGCTGTGAGAAGCAGAGAGAGTATTTGAGGACCAAAGAGTACGTGTTATGGGACATTTACATATGGAAAGGGAAAGGTAAAGATGTTTGAGAGAGGAGAAAGTGTATTTCTTGTTTTCACACCTGCTTCCCAAGCTAGATGTCAAAACTTTACTAACGCACACATTTCCCAGGAGGATATGTCCCAATCTCCTTGACTGTTTCATTCTTTAAGGGGGACTATTCCTTAGCTCTACAAAAAAGAAATAAGGTTGACCTAAACTGTCTTCCACCTTTCCAGATGGGGAACAATGTCTAACCTGTCATCTCGCTGCCCCCTATTTCACAGAATCATAGAACTGTTAAAGTTGGAAAAGGCCTCAAAGACCATCAAATCCAACCTAGTCCCAATATGTTCACTACTAAACCGCAACGGCAAATGTCACATCTACATGTTTTATGAACATTTCCAGGTGGTGAGTCCACTCCTTCCAGGGGCAGACTCTTCCAATGCTTGACAATCCTTTTCATGGAGAAATTTTTCATAATATCCAATTTAAACCTCTCCTGGTTGAAATTGATGTAATTTCCTCTCATTCTGTCAGTGCTTTCTGGAAGAAGAAGCCAACCTCCACCTCACCCCAACCTTCTTTCAGGCAGTTGTAGAGAGCGATAAGGTCTCCCCTGAGCTTCCTTTTCCAGGCTAAACAACCCCAGCTCCTTCAGCTGCTCCTCACAGGACTTGTGCTCTTCCCTGGACATGCTCCAGCACCAAAACGTCCTTGTAGTGAGACCCTAAACTGAACCAGGATTCAAGGTGCAGCCTCACTGATGCACAGTACAGGGGAACAATCACTATCCTGGTCCTGCTGGCCTCACTGTTGCTGGTTAAAGCCTAGATGCCAAGGGCCTTTTTGGCCACCTGTGTGCATGCTGGTGCATATTCAGCTGCTTGTTCACCAGCACCTCTAGGTACTTTTCCACTGAGCTGCTTTCCATCCACTCTGCCTCCAGCCTGTAGTGCTGCTTAGGGTTACTGAGGCCCTGGAGCAGGACCTGGCACTTGGCCTTGGTGAAGCTCACACAATCGGCCTCAGCCCAACAATTCAGGGCCTTCCTGCCTTCCAGCAAATCAACACTCCCGCTGAACTTGGTGTTGACTGTGAAATTACTAAGAGTGCACTTGATCCTCTCGTCCAGCTCATTAATAAAGATATTAAACAGAGCTGACCCCAAAATTGAGCTTTGGGGAACCCCACAGAGGAACAGCCCCCCTCTGAATTTAACATCATTCACCACCAGTCTCTGGGCCAGGCCATCCAACCAGTTTTTAACCCAGCAAAGAGTGCACCTGTCCAAGCCATGAGCAGCCAGTTTCTCCATGAGAATGGCTGTGGGAAACAGTGTCAAAGGCTTTACAAAAGACAGGTAGCGAGCATCCACAGGCTTTCCCTCATCTACTAAGCCTCACCACTCACCCATTTCAGTTTATTATGCAGGACTCCATAGACAGAAATGTGATAGAGACAGGACACATTTTTGCATTAATCAGATCTTTATATTCTCCTGGAGTTTAATGATCTCGGTCAGAGTTTATAAGGTTACATTCAGCGCAGGTGAAGCAAAGGAGAAAACACGTTCAGTATTCTTCTGTGTCACCTGGACTTTGAAGAAGTTCGCACAGTCTTAGAAAAAACAAATTATCAGCATCGACTTCTTTACAGAATTCCTTTAATGTTATGTTGCTGGACTGGTTTTTTTGGTCACTTATTATACTGTGAATACAGTGACCGTTACCTGCAAGATTGCAACAGTTTTAAACATACATTAAATTTTAAGTTCTGAACTACTGTGAAGTATCCTTCTAAATGCTAGCAGCGTGATACATTGTGTAGGAAAGCAAAAGAGCTCAAGGTAAGGGTAGCTACCTTTCTAAAACTGGAAAATACAAGAATTCACAGAGCTGAATCTTGGCTTTTTGATTTCACCAGGGAGCAAGTTCACAACTTTCCAACCTGACACTTCACACTGCCAAAACTGCCACATGGGCTTTCTGAGAAGTATCAAAAAGAAAGAGAGGAAGAGAAAAAAAATAATAATGTTTTAGTTAGGAGCTAGATGTGCCCTTTGACCCGAGTAGTTAACAAAGGAAACTTGAGGCTGCTGTGGTTAGGAAAAACTGGCGATGGAGTTTTTGCTTCCTTACAAAGAATTCCTAAAGAGATATACTCTGAGCACAGTAGGAAACACACAGTAGAAACATAGATTAAGAGTTATTAGCAAAGAGACCTTCAGAAAATATTTACTTCAAAAACCAGCTGAAGACTGACTGTTTCACATCTGAGAAAGAAAAGTTCAAATGTATTTCTAGTATGAATAACAATTTAAAAATTGCTTAATTATCCTAAAATCCACCAGAAAATTTGAGAGTCAAAAGGAAGAACAAAACAGACCAAAAAGACAGAACCATATTCATTTAAATGAAATTTTGTATTAAGAAGAAACAGTGACTCAGTTCTTAGCATTTATCTTTATATGCATGACTTCAGCACTTGGTTCATTATTTCTGTCTTTAGTTTCTGCAGTTCTCATGTGCTTCAGGAAATCTGTGTTGCATTCCCCCACCATGACATTTCCTTGCCACATCCCATTAGACAGATTGTGATGCTCAGAGCTTGTGCTGAATGCAGAGTGTCTCCATATGATCCTTCTGCCATGCTAGAGATTTGGGGAGCTACAGCAGGTGACAAATCTGTATTTCTGGGTGAGGTGAGCACTGTTCTGCTCATAAGTTTTCATCTTAGTGACGCTTTCAGGTATTCCAGAGACATCCCAGGAAAAATCTTGTGTGCACACAATGTGGGCAGTAAGGAGAAAAGGCAACAAAATAAAATGTTGACAGTGGCTGAACATGTGTTGTATACTACTGCTAGCTGTGGTATGGTCTTCTGTCCAATGGCAGATGGCACATTTGATCTTATTTTTTATTCTGCTATCTTGGTTTCCATATCAGAAACCAAAATCTGGAAAACTTACTGTTGCATATTATAGACTTATAATGGAACAGAATTTAGCTAATTTCCCATTTAATTTTCTACAAGATGCACCATTTACCTAAAAAAATAATAAAATTTGTCATCATTCTCTCTCTGAGCCAAAACTCAATATAGTACAACTGAAAATTTTTCAATTTTTTTCAAAATGGCAACATGATCTTGGTTTGGGTTTTTTCCTCCCTTTTTTCCTTTTTTTTTTCTTCTCTAGAAAGCAGCATGGATGCACAGTATCTAAAAATGTTGCTAAAGGCATAAACTGATTTAGACAATCCGATCAGAAATTTTGCAGCTGCTTCTGCTTGATTTGGATCAAAAGCAACTCTAGAAAGACAAATAAAGGGTTTGTGGCTGGTTTTTTATTTTTCCCTGGAAAATCAGAAAACCTTGATTTACTTTTTAATGGGACAAATTTGTTCATAAATAATTTCTACAGCCAAAATAGATCAGTGTAATTTTAAAGCATTTTAAAACAGAAAATTTAATATACACTTTTTTATTTATAAATCTGAAGGATTCTGGAAATGATAGATACCAGATACATAAATTGATCTTGTCAGAAGAATTCCTGAGGCTTATCTTTTGAAGCAGAGAAGAGAAGAAATAGACAGCATATCACACACAAAGACCTTGTGCTTCTAGATGCCCTCACTAGTGTATTACATTTTAGTTACGTTAAACCTAAGTCTGATGAGGCAAAACCGGTTTCTTTCTACAGACCTCTAAACAGCAACCAAATTGGAAAAGGCCAGAAAATTACACTGTCTTTTATCAATCTAGTTTACACTGCCTTTGTTCCTCATATTTAAACTGCTATCTAATCTATTCCTAAATGCTATACCTACTTGCTAATGCTAAACTTCTAGATGATGTAGGTTCAATGCCAGCCCAACTTGTTCTTGCTTAATCTTGTATGCTACACAGCAATACAACAGTACAGGTAGGTGGGTAGGTGGGTAGGTGGGACATCTGCTCTGAGGAATACCTCATAGTAGAAACCACCTCAGGAAATCTTTCAATTCATATTGGTTTCAACTTCTCCTATTTTTCATTAGCACAATGTTGCGGATGCCAAACAAGCTTATTCTTATGAGACAGAATATGCAAAATGTAACATAAATTCACTGCCAAACTGAAAGGTTTATAAAACATTTTATAGAGAGATGGTGGAGCAAATGTATTTACACTGGGGGAGTTATCTCAAAACACAGGACGGTTGACATGGAATTTAAAGATCTTACTAAATGTTATAAAGGTCATGTTATCAATGGCTTCATGAACATTTGCAAAGACATGCCTGGGTAAAGTATCTCTCTCAATCAGACAGTGGAACTACTTGACACCCACTGTTGTCATCAAGCTTAATGTTAATCAAATATATTTTGGCAGATGGGGGCCAACAACATGATCTGCTATGTGGGGAGATGAAACTGAATATTCTTATACTGAAGAAACCTCTCATGTAACTTTAACTCACAGCTGTATTGCTGAAATAAGTTTATAACTGCCTATGGGGAATTCAGATAGTACAGTTGAAAACCAGGTTGAAAACCCTGTGGCTACAAGAAAATTGATATTTTTTTCTTGAGCAAAGGATTTGTATGGTATGCAATAAATACAACACAGAACCATGCACTGAACAAGAGAAAAAACCCATATTGAATAGCCATTCATTATTTCAAATGTTATTGTTAGTTCATTGAATCAGCTATAAGACCTTTAAGAAAAAAGCAAAATTTTGTTTTCCGAGAAGGAATATGAGAATTAAAAACAATCTTAATTCTGTCAGCCTTAATCCTGCATTTTCAGAGCTTCTTGAGTTAGATTTGAGAGCCTAATAATTTTCTTAAACTTACCTTTATGTTATATATAAATACAGGATGGGAATTGATGGTGTAACTTCCTAACAATCACTTTGCAGATTGCACACAATAAAGGATCTCTAAATATTTTATTATTCCTTAATAATCTAAGCACAGTATAAACTTGATTCTCCAATTGATTCTTGGCAATTTAATATTTCAGTTAATAATGAATGTGACAGGCTTAAAATATTCATGCATTAATACAACGGAAAATATTAATGCATTGGCCTATCTGACCAATGCATCGAAACATTTAAGATAAAGTTGAAATTTAGTGATGGATACTTGCATACTTTATTCTATTGTATGAAGCATGGAAGAAACAACAGAAGAATTCTATTCTTGCATGCCAGAATTGAACAAAACTTGGGCTTTATAATTTAAATGATAAATTTAATTCTATCTTTTTGATATTTTCTATGCTAGTGATATAAAAAATGATTATGAACATTAGTTCTGATGCCCTCTTCTCAGTATAAAATTTTATCATTTAACTTTTAGTAAGATCCACCTGCATATATATGTAAAATGGAATTTCATATCTGCATAACAAATACATAATGAAATTTCAAAAAAATCTGAGCAAATTGAAATACATAGCTAGACTATTATGGAGTGCTGTTTTTAAAGATTAGTTGCCAAATAAATAAATACATAAACAAAAAAATAAATATAATCCACTAACGGTATTCAATTTTGTCCTGAGTGTTGCTTTTTATGAGAATCTCTGCTGAGTTATGATTATTTTTTAAAGTTGTGTCATATTAGTTACTGATAACCTCAGTAAGCATGTCTTAAAATGCCTGCTGATTAGAAATGGTCTTCTGAATTGCACTTGGTCTTCATCAGGGACTGATCAAATACAGAAACTTTTCTGTGTCAGCAATTTCTTCTAAGGACTGAATTATTTATTGAATTTTTTTCCCTGTGGAATAGAATCCTGCATTTTATTATTCTCTTTTGTGTTTTTCATTTCTTAAAGCAACCAAGTCAGGCACCTTTTCAAGTAATATTAACATGCCATCTATTCATGTTTATAGGAAAAGCAGGTGAAAAAATACAAGCTAATCCATTTTAAATATTGAGGGTTCCTATTGGATTTCATTTTTTAATTTTTTATTATTAATTCTTAGAGTTCTTTAAGTAGAAAGTAATTTAATTGTTTTATTCCCATCACCTTATTTAACACTTCACTTTTTCCTGCATTTTGGAACAAAATATTTAATGAGTATAATAACTACAACTAATATTTCTGCAGTTAAGTAATGCTGCATCTCACTTGCTTTGGCATTCTTTTATTGTGTGTCAAATACATAATATTCTGCTTTCCACTTCAGGATTGTCTTGAAAAGTAGAAACAATATCTATTCCTAAAATGCTGTCTAACATTCTCAGCAAGATTCAAAAATTTATATGCATTTCATATGCATATAAATTTATGTATATATTTCTAGACATACATACAGTAAATATATGGATATTATTACATAGATGTTCATGCATGGGAAAATGTGCTTAACCATCATGATTGCCTTCTAAAATAGGAAAACTGGATGGATAGATGAGAGAAGAACAGTAATTTCAGTGATGGCACAAACCTGGGAAGCATGATCAGTACCCCAGAGTTCTGTGCAGCCCTTCAGAAGGACCTCAGCAAGTTGGACAGATGGACAGAGAGGAAGAGTCTGAAATTTTAAAAAGGCAAATGCAGGGTCCTTTACACAGGGAAGAATAACCCCTGCACCAGCAGAGGCTCAGGGCTGACCTGCTGGGAAGCAGTTGGACAGATGGACAGAGAGGAAGAGTCTGAAATTTTAAAAAGGCAAATGCAGGGTCCTTTACACAGGGAAGAATAACCCCTGCACCAGCAGAGGCTCAGGGCTGACCTGCTGGGAAGCAGCTCTGTGGAGAAGGACCTGGGGATCCTGGTGGACAACAAGCTGTCCATGAGCCACCAGTGTGACTTTGTGGCCAAGAAGGCCAATGGAATCCTGGGGTGCATTGGGAAGAGCATTGCCAACAGGTCAAGGAAGGTGATCCTGCCCCTCTACTCAGCCCTGGTGAGGCCACATCTGGAGTGCTGTGTCCAGTTCTGGGCTCCTCAGTGCAAGTGAGACATGGAGCTCCAGAGTGGGTCCCACAGAGGGTGACAAGGATGATTAAGGAACTGCAGAGCATCTCTTTTATGAGGAAAGGCTGAGAGAACTGTGCCTGTTTAGTCTTGAGAAGAGATGACTGACCTCATCAATGTCTGTAATTCCCTCATCAGGAAAATGTGTCAAGAGGATGGAGGCAGGCTCTTCTCATACCATAAGAATGCATTATGTTGCATGATGTGTTATATTTATATAGTTATTATGAATAAAACTACTGAATATACTACATGCAGTGTATTAATTTATTGCAAAAACCTGAATCAAACATTAAATAAATTTTTGGAGCCCAATATGTAAACTTCAATAAGAATGTAAGATCCTAGAAATCTATAATTATTTCTGAAAACTTTGATCCCCATATGATAAAATTAGCTTCTCATCAGTTTACTGTTGCAGTACTTCTGCTTCTAAGATGTTATTGATCTGTGGAACTATGAGAAACTTTATTGATATGTATTTCTATGGTAAAAAATATTCTTCTAGCTGTTATTATTTCACATGAAGATCTCTCCCTGCAGGTAGAGTGCAATTGTGCAAAGAAATATCTCAGTTGTGCATTTTGACACCACTGCCTTTTAAAAGAAAGCATAAAGATTTCTATTTCAAACTGACCATCTATGGAATTATTCTTAAAAGAAAAATATTTACTAAATACAAACACTTCAGCTTTTGTTTGTTTGTTTTTTTAAGAGGTAAAAAAACCTGTTAAACAAGAATACTTTTAGTTAGGTTTTTACTTTTTTAGCTGATATATGTTTCAGTGTAATATACTCCCCTCAAAAACATGCAACACTTGCATAGCCGAGCAGTTTTTCACACCCAAATCCCCACTGGTGCCTGTGGCCAAAGAAGTATAAGGATAAACTACAGAAGTCCATCTCAGGCAGTCAGGTGTAATTATTTCATGTTTCTCTCACATTTGGAACAGCTCATGTAGCAACAAAATATCAGGCATAATATTTACATTTATTTGAGCTTTATTATTCCTGATCAGGGCATTCAGAATATTACATAATCTAGTTAGATCTACCTATTTATTGGATATAGCTAGTTGCATCTTTTGAAGATTTCTGGGATGCGGGAGGAAAGTGGGGTTTGAAATAATGAAAACAAAAAGGATTTCTGCATCCACGTGTAATTTCCTAATGGAAAACCAGCAAAATGTTGAATGCAAGGAACAAAGTTGTAAAAAGATGAGGCAAGATATCAAAAATATCAAGGATTGCAGGTCAATATTATTTTTTAAATAATATATATTTCCAAGGTTACCAAAAATTTCTCTTATTCCTTTTGCATGAAACCATACAGTTTCAAAAGGACGCATTGGTCACTGATACACTTTGTGAGAGAGCCATGGAAAATCAAGAACTCTCTCCTGTTCAGTTTTTTTTCAGGAATGCCATATTTGCTGGCATTTGCTACTGGAGCGTGGTTTTTTCCATGCTATTAGCTCATGGTAGCAGCTCTAAATAAAATCACATATACCATGCAGCTCACTATGAAACCTGCTGCATACTGATTAACTTAAAACTCTTTTGTGCTGATGAATGTGCAAGAACAGTTCAATATCTGGGTTTATTGCTTGTTGAGATCTTGGAAACAGGACCTATTGTATTCTGATGCTTGTTCTGATCTCTCTCTTCACTGCAGCTGAATGTTAGCACAAAAAAAAATTCTCAAAAGCAAATAGAAATCACACCCACTTTGTTTCATAAAGATTCTTTCCCGTATTAGATAACAGCTATAAGGATGGCTGTATAGCTTGATCCAAGATCTTCATACTAGATGTTGCTATCGTCAAAGGGGATCGTGGTGCGATGATGTGTGCAACCTTACATTTGAAACTCTTCCTCTGATGTTTTCATATTCAAACAGTTGTGCTAGAGTTTTCTGTCCTCCACAATTTATTGACAACAGTCAATAAATCTGTATTAAAAGCATTAATACAGATCTCCTGTTCAGGAACAGGATATCTGTATTAATACTTTTAATACAGATTTATTGACTGTTCCATAACTTCAAAAATGTGAGTCTCCTTTTCTCTGGAACACAGAAGTTGTCAATGACTATCCAGGCACTTAACCCTAATCAATATTCTGTTGTATAAGAAATGTTTTCATTTGCTGGGGTGGGCATGATTCAAGTCTCAATATGTCTTCTTTGAATCATATAAACATGTAAATTTGCAACTTCATCTGCTAGATCGGTGAGAATAATGCATGGTTTTCATTGTCTTTATGCTTTTCAGATGATTGGGGCTCTCCACTCCTCTTCTATTATTTAACCAAGCACTGACTCCCAGACCTAGAGTGAATACTGAGGAAAACGGTGCTATTCATTGTATGGAATAGTTTTTAAATGTTGACTTCCTAATTAAAATACAAAGCTTTCTAAATACCAAACCCTTGTGTTCTTATTCCAAAAAATATTGTGCCATCAATCACAGAATTTCTGACAGACACTTTCTGTGGTGGGATACTATTTGCTGTAACTCAGCATTTACATCGTTCAGAAGAATTTAGCAGATATTCCTATTATGTTATATAGAAGAGAACAACATATCCTCAAATGTGGTACACTTAGAGCATTTTCCAAATGTAACATTATATGAAGTTCTTTGTAATTTTCCAGCCTTAGCTAGATGTGAACGACAACTTTGCACAAGCAATAATGCTCTTCATAGAAAGGATTATATGTCTGCATAAATCTTTGTAAAAGCCCATTAGTGGTATTTTCAGGAATAATCTAAGTAGAAAAGCATCTAGACTAAGTGGAAGTATTAGTCCAGTTACGTCTAAAAATTATTCTATTGATCATGAGCCAAAACTGAGCAACACAATGATAATGCCGCCACATTTGGATGAGAATTTTTTTTCTTGGAAGACTATCCAAGACTTTGAGGAAATAAAATCATTTGTCCTATTTAATCCTGCTGATGTCATACACATACAAAATTTTTTTTCACCTTATTTTTAATGAGAATAAGGAACCAGAACAGTGAGATATGCAATTCTAGGACATGGAATAATTCTTTTCTGGTACATTGTGATAGAGATCTTAATGCCAGACTTTATTACATAAAACTTACCCTGAAGTAAAAAGTTTTGGGAACATCACTTCAGCAGTTTGGCTGTTTTGTACAACAAAGAAGGAAGAGGGCAGGAACTGTGTGATATGTGACATATCTTTAGAAATTTTGTCCATAAAATCATCAACATCAGAGGAATTGTTACCTCTTATCTGTCTGTGTCACCATCAAGAGGCAGTCTGCCAGGAGACCAAATAACTAAGAGGGCTGAACACTTCAAACAAGTCAGTGATAAATTGAAGAGATTAAATAATGTAGTGACTACATGTATAGTGAATCAATGTTTTCTACAGTGGAATTTATTAAACAGAACAAGATGTCTTCCAGAGAAGATTTCTTTCGGGACTTTGATTTGAGGGAGATTTCTGTGACTGTGGTAAAGGAATCCAAAATAATCAATGAGGCTGAATCAGACTAAGGGATTTCTGGGACGCTTGAGGGTATTTCTGGCACAGTAAGATCGCAGTAAGACACTGGAGACTACCTAGTCCGCATTCCTGATCTGTGCAGGACAGTCTCCAGTTCTAGACCAGTCAGCTATAGCTTTGTCTAACTAAATGTTAAAGCCTCCAAGAATGGAGATCCACAGACTTTTTGAGAAATCTCAGTACAGTCTGCACTGACTTACAAGTGAAGACTATTTGCTTAATGTCCAGTCGAAACTTCTTGAGACACCAGGTGGCTCTTACCCCTTGTTGCATTATCTATTACAATTGAGAAGAGTCTGTCTGCCTCAGTCCTGGAGCAGCCTTCAGGTAACCATAGGCTGCTATTGAATAATGAATTAGACACTGCACTGCTGGACTAATAAACCTCATAATACCTCAACCCCTTCTCATAGATCACGTGCCCCACCCAGAATAGCAGCCCTGTCTCCACTTTCCCACAGACCTCTGAGGATTCAAAACTGGACTCAACTTTCAGTGTTCAGCCTTACTAGCTCTGAGCAGAGAGAGATGATAACTTCACTGCATCTGCCAGTCGTGCTGCTTCTGTTGTAGCTTAGTGTGAGGTTTTGCTTGTATGCTGTGGAAGTGCATTGTTGAATACAAATTCAGCCTGCATTCACTGTAATCCCCAGATCCTTTCCAGCAAGACTGCTGCCCTGCCAATCACTTTCCCATTTGTACTCATTCCCTGAGTTCTGCATTGTCTGTGCTTGAAGGGAGCATGAGGATATGAACAGAAATAACTGTACAAATGTCTGTCACTTACAAGGGGGAGACTTTTTCAGTCCTTTTAGATGATATGTGAACTATTTAATTCCATAGCTTCCTAAAAAGCTTAATAATTAATTTCCCATGAATAAGAAAACCTAATTTGTTCAGAATCCAAGATCATAGTTTTGACAGAAACAAAATATAAATTAAAGATAAGTATAAAAAATTCTTCTTCATTTCATTTGTATCAGTGTTGCATTTAGATCAAGGTAAGACAGAGAACAGTTCTATAATCCAAAAGCAGCAGCAACCAGCAACAGAAGTTCATTTTGTAAGGGCAATGTGTACTGTCATTCTTGACACTAACCCTCTCTCATGAGGACTTAACAATAAGAAAAAATGAAAATATATCTGGTCACAGTCTGGACATTTCCTCTTAGACAGGTTCTTTAAAAAGGAACCCCGTTAATGCTTTTATTGTGAAATGTAGGATATTTTATGCAGCTCTTTTCACATGTTTCATGTTTCAACAGAAAAAAGATAATATGGAAAAGATGTTAATTTAAAGTCTTTAAAATCATAGCTGTCCAGCTCACTAGAACCGTACCTTGTGAACCACACTTTGTAAACTTTACAGTAATTAGAAAACCCCACACCCATATACATTTCAATCGGGCAAAATTTTTATAATTAAAGTATTAGTATTTATGGTTATTTCAGTCAATATAATCAATATTTTCTTAGACAGAAATTAAATTATTTATTGAAAAGTCTAGTTTCTAAAACATCCAAATTATATAAATTCTTATCGACCTGACTTTAGAAGCAGTTGCCTTGCTTCTAAAATATAATAATTCACATTATGGCATATATTTTTCCCTTTTTTTAAAAAAAAGTATGCAGAGAATAAATTGCATTTACATTCTGATTTCTCAAAATACAGTACATTTCTTCTTCTTTAAATCAGGTATATTGTACACTACTACAGTTATATCTTAGAAATTATAATTGGTTTTTTTTGTATGAATATGTCCTTACAGTGCTAAAAGATACATTTTGGTGAAACAAGAAAATATGAAAAATAAGGTGCTATTTGAATTCCAAAGATTTATCTTCATATTACAGAATTTTAAGCTGCAATCAAGAATTAAACAGGGAATGTATATATGTGATATGAGTATAAAAGTAAATAAATAATGTGGACAGCAATGCAACAGTAAAGTAGCAAAATGGATTCCTTCCTCTCACTTGCCTTCACTTTTCATCACTAAGCTCTCCTAAAGACAATATTAAAGGATGTGCTTCTTGAAGCTAATTCCGGGTCAGAGATTCACGTGTAATAGCTGTGTTACAGTATAACGCTGTGCTCTTATTTAGCTCTTATTATCCAGCTTTCCATCTGTTCCTTTTTTTCCTATGCTTTCTTAGATCTCTGATGGGATTCAAAGAAAGTAGATTCATTGCTCCTCAAGGACAGAATTTACATGTTACTTTATTGATGAACAATTTAAGAGTTTGGTTGGATGCCACTGAGCATCAATTACAATTCTTGTAAAGACCTGGCATGAATTTACTCACGATTAATGAGATGTCAGCAAACTTGAAAGAAATGCATTGATGTCCAATAGCAAAGTAATCAGACCCTCACAAGGCCAGGTAATATGAACATCTTTCAGAGAGGTTTCATCTATCTTAAACGTCATGAATAGATTCAGTACACTTCACAAAGGGAAAGGAATCTGCAAGAAAGAAGTACAATACTGGGACCATCCAAATCCCAAATTAATGAAAATATAGTGAATCTATGCAAGGAAAAGCATAAATTTGAAGTATGCTTTGTAGTTGTGTGCGTGTAGGTATATATACATATATATATATTTATATATGCATAGATAGATACAAGCTGTGTAAACTTGAATTTAAAACTGTCAACTTTGAAAATTTTTTGCTCACTTTTTTTCTGGATAAGGCATAAGGGAAGTTTTAAGTTTCCAGGCTTTGCATTTTGCACCCTACTGTTTTTGGCTTTTCCTCTCTCTGGCAGAACGTAATGCTGAGAGTTAAGTGCCTAGGTTTCATAGGGTATTTGTTAGGAGGGAAAACAAAACCAAGACAAACAACATGAAAATTTTGACAGCAATTATTACACAATTTCAAATGCAAGTCTACTTCTGAAATGCTACTTTTCTTCAGACTGTAAACTTGTGACTCTGGGCTCTGGAAGTAACTTTGCCATGTAAAAGTTCTGAAACTTTTCTGAAACCCACATTCTGGAAGCCATTCATAAATTACATATTATCAGAATTTAACCAATGAAGCAGTGGTAACAATATGCAACTTTACATACCACTTAGGATTAAAACTAGGCTTTTAAATTCTCTTCAGCCCAAGAAAATTTGGTCTAAGTAACATTATCAGAGAATGCATGGCATTCTCCTGCTTCATGATTCTGAGAGATCAGAGAATTCAAGTCACCAGGTTTCTAACTTACTCCTAACTATAAGAATGGGAATTGAACCACTGACATTCTTCCTATTACAACTGTCTTTTCAAACTCAACTGAGAAAAATTGGGCAAATTTTCTCTTGCAAAAGCAAGAGAGCAGAAATGTTTTTACTGCTACAGTGGATAATCATTTTGGAAGTATTACTACTCTTACATTTTTGCAAGTGGAGAAACTTGAGCCAAGTATTACCTGCTGTGGGCAGATGAGGGAGATTCTAGATAACCTAACCATTAAAATAATTTTTTGTTTAGTTATAATCACAATCATATTAATATAATTGAAACTCATTTCTCAGAGAGAGCTTTTTATTTGCATTAAAGTGAGCTAGTTGAAAAAGAGTGCCATGGTTGAAAGAACTGATTAGAAGTACTCATCTAAAAAATATTGCTCTGTCCTAGAAAACTTTCTAAACAAAGCTGATGGAACAAAAGTGCATAAATAATTAAGTCCATCCAGACTCTTTCTTAATATAAGAGACCAAATATATTTGATATAACATAATTTCACTGTGGGAAATGGTAATAGGAATATTAAATTGAGAATGTTATTGAAGTGTTTACAAAAATGAGGGGCAGTTTAGAAACCAAGGCAAAATTTCTCCATTGCTACTGTTCAAATGGAACAAAAGTACCCATATGTCTAAAACTGAATATCAGTAACAGTGCATGAAAATTTCCTTATGAACTACAGCTTTTAGTTTCCTCCAATTAGGATGGAACTAAGGAAGAGATTCTTTGCACATAATGGAGCATCAGCTTAAAGTGAGTACTCCAAACTTCTTTATCTGCTTGATACAATTTGTTTTAAAAGTCAAATATGTAATTGATTAGACTAGAGTATATATCACATTGTGGAGCATCATGTAAAAATTCTTTGATATTTAGTACTCTTATAATGAAATTTTAACTAAGTCTCACTGCCTCAGGATAATAACAAGAATACGATAGTAATTCTCAGTAGGATTTTCCTAGCAAACAATTTTTGATGACATATTAAATTATAAACCCTAAATAAGGATTTGATTGCACTTAAATTAACATTCCTTTTAAATTTATAATAATTTGATACCAATTAAGATAGACGCTTGACAATTTAGATACACATCCACTGTTGCATAGTGCAACTAAATAAATAGGTATTTTTATAATGAATTGGTGGTTAGTTATATTTGGATAATAAATATAGTAAGTTATAATTTTTGAGAGTAAGATGAACGTGTTGTGTTTGCTTTCAAAAATGTACACTAAGCAAAATATTTCACATAATCACTTCAAAAATTTAGAAGCTGGTCACAGTGATGCATGCACTCGACACCTTAAACAAACTAACCTTGGTGCAGTTTCCAAAGCGGATAAAGGCCTGGGCTGTAGCTCCTGGCTCCTCCTGTAGGAAACCCCCAAAAGAAGAGAGTGACCCAGAGAGCATCGATGCATTTAAGCTTGAAATACCAACCACGCATAAGTAGCATGTGGTTTTTCCAAGAGTCACTTATCAAGGACCAAAGAAAGTTGTGGGAACAAGGAATCTCAAGCATACCTTTTCCACTGTATGTATTTTGACCAAAAGCCAATCACTTCTTTTCCAGAAATATCGCAATTCCATCAGGAGTTTAGAAAGCAGGGGGATCCTCTCTGGACCTCGTGACTCAATGGGAGAGTCTCCCTTACACTTTCCTGTGTCCAGTCTCTATGTAAATCATTCTACCTTTATTCTAAGTCAATTTTCCTTTGTGTGTTTTTTCATACAGTAAGTAACAGAGTGAACCTTGCCATGGAGCTTTTTAAAATGTCACTTAAAAAACTTCAAACTAAAACCACTTTTGTTGATACCTTTAAAAGTGATCCTTTGAATGACTTAAGTCTCTCTTTCACTACAGTCATAGATCCAAACTTAAAAACTCCAGAGAAATGTAAAATATTTCATTTATCAAAAAATGAAAAAATCAAATTATTTCTGTAGTCTTTGTTTCCCAAGTATTACTGGTAACAGAACTGATGGTACCTCAGCTGAACTTTCTTTTCTGTTATGGTCAGCTAAGGCCTGACAGACCAGTAAGGACTTTCTCTTCACAGCCATCCCAAATTTGAACTCAAAAGAGAACAAATATTGACTCTACACAAACTCCTGCAGTCTAGGTGAATATTTACAAAATCCTCTTATCTTCAAATAATACCACACCAAATTGTCTGATATGCTGGCTATGGCCATTGAAGATGAGTACAATACTATCCCAAATTGTGCCATTTAATCCCTAGCTTAAAATCCTTCCAAGGAGACAACTAACTCCCTCCGAATCAAAACATCCTTGACATACATTTCCTTAATTAAAATATTGATTTTTTTTAAAAAATCTCCATTACTTATTGTCTCTATGGACATGTAAACAGGTGATGAAATATAATGTGCTTGCACTTGTTTGAGAGAAGAAAAAACACACTGCAAAGTTATTGTCAATGCAACTCAGATAGCCAGCAACTGGGGGAAGGGAGTAAGAGCACAAAGACGCTTGAGCAGGAATTACTTCTTCTTGTGGACAGAATTAAGGGAAATAGTTGTGAAAACTATAAATGAAGAGCAACAAAAATGCTGAAACCTTCTTTTGCCCACATGTTTCCAGGAATCATTTGCAGACTATATATATTTATATCACAGGAATTAATTAGTCTAATGGACCCAATGGGAAGCAGTAAAAAATCCACTATATCAGTGATACTGCCCTGGTTTATTTTATTGAATTTCACACTCTGAGCACAAAGCATAAAGACAGAAAATGTATCTCCTGAAATATACAGGGCTCAAGAAGAGCAGCAGCCATATGGATAATTGGTGCGGTTAATATGTATGCTACGGATCCTGCATTCTGCTCCTCTAGAAACATTGAAAAATAAAGCTAATTTGGGGCATTTGGGTGCATTTCTACCAGTGCATTCAGTTAAAAAATAATAATTTCCTCTTCTGTACTGCCTCACTGGGTGCCTGAATAAAAGCCATTAATGTTCCCCTCCCTCCTCACAAGTCTAGACAACTCATGCCTAAAGAGAGAGATAACCAGAGGAAGAGCACAGTATTTCATAGTGGTACAGTAGAGAAAGAAGTTACTTGTAATAAATATCATGTATGAAACTTCTACTTGTAACTTTGCTAGTTATAATCAGTAACCAGTTCTACTGGCCTTTAGCTCTGAAGTCCCTTCGTGGGGACACGTGCACACATGCACACACACACTCTCACACACTCTCACGCACACACACAGAGTTCCTGTAGATGCACATTTTCCCAGTCACTTAGGCTGCAGAGAACAATTTCACACCTGAAAGCACAACAGGAATGAGAGTGCTGCAAGCCATCTTTGACCTAAGTTCCTCTCTTTCTGGTGCTAGTTTATAGATAGACCTCCTGCACCTGACGATTTGTACTTACACAGCTTTGAGGGCTTATCACCCCTCTGTTCTGTTTGTGTTTGCAATAACTGATACTTCATGGTGTATCTCAGACAAACAGAAAAGGTAGTGAGGCAAATGTAACCTCAGAAGGAAAAAGTACTTTAAAACAGTTAAAATCTATTCAGCATTTTCAGAGAAAGATACGAAGAAAAAAAGTAGAAGAAAACAAAACATCGTGGTCCTGGTAAAAATGTTTACTTTTTATCAACACTTCCTGACTCACGAGAAATGAGCAACATATTTATTCATACAGTCTGACTAACACTCAAAAATCTCTTCTAAGAAATGTATCTTTATTTATATTTCTCCAGGTAATGAGTGAACAATGCAGATAATCCAGGCTGTTTCCCAGGGCACATGCACTAAGCAAGGACATTTAATAAAAGGTGAGAGTCAGCATTCCTTACCAGCAAGACCTAAAAAGGACAGAAGAGCAGAGACTAGAGCATAATTTTTGTTGGCAAACTTAAAAAATTGTCTCTTGTTCCTTTCCCATAGAATTTCTGCCGTTGCGTCATTAACATACTTTTATCTCTGACAATTGTTCAAACAGAGTGAGAATAAATATAATTTTTAATTATCTGCTTTTTCACCACACAACTGTAGAAAATACCTTTTCCTGTAATTTCAAATGTTCCTGTGCAACAGCTTTGGCAGTATTAGATTTACAGCTGGAATCGATGATCTTGAGGATCTTTTCCAACCTAAATGATTCTATGATTCTGTGGACCTCCTCATAGTAGTGAATGTCTGGGCAGCCTGTATGTAACATTACCAAAAACATCCATAATGCAAGTGATGCAACACAAATTTTGTAATTTAATAGGTGTTCTACAACTTTGAACTTGAAAGACTTACCTTGATTTGAAATGTCTTTCAGAGAACTACTGTAAACACCATCAGCTGGCCTTGCAGAAAGTATATTTCATGCAGTTTGTTAACAAACCATAACAACTAATCCTCTTTTTCTACCTGCTCATTGAGTTTTAGAGGAGATGAAATGTCAACTGAAGTTAAGAAAATCTATCCTTCTTGTAGCTGTAATACACCAATAACATCTAGATCATTGTAACATAAATAACTAAAATTATGTTAGTTATTAACAATAATTTAAAATTTATTTGTTTAAAAAATATCTAGATGTTTAGACATGAAAGTACAACTTTTCTTGGTTTAGTTTGGGCAAATGAATTGAAAAGAACTTCATGGTGTGAATAATTTTGCCTTTGATATTGCTTTAGAGGTGAAAACTTCTCATCAGCTTTCCCATTGTATCATCAAGTTGTATTTTCCTTCTATTCTACTGGTGTGTTGATTGTTTTCTGTGTTTGAATTTTGATTCTGGCTGTAAGATATTTTAATTAGCATTAAAAACATTTTTCTCAATCAATTTTACATCTTGACGAGTGACCTATCAAAAGCAGAATTTCTTCATGAGCGTATGACTTGCTGTGTAACATTTTCTTTTCAGGACTACAGTTGTCATTTAGGTGTGATTGATTCCTTCCTGGCCTTCATCCTTTGGGTGGAAGTGGGGGAAGTTTTTCTGTCATTCTCTCCAGTCTGGGCAGTTGCTTGGGTAAGCTCAGTTCTCATTCTGCCAAAACTGGACATCGTCAGCAGCCTTAATGTATTCTGCTCTCTTCCTATGCTGTACTGATGCTAGCCACACACTGGCATTTTCTTATGGAGCTTGGATTTGCTATGGGGTTCTGAAAGATTTCTGATGTGTGATTTAAATATTCTGTTACTTTTTCTGGTAGAAATAGTCAGCTGGAATGTTAGAGAAAAGGACTTGATCATCCTTTCTGGTCATGTAATCCTATACCAAATTAAATTGGCTTAATTCAATGAGATTTTCCCAGAATATAAAGATTCAGAAACAAACAAATGATCCAAAAAACCTGCAGGTCAGGATTTAAAATCATGAATTGAATGCTGAGTGGGTACTGTCTTAATAGCTGTGAGAAGGAAGGACAGGGAAGCTCCAATAAACCATGAATTAAGATATTTCAGGCAGGCTCAAATAAAGGGAGTGCATTTGAAACACATGTAAATAGTGGGGGGAAAAATCAGATTTTATTTATTTACTGTTGTGATATTCAGTAGGAAAATTACACATTCCTTTGCAAAAATATCTGTCATCCCACTTCCCTGATGCATATGCATTATGTACCTTAAATAAACAACCATCTGATCCAACCATCTGAACGTGATTTAGCCCCAACAGACTTTCTAGGCACTCTGACACATATTTTCTGCTATGTTTGATAGAATTCAAGATGACTGTTCTTTTGGCAGTGACCTTTAATTTGAATGTGTCTACCATAGCCATGCTGTTCCATAATCATTGTATCTTTACAAGCTTACTAGGTATTCTTATTTCCATCTTTGAATAAAATGAAGGAAAGAAATAGTCTCTGAAATATTAACACATCTCTTCATGTTTTTATCATCTGAAATATTACTGTACTTTAATTACCAGGCTGAGAGCAAAGGGATTTATTCACATTAGGAGAACAGAAGCTACATATTTTAAACAGATGATACGCAAAGAAACATAATTGGAAAATGTCACAATATATTTATTTTTTTTAGCACTCCCCACTGACCAGGCTGAAGCTTCCTTTTCTGGGGTGCACAGATTATCAGGAAAAGGCATATTATTTGATTCTTCTTCCCTCATTTTCATTGCACTTATAAACTAACTATTGCATTACTACTCTTTAGAATTTATGTATATAATGCTTCTAAGACTCTGGAAATAATTTTTCCAATAACTCATTTAAAGAAGTTGAGTACCACTTCCAAGTCAAAGTAAATAGGTTCTCAAAATCACTGTATATGAAGGGTAACCTTTTGGCCCCTGGAGAAGCTTTTATGAAATTTGTTGGATCAATTTTGCACCATTTAAATATTTAATTTCAGAGAGCAGATGCTCAGTTTTTTCTGTAAATAATCCTAAATGTCACTTTTGAAAAGCTTGTTCTTAATACTCAGTGTGTTACAAGAACAAAAGCAAAAAAAAAATTAAAAAAAGTACTTCAGACTCATTTAACCCTCAGTAAATGCACACTTTAATTAGCTTTTGAAAACCTATTATACCCTAAACCAAGCCAGGCCAGTAGGTCTAATTTCCTGCTTCTGGCTCTGAATTCTTCCTGTGAAATATTTTGAGTTTATGAGAGTCATTGACTCAGCAGTGAAATTTGCTGTAAGAAGGTTGATAGTGTGTATCTACCTGCCTTAGTGGCAGAAGTCGTTGCATTCTGGATAGTGGAATTGATCCAGGGAAGCTCTGTATGGATCCTATTCTGAAGAGTGCAAGGCAAGACTAGAAGACCTAGGACAGGTACAATGTTCAGCTATGTTGAAATCGTTGCATGCCGTTTTTAAGATCAAGAATTTGAGGATCAATAGCATTCTGAAGAATATTGCTACAGTTTTCATGGATGCTACCACAGAGGAAGTTTTTGAATAATATTTTTATAGGAAGTGTTTTAGGAGGTGTTTATGAGTCTGAGATAATAACCATATAGCATGGCTTATTACAAGACTGATATTGATATTTCTATTCCCAAATGCTGATCATGTTAGAGAAATAGAGAAATAGTACACTGTGGTTTAACTATACAACTTGACAATACTTTAAAAACAGTAAGTATACTCATATAGGGCAGAAATAACTTCCAGAAAGGCTTCGAGCTCAAGACACACTAGGAAACAGTATTGTAAAATTTCCCTATCTCAAACAGAATTCAATTAAGCAGAGAAAGAAAAGGCTGGTAGGGGAATGATGACTAAGATCACAGTCAGCCTGGCTTTCTATCACCTGATTCAGGTCATGAGCCACAGTGTACTATTCTGTCTTGCTGACCATAAACAGCAGTTGAATGAACTATATTATCTAAAGGCTTAATAGAATATAAACTTCCGCAATCTTATCTGAGAAACTAAATGTTGAATGCAATATGTATTTTGGAAAAACCTTGCATAAAAAAAGGTTGAGTAACATTTTCTGCCTTCTCCATTGTGTTTGTTTATCATATGTTATCTTACAGCAAATGGAAGAGCTTTGATTCTCTGGTTTAAAATATTAAAAAATTCTGCTATGTCCTTTTCTCTTTCAATAACATCTTCTTTTCTGCTTTTGGATGTCACAGGCAAGGACTTTGTTGATGGAGTGATTAAACAATGTGCAGTTTGTCCTTAGCAGTGAAGGTGATAATTACACAGAGAGCAGCTTCTAAGGAGTAAGGATGTTCCCATGGAAGAGATCTCAGAATAAAAATATCAGCTGTGTGTTGCTCTCAGTAGCGCTGGGCCTCTCTTCATTACTGCCCCATCACTCTTCTGAAATTGATCCCATTTCATCCACTTTAATGAAGTTTAACAAAAAATGTTGCTGAAGAATTTCAATGTCGCCTTCTCTTTCAGTAGCAGACTTTCTCCAGAGCACTGAAAATAGCACCTTCTGTTCAATAAACTAAGCAAAGCGAAACAGTCACCGAAAGTTAAGTTCTAAAGGTTTTTTATTAACCAGAATATTTACAAAATTTTTAAAATTAATTTTCTTGCACAATAAAGGCTTTTTAATTCTACTTTGTAATTCTAAGAATGTATCTTATGGTGTATGATATGAAATTACGTTTATGGCCCAGTCACATGATTCATTGAGCCTAGAATATTTTATCTTTTCCTGTGTTGATTATCTTTGCTGTAGGAGAGGTAATGTTGTCTTCATGTCAAAAAGGAAAAGTAAAATTGAGCGGAAATTAATGCTTTTTTCTTTTATTTACATTGTATTTTTGAGCCTTCTATTCCAGAATGGAAGAAATAAAATGCAAGAAAACATCAAAATCTTGAGGTAATATCCTCACAGACCTAGGACTATATGCTAAGTCAGAACAGGGGAAAGCCCCCAAAGATTTGACCTGATTTTCTCGAATAATAATATGGTTTTTAATGTCATCTACCAGACATTTGCCTCTGAACAAACTGTTAGCATGGAAATTTCTTTCAGATAGAAACCCAATATCCTCATGAACCACAGCCCAGACTGCAGAATGACAAATTGTTAAATGCAGTGCAAATGCAACAATGCTCAAAGCAAAATCCCTTTAGTAGTTCCCAGTGTTATTCAGCTTATCTGCTAGAGTACCATATCCTGGACAAAAAACAACATTCAATGCATCTGTTAAATCATATGCCAATAACAACTATCTCCAGCAAACTTACTAATACACTACTCATATGACAATAGCCTTATTATGTCCACATATTTTTACACCAGAAATGAGAAAACTGAGAAATTGGAATTAATGTGTAATTTCTGAACTCATAAATGCATGCTAATGAACTAAAGAAGCCTATAAATCATGTAAGCAAGGTACAGTTTCTCACAATATATTCCCGTCCTTTAGGAATCCTTAATTTTGTTTAGTAAGAACAATATTACTTCTTTGTAGAGGAAAGGAAAGACAAAGTGAGTTTTTTTGTCAGATTCAAGTCATACTTTCTTTTTTTTCTTTTTTGTTTCCCCTTATTATTCTTAAAACCTTAGTACTAGACTAGGTGCCTAATAAGATATAATATTTAAGATTTATCTTATAAAGATAGAAGATGTTGAAAAGTATAAAAAAGAAACTTTGTCAAAATGTTTAAATAGTTGAGAAGACATTGACACGCTTATCTTAGAAAATCGTGGTTTATGTACAATCTGGCTGGTGAGGGAAATTTTCAACCCCAAATGGTCTCATGCTGATTCTTCATTACCTATACTGGGCTATAGAGGAAA